>JAAGVU020000113.1:19053091-19075242 GCA_011763525.2 Mormyrus iriodes | reverse complement strand
TGATTGGTTGATTAGATAATTGCATTAATGAGAAATTGAACAGGTGTTCCTAATAATCCTTTAGGTGAGTGTATACCTTACTAGTATGATTTGCTTGCAGGTAGATATCTATTCAAGACAAAAAGTAAGAAAAATTAATAAACATGAAAATAATTTGAATAGATATGATGAGAGAGTCAACTTTTATTGATACAATTCTGGCAAGCAGTTGCATCATTTTTGTGGTTACTTAAAATATTGCAAAGAAACATTTTCTTAATACAGACCAATTAATTCCAGCTGTCTTATTATGTTCAAAGCTTCATGTTTAATGTTACTTGTAATTGCTGTTCAGTTGCACGTAGGTCCCTAATTGCTACCAGCAGTAATTGACACTCTGCCTTTTTGCAGTAACTAGTCTAATATGACTGCAGTATTTTTGGAATGAAAGTGTCTCAGTGAGACTTCTGGCCATGGCGGTTTGCTGAGTAGTCGAGGATATTCCTGTCGCTAATCCTGAAACTAGTACTACTTAAACAATCCCAATTATCCCGAAACCATTGAAGTGAACTATATACAGAGAACTGAACATAAGCAAACAGGAATATTTCCATCATGAAGTCTAAATTTTTTATATTCATGCACGAAGGCGATTAACTCATAGTTTGTCCCAATAAAATTGACAGGACAATATTCAAGAAAATATAGATATATCTATTGTTATTAGCCAGCCATCTCTATCTTGCCTCTTTTACACCTTGTCTGTCAATCTGGCAGAAAGCTTGTATCTGACACTATAAAACTTTATTAAACTCTATGAAACTCTATGTTTTCCACCTTTACTGTGGCCATTTAAAAATGCAGCAGAGATCATTCTGTTCCCAAGTACTCTTGCTAGTGCAATCTCAAGTTTCCCATAAATATTTTGGAAAAGATTAAAACACCTGATTTTACTTCTGGGAATAAGATATACTTCTTCAGATTAATTTGATTTTATGATATATTTAAATAAATGTTTCTGAGTCACAAAAAAGAGTCCATGGCCTAGTGTTTTGGAGAATGACTTATCATTTATTTGTTTGCTCGTTGGCCTGTTAATTTGTGATGTCATAAGTTTGTGCTTATGTGTGTGCTAGAAGACAGACAGAAAAAGGAGTTCAAGAGAAACAATCTGACATTTCAGTATGGTTCTGCAGCGGTTTAATACCGGCCCCTTGAAAGGACGCTCATCACAATGGTGAAATAAATTTTATGTATTTTATTTATTTTTTTTCAGTTTGGAATGCAAAATAAGGTAAAAGTACACTTTTCACAACGTTACACAGAAAGCTTGTCTGTTTGACATTTTGTAGCAACCAGGTCAATTAATCATTGACTGTTGAGTTTAAAAATAAAGTGAATTTAAAAAATATTTTCAAAGTTCCAAAATACAAATTTATGACGAACTGAGAGTTTGGAATCAGATATATAAAACTACTCAAAATAGGCAAACATAGTATTATAGTATAAAAGTAACCTTAAAAAAGTATCTCAGGGCTATTTTTAGCTTCTGTATCTCAATCCATATTCTGTAACCACTTGTCCTATTCAGGGCTGTGGGGGGTCCGGAGCCTATGGGTCCAAAGCAGGGAACAAGCCAGGAGGGGGTACCAGCCCATTGCAGGGCACACTCACACTCACACACCATGCACTCACACACCATTCATTGCCTATGGGCAATTTGGTAACTCCAAACCACCTCAGCAAATTTTGGGGCTGTGGGGGAAAACTTAGAATACCCAGAGGAAACTCCAGGACAACACAGGGAAAACATCTAAACGCCATACACAGAACCCTGGTGGACACTCGTAGGCAGGTGCCAGAGATGTGAGGCAACAATGCTAACCACCATGCCACCTCACCTCTGTTTATATACACCTAAATGTTTACAGTTTGCTTAGTGTTTAGCATTATTTTCTCTATAAAAACAATTAGACTTTGCATTAACAATACAAATTGGCTACCACTGAATAATGTATTTATGCATTGCAGACTGGCACTTGATTTCATTGCCTAATACAATGAAAAATCAGTTTAGTGTATTTGACCCATAATGAATTTAGACGTGACCCCAACATTTGTGAAGATGTATTTCTTCATCATGACCAGTGATGAACGATCGGTTTCCACATTCTTCCCACAGACTAACCCTGCCATTCTCCACAAGCACAAACTTCCATTCCACGTGACTGTCCACCGGGAGCACAATGGTGTTGGACCAGTACCCGCCCTTTTCCTGCTGCAATTGGACAAAACCCTCCCAGCTTCCTAATTCATTCTTATTTCCAGTCACAGCGAGGACCTGAGAAGGTGAGTGGGTGACATAGTGAAGACAAAAGCTCACTTTGACCGTATGGGGCATAGGCTGCACAGCTGTGAAGCTTTTACTCTGAGGAAAGCCATCGAATGGGATCAGACTAGATCGGGAATCATTTAGAAATTCCTTTTCAGATCCATGATCTGCTCCACCGAGCAAATCATTCAGACTCCTTCTGAGCATGTCAGTCTTATCCCCCACGTTGCCGAGGTCCATCCATCTGCAGTTATTTGTTTTTTCCTCAGTGATCTTCATGTCTGTTGTGGAACGGTTTGTCATCTGTGTTTCCACATTGTTTACAACTGGGTTCTTGCAAATCACTGTCGCACTTTTCAGATTTGGTGTAGTATTCGCTGTTTCGCAGTGGCCATCTTCATCTTTGTCACTGTGCATATGGTTAACAAAATCACTCAGGTTTGGAGAATTCTTGCTTGGATGGCCATCTGAAGTATTCTGCCCACTGTTAATAGTAGTATCATTCTTTATTTCTGTTTCTACTTTTGCCTGGCCATTCTCCTCCGTATCACTCTTTGTCTCTCTCTGAATGTCCATCTCTTCATCACAATGTCTATTAACATTTGTACCATCGGACAGATCACTACATTGCTGCTCACCGGTGGATAGTCCTAGACAACCGGTGGCCAGGTCATCGGGAAAGTATTTTACAGCTAACCCCATGACACTTATCTCTGTCTTCTTGTAATTCACCTCTGCACAGGTCGCATCTGCATTCAGGGGTTCCATCTCTTTCTCCACGTCAGACTGAGAACCATCAGCAATGTCTTCCTGATTGTTTCGCGGATTCTCATACTTCAAACTTTTCTTATAAATAAATTCTACATTATCCTCATCTTCCGGGGTCTTATCGTCAAAACAGTCGCTACGACACCCTTGAATGTCCATTTGCGATTCTTCAAATTCATTGACATTGTTCATGGAAAATTTTGCATCCATTGATTCTCTATGGCTGTTTAGCTCAAGCTGGTCATCCAAAGTGACAGAACCATCATTCCGATCTTCACTTTGGTTGCCCGTAACTTGCTCATGGCTGCTCTCACAGTCAATGTCTTTATTAAACTCAAGCAGAGAGTCTAATTTAGGTTCAGCAGTGGACCAATCATCTTCAACCTGTGATCCTGAACTGACATCCAGGGAATTGCCTTCTTCACATTTTGGTATTTTGGACACTGGCTCCCTTCGTTTCCCTAAAAAAAAACAATATAACCTAAATTAAACACGTCCATCTATTTTCTGTTTATCTAATTAAGGTGACCCATAAATGCCATACAGGTAGGCCTTACTCTCTCTAGGTTCCTTGCAAGCCATTTAATCTATCAACATGAAACTCTTATTAAGATTTTTCTTTTAGGAATGCACTCTGTTCTAGTCAGTTGTAGTCTATTTCATGATTTTTATCTTAGGGCTGTACTATACAAATATCATCAAAAAAAGATTGAATACCCCACATACCTTAAAGCCTTAATTAAATTAGGATCAAAATAAAGTGGCATACCTGCTACATGCATTGAAATGCGAATGACCTTCAACATTAATGCCATGCCTCAACACAACTTCCAGTTTATTTGTGCAAGTGAACAAGTGCAGTCATGCAAAATTTATAACAATATCAAAGATTCCATGAACATAAGAGAATCCATTGACAAGACTGTTTTGTTTTTTTTCATGATATAGTATTTATCAGAAAAATAAATGTATGTCTGTAAGGAAACAGGCACCAACTGACTACAGTTGTACTCAAAATATATTCTACTATCTTATTCTCTCCCTACTCCCATCCACCCCAACAAAAAAAGACCAAATAAAATTCGAAGCTGTTCCTTAATCCATGTTTTGCATGGTTCTCTTCACTGAGCCTCTTCGCAGTGTTCTACAAAAGTTATCAAAAGAGCGTGTGGATGTAACAACCCACTGAGAATCCACTGTGTGCCAGCAGGGGGCGATCAACACCTCACAGGCCAACAGTAACCGTTGTTTCCTCACTGTTGGCCACAAGGACCTCTACGGATTTCTGAGGAATGCTAGGGATTACTATGGATGATTGAAGTCCTCTGTCAAAGATTTTTTGAGCTTCTTTTAAATTTTTTTTTCCCACCCAATCCAAAAACTCCCTTACAGTGATAATGTAAAACTCTTAAGGTTCCCAGTTTCTATAACATCAATCCAAAAACTAAAATCCTAAAACATACATAGCTGGCAGCTGACTATTGTCCCAACCAGGGGACGAGACAGACTTCCCTTGCAAGGCTTAAATCCCGTGCCAGGAGCCAGAGAGAGAAGGGATAGGCAGGCCAGCTAAGCATGTACTCTCTGCAGGGGGCGAATATTTGAGGTTGACCTTAAGGGACTGACCCTGTTATATATTTTTCATCTTTTCCGTGACTGTAAGGGTGTATTTGCTGCTCCCTTGCCTTCCTGTACTCATTGGTGATTCTAGGCTTTTCTCCTAGTGGGTGCCAGTCATTCATTACAGGCTATGCCAAAGTTCATTCAAATAAATTCATTTGTATTTAAAAAAGTAAACAAATTTACTATACATTATTATTACACATTGATATGACTAACTCAAGCCACATTTTCAACTTTACACCATAATTTAATATAATTTAATTTTATTCAACTTTCAGTAGTATACTGTATTCAAATTGCATTTTCATCTGACCAGTAAAGGGTGCAGTTGCACCCCAGGTAAAATTGCCGGTATCTGTACCTTTAAGTGCCAACGTACGGAACTACTAAAGTTACATCTCTCACCGATCCTGCCACATGCCACTGAATGTCCCTCAGATAAAGCAATTGGTGTTAGCTGGAGATTGAGATCCCACAAGTGGCGGCTTGGATTTCCCTGCGTGTGATCCTCGTTACAACAGCCATTGAGAAGCAAGACTTCAGAGGAACATGAGGGCACCTAGTGGCTATTCATGGGTATGTGCAGTGTGTCCACACTAGAAGGCCTGCCAAGGGACCTTGGCCTATCGATGGAGCTAGGCTCGCTACCTTTGGTGTAGGGAATGACTCCAGTATTGATTTGCATTTTATTTTTGAGCCCATTTCACCCTAAGAGTTTGCCATCCCCTACTGGTATCCAGGTTACAGGTCTTAGAGTACGTGCATACCTAATCATTTTTTTTTCTTTTCAAATTATGTCAAAATGTTAAATGAGCCCCAGACTATTGTCTAAAAAACAAATTCATTTATTCACTTACAGATATATTTTCAGAGAAATATATCTATATTTAATGTGTCGTAATTAAATGAAAAATGCTAACGACGTCATGATGAATTAATTACTGTGATACAGGGCGATTCCTTAAAATTGAACGTCTCTTGTATATATCGATTTTGGGAGCGAGGGAAAAGAAGTTGCTTCTCCTTCAAATTCAACTTAAAGTTGGAAAATAAGGGCGCAGTAAAAGTAACGTTTTGCCATGCTTACCTTTTGACTTTGCGCTGCGTCTCTTTTTCTTCTGACGGACAACCTCCCCAGTCGTCTTCCTCACGCTTGTTTCTATGCCAGCATTTGTGCTTTGTTTAGCTCTTTGAATTCTCCGATTCCTTAATACAACAAATGCAGTAAACACCATCAAGATGACCAAACATCCCACAGCTATAGGTATACCATATCGTTCGACCACCAAGAATACAGCATTAAGCTGCTGCCTATTAAAAATGACTTGTTTATCTTGCCTAGCCTTCATTGTTATTATTTTCTGTGAATTTCGTCTGTCTAATGTCCGGCTCCTGCTTGTGGTATATTTATAGACAATGTTGGGTTTACATGCAGATTTCCCCCTTGTGTAGAAGTGCCCTTTGATGTGGCAAAACAGGCAAACTAACCATTGGCTGTCCACAATGTGGTTGATCAGTAACCCTTTACTGAATTGTACAAGGAAACACAAGTAATTATATCAGCAACTGCTACCGAATCAGAAAACATCAATACTGAAAAATCTTGTTTTATAATCCTGTAACCTATTTAATTTTAAGTATTTTAATATGCATGTTAATATGTATAATCTACTTTTAGGCCGTTTTTCCTTTCTCTTATTTCATGTTTAATACTCACTCTACTCAGTTTTCCTCATATTGGCAATTGTTTAATTGCATACCTTCATAAAACTGGATGAACATAACTGTTCACACTGTACCGTGCTTAATTAATTAATTAAGAATCATTGTACTGAAACCACCAAAATTCTTGGGTAAAATATTTAAAGTTTTCTTACATCCTAGAACAGGGTATACAATGATCAAAGAGGTTTGGACATTTGTTTAGTATTCGGTTTTAAGAACTACAAATAATTAAGAATTATCGGTGATGGATAAATACTGTAGAGCATAGAATGTAAAACTCCTATTGTATCCTAATTTTAGCTACACGATTTTCTTATAATTACTTTAGTCCACTAATGATATTAGTTAACTTCTTGTGATGTCTTTAAAATACAGATTGAAGCCCTCTGTAGTAAAAAGATTTAGGCTTCTTAGAATTTAGTTTTTATCCAGTAGAAACCTTAATGCTCCCTGTTTCTATAACAACAATCCTGCATGAAGCTAATCTAATCAAATGCTGTGTTGACAATGGATACTGATTAATTCAACAGTGGTGTTGAACCCTTGCCCAACTTGGTCATTGACTCACTGGATGAATGTAAACATGCCTTTTCACTCAGTTCTATTCACAGTGAAATGAAAGTCTTTTATGTGCGATTGCAGGGCCACTTTTAACAAAAGTGACAATGCAATATAGCATTTTGAGTCTAAAACGCTGCAGGGGCATCAGTTCATGGTATCAACTCATGAAACAGAACTCTGACCTGCCTGAGACCATTTGACTGCCCCTTTCACAAGCCTGAGATGGTATTCATGCTATAATCCTGTTTTGTAATTTGTGGTGGATTTTTTTCCAACAAACACTGAGGCAAAATCATTAGGTTATTTGGAAAAATATGCATAGTTTTTGTAACCAACAGAACTGTTTATTTAATTTAACGACACTTTACTGATCCCCATGGAGAAATTCTCTTCTCGCCTACCCCATCTTGCTGTCCATGAGACACAGACACAAACTAGGTGAGTGCAAGCTTGGCAGCGAAGGGCAGCCACCAGAGGAGCCCATGGAGCTGGGGGACATGCTGGGGACATGTGACTGTCCTGCCGAGGACGACTTGAATCAGCACAGAGGCTTAGCCCGCTGGGAAAAGGAATTGGTTCGATTCAAGGAAGGTAAAAGTTTTTTATCGATAAACTATTGATAAACTTTGATTTGTGTGCTTTGATGATCCATGGAGCTGTGTTGTGTGCTGGGACCCTTTGCTTGAGCCAGACTTGGTAGTAATGTTCACCAGCGAGTGCTTTTTGGCCAAGGTACCCAATAACAATAGACAGACCTTAGTAATGGACACTGACTTTGGAAAGTTATGTCTCTTAAGCTTGGAACACACCAAGCAGATGGCAAAAGACTAGCACTGACCAAAACCAGTGAATGGTTAGCTCCCATTTGCTCTCGTCAATTGTGGAAATTTGCATTGGAACACACCTGCACGACTGCAGGCGACAGAAAACATACAATCAATCAGGGAGCTGTTTTGTGATTCAACATGCTGAATCTGCCAAAACAGTGCCGACAGTGACCAACCATGTCCGTGCGTGTAGCACACACCAGCAGGACAGTCAGTCACGGACTCTCGTGGACGCCCTGGTTGCTTTTGATGGCCAAAAATCAGTTTGGTGTGTTCCGGGTTTTAGAAACAGTAGGTGAGGTGCTCAAATGGGTATGTCCTATAGACTCAGTGGTCTTACCCTGAGACTTCCACGCACATCTGGGGAACACAGGTTAGAGGGTAAAAACTTGAGCGGTAAACTTCTCTACCAATCATATATTGTCCATAACAAACACTGCGTTTGAACACAGTGATGCTCATTAGCAGGCTAAATAGCAATGATTGACATTGTAGTTGTGTTATCTTAACTTAATCTTAAAGGTCATGTGTTTTGAACACTCAAACGAAGAGAGTGGTGTTAGCAAATCATTCAAAGCCGTAGGAGCGTTAAGAAAGACTGGAAATGCTGATGAAAACTTCAAGAAACAGATTGGGGAAGTCCTAAACCTCATGAATTTGCCCTTTCACATGGAGGAAGTTTCAGAAACCTGTGATGAATAAATATCGGCTGTACAGTGGGTAGAGTGCTTCTATGATGGCACACAGGGGTGGCTGTTCCTATTTTTAAAAATGGGGACCAGAGGGTGTGTAAAATCATACTTCTCAATAGCAGGCTGACTCAGGCTGACACACTCATAGTGGGACTCATTTCCAAAAACGATGACACCTTCTATTGCAGAGAAGGGGGCCGTTTTGCGCATGGTGAGCCAGCAGCCATGTGGAACTCAATGTGGTCAAGACAGTAGAAATAAGAGTTGATTTTCGCCACTGACCACCTGCCTGCCTTCCCCTGGAAATTAACGGCCAGGCCATTTCTGTGGTTGAGCCATTCAAATTCCTGGATACCACCATCACCAACATATTGAATTGGGACATGCAAGCTACTTCCACCACCGAAAAAGCCCAGAAAAGACTACTCTTTATACACCAACTCAAGAAGCTCAACATCTCTCAGTGCATCCTACTGAACTTCTGCCCTGCCATCATTGAGAGTGTCGTGAAGTCGTCCATTACCATCTGGTTTCATGCTGCCTTCACCCTCTCTAAGACCAGGTTACAGCATGTGGTCCCCTCAGCTGAGAAAATCACAGGCTGTTGGCTGCCAACACTACAAGGCCTGTTTACTGCTGGGGCAAAGAGGAGAGCGGGGAAGATTACTGCTTATTCTATCAACCAAGACCTCATCACCAAACTGCCTTCACAGAGGAGGTTCAAATGCATCATCACCTGGACCTCATACCATCTCCGCAGCATCTTCCCCGTAGCTGTCCAGCTCCTAAATAAACTCAACTAGTACCTTAGTAATCCATCACCCAGATGTGATCCACCCACCCAGGGACAATCCCCCTGTTGTTTGACATCTTCCCTTCATAGAATACATGCAATATCATTTCAGCTTGCACTACTCATATCCATCCATCCATTTTCTATAACCACTTATTCCATATGGGTCACGGGGGGTCTGGAGCCTATCCCGGAGGCTGCGGGCACAAGGCAGGGAACAACCCAGGATGGGGTGCCAACCCATCGCTGGGCACACTCACACACCATTCACACCTATAGGCAATTCCAATCAGCCTCAGCATGTTTTCGGACTGTGGGGGGAAACCGGAGTACCTGGAGGAAACCCCACGACGACACAGAGAGAACATGTAAACTCCACACACATGGAACCCAGGTGGAGACGTGAACCCTGATCCCAGAGGTGTGAAGCAACAGTGCTAACCACTGCACCACCGTGCCACCCCCACTACTCATATTCTAATGTTTATTTATTGTCTTATGATGTCTTTCTGTTCCCTGCCTTGTGCCTGTAGCCTCCTGGAAGGGCCCTGGACCCCCCACAACCCTGAATAGGATAAACGGTTACAGAAAACGGATAGATGGATGTCTTGCACTGTGTCTTCTGTATTATTGTTTTCTGTAAATTTTTGGATTTTCAGGTGCCGGTACTCCCCTTGATATTCAGTACCAGGTGCCAGTACTCCCCTTGACATTCAGTACCAGGTGCCAGTACTCCCCTTGTTATTCAGTACTAGGTGTCAGTACTCCCCTTGATATTCAGTACCAGGTGCCGGTACTCTCCTTGATATTCAGTACCAGGTGCTGGCACTCTCCTTGTTATTCAGTACTAGGTGCCGGTACTCCCCTTGATATTCAGTACCAGGTGCCGGTACTCCCCTTGTTATTCAGTACTAGGTGCCAGTACTCCCTTTGATATTCAGTACCAGATGCCGGTACTCCCCTTGTTATTCAGTACTAGGGGCCGGTATTCCCCTTGATATTCAGTACCAGGTGCCGGTACTCCCCTTGTTATTCAGTACTAGGGGCCGGTATTCCCCTTGATATTCAGTACCAGGTGCCGGTACTCCTCTTGTTATTCAGTACCAGGTGCCGGTACTCCTCTTGTTATTCAGTACCAGGTGCCGGTACTCCCCTTGTTATTCAGTACTAGGTGCCAGTACTCCCCTTGTCATTCATTACCAGCAGATATTGAGAGGTACCAGTACTCTGAAGAGAAAAACAATGGGGTGCTGGTACCGTGTACCGGCCCACTTCAAGCACTACACTGGACCACAAACAATTCTGGCATGTTCATATATACTGGCCATAAAGTGAGTTCTGGTTCTGATTCCGAAACTGTTGATACTGGAAAATTTTATGCCAGGGTACTGGAGAGCAGATTCCACCCAAAGACAGAATCAGTTTGCAAAGTTTCATGAGGAAATTCGCAGATTCTAGCCTGGCACAGTGAACTAAACTTTATTTCACTATTGTGTGAGGGTTTGTGAGAATAGGCTAATAAAGACTTGGACAAGGTACATGACCACATGCCTCACAACTTACTGTGGGGGGTGCTGCACGGATATAGGGTGCTGGGACCACTATTCAGTTCCTGCATGATGGCAGTCAGAGTTGTGTTCATGTACTGGACACAAAGCCTCGTCTCTGCTTCTGATTGTGATTTATATGCAAAGGATTATAAGGTACAGTTGTGTATGGAAAGGCATCTGGTACTGTGGGTTAGAAGTTACATTCATACTATTTGGAGATTATTTGGCCTCATCTGGAAGACCTTCTGCATGTACTTGAGCAATCCACTGCCATGACAGCAGGGATGAGGGATCAGGACTTCCAAATCCAAGGCCATAGTGCTCTTGTGGAGAGAGTGAATTGCTCCTTTTCAGGTAATGGGGTGGAGTCAGCCCTTACTGAAGGAGTTTAGGTATCTCAGAATATTGTTAATGGGTGCCAGTAAGAAGATGCATACGATTGGCTGATGGATTGGTCTGGTGGAGCCAGTCTGCGGTATGGGACTGGGAGACTGTGGCCTCGGAATGAAAGGGAATGCTCTGAGCTGATATGTTATAGACACTCAGAATTTGGGTGACATACTGACACAGAGGACAGCGGATCACTGAATGTTGCATACGATTCCTCCTATAGTCTGAAGATACATAGTTAGGGTAATTGGTCTCTTTGAATTGCCAATAATGTGTGAATATACAGGAAGCGCTTTGTGATGGCCTGCAGGGGGAACTAGTTTTGCAGTTTCTTGGTTGCTGTGTATGCCTCTGTGACTGGTCACCTGATCTGGAAATGCTAAAGTCAGTCAGCCTGGTTGGATTTGATTCAGTTTTTTGTTCCTAGTATGAGGTCCCAAGTCTCGTATTGTATTGTAGACTTCCTACTCCCATGATATCCTGGCTATTTCCCTTTGCTCTGCCCTAGACCTCTTTTCGCCCTTTGGCCCAGATAAATGTTTTCTGATTTTAGGCTACTCAGCCCATGATTGTCCTGGTTCCTGTGTCGTGAGTCGACCCTTGTGTACGGTCACACCCAATCCCTAGCTCCAGATTCCTGGCCCTTCGGCCTGCCCTTTGTCCTACTTCCAGTCTTCTGCTTTACTAACTCTCTGCTTTACTAACTCTCTGTTGTTGCTTCTGCATCTTCCATCCTTGGCTTTCTTCATACCTTCAACCAGACTCCTAGTGGCCTTCCTAGTTCACCATTGCCTGCGGAGTGTAATGAAAATGCAGTATAACATTTAAGGCCAATATTCACATAGATAGATTCCTAAAATTAAATTTATAAGCTGATTTTTATAAAAGCCGTTAATAACTATTCTTCTGTCCATAACTGCTGGTTTGTTATTATTTTGTGGTGAAGCACTAGACACAATGCCTTGGACAGGATGCCAGTCCACACACACAGACACACACACACACACACACAAACTCCAATCATTTCTATAAAAGTACTTTAATCCGAACTATGATAACCCTAACCCTTAACCAGCCCTAACCTTAACCATAGGTAAAACAAAATAGAACACTTTTGGCTCTTTACATTTTGATTGAATTTAGATTTTTATAAAATTGAAGTTCATATTGTGGAGACCCAAAAAATGTTACGGTAAGGCATGATGGGAGGGATAATCCACGGTGCAGCTGGGTGACAAGGGGCTTTATTAAGAACTGAATACAGAGAAAGCCAGAAACAATGGGGACAATGAGAGGGTCAAACCAAGGTGGGGTCTGGCGAGACCGGCGCTGGGTAACCGGGGTCTGGCGAGACGGGTGTTGGATAACCGTGGTCTGGCAAGATGGGCACTGGGAAACTGGGGTCTGGCGAGAAGGGCGCTGGGTAACCGGGGTCTGGTGAGACGGGGCCTGACGAGACGGGTGCTGGGTAACTGGGGTCTGGCAAGACGGGCGCTGGGTTTCTTTGGTATGGTGAGACAGGCGCTCCTACCTGCTGAGCCATTAATCCCGTATTAATAATGTTCTTAAAAATGCCAGTCGATCGTCAGTTAGTCATTCTGAAGTCTTCCTTTTGTCTGTGTGACACTGCAGGGCGTTCTCACTCACCCACCAAATATCACAAAGGCTCTGCTTACACTTGGTTTTAAAATACATCTTGGGTGACTGGATCACAAGTCACAAAATTCAAGGGTAAACAACTGCCATGACGTATTGTGATCCGATCACTCAAACCACTTGTCAAGGTGGCCTGGGACACATTTGACCACGTAGCTTTTGTAGTGTAAACACTATTGCGTCATGGTGCGTCCCCAGCAAAGGTGTCACAATAGCTGTGCGCAGGGCCGTTTGATCTTCCAGTGGAAGTGGCTCAGGCAGTAACAAAATCTGAACACAAGTGGTCAGCTGGACTTGCAGACACCGGTATAAATGGTGATGTGCCTCTTCTGATTAGATTGCCTAAGATGCATTTTAGAACTAAGTGTAAACGCGCCCATAGAATGTACACGACCAGAATGCCATAGTGTATATCCTAGGACAGTGTACATTTCAGATAATTTGAACATTTTCAGGAGTCGCTGCATAATGATTTAATTGAACTTGTTGCATTGATGACAGAGCTGCTCTTAAACAATTTGAATGTTCATAGTTCATAGTTTATCCAAAATTAATGAGCATGTTTCTCCACCTTAAAAAATTTCTGTAAAATTCAATAGAAGATTTATTTCCAGCCTGCAGAAGGGAGAACTATCAATATCATTGTTTAAGAATGTGACTAACTAACAGCACAGCAACGCTGACGATGAACAAGACAACATAAGCAGTATTTTGTAAGCTGTGTGATATCATGATATGATCTTCCACCTGCTTACACTATTCAGGGATCACAGGGGGGCCTGGAGCCTATCCCAGGAAACTTAGGGCACAAGGCTGGGGTACACCATGGGTGGGATCCCAGTCCATCACAGGGCACACACACACACACACACACACACACACAGTCATACACTATTTAAGGCCAATTTAGAGATGCCACTTAGCCTAACTGCATGTCTTTTGGTTGCAGGAGGAAATGAGAGTGTTCAGAATGTTACTGCACAGCACTGGAAGACACCCCACACACAGAGCGGGGGGGTGGGTTAAAACCCAAGCCTGTGGGAGGAATAAACTAACAGTGTTGTGTCCACTAAGCTATCATGCTTTTGGGAAGCATATGAAATCATTTTTATTGGATATGCACGTGCTTGTGGTTTCACAATGCCTTCTGCACAACTTCCCTTTATTAATATAGCTGTATTTGTTGTGAATATGTTTTTTAACAATGTGTACTCATTGCTGTAATAAAAATATCATGTGAAACTTCTGGAAGAGGCAGGCATGTGCTCACTCGGTTCTATTTTCAACCTGATTGCTTATCAGTGAGTCAGTTTTCCTGTGACCTCTGTACACGTAAGGCAACACTTCAACAAATGCCAGCAACACTCTATAAGGACTACACTGTCAAATGAAGTGGAAACAATTTCTTCTTCCAGCCTGACCTTGTGTTTATCCGAGCCAGCAATGCATTAATTTAAAACCGTTATTGCTTTGGTATTTGTTTCACCCCTTATCCTTATGGCTCGAAATTAACACCGGGCATAAAACATTTTAGAAGCTACTCATTGTAAAATACAATTCAATTCAATTCATTTTTTATATAGCGCCTTTCACAACGGGGTCGCCCCAAAGTGCTTTACATGGTATTACATGATGGCTTTACATGAGTAATACAAAATAGGGAAGAGGACAGACAAAGACATTAACTAAAGGAAGAAGGAAGGCCAGATGACAACGGAGGAGAGGAACCAAAAACTCCCAAGTAAAGAGAAAAAAGAACCTCTGGGGGTTCAAGGTCAACTGGCTGCCCAACCCCCCTGGGCATGCTAACATGATTGCACAGACAAGAGTGGGCTTGCTTGCTAAAAGCAAAGTGTGAGATGTGATTGTGATCACGCCGAAGTCCAACAATGAATCTGTTCTCCACGCTGGCCTGTGTGAGTTTGCAGACTGGAGGCTGCACCCATGATGTTACAGTTCGTAAGTCACATTCACGATGCCCTCCATGGGACTGAACTAGGACTCCAGCTCAGATGGTGCCCTCCCTGGGCACCACCCAGACATGTAGGAAGGAAGGCAGAGAGCATGGATGGTCAGAACATACACTGACACATTAATGGACAAGCATAGTAGATACTAATGGCATGTACAGCAGCACCAGCAGCCATAGTTACAGTGTGTTATAAATTAAGTTGTGGGTAAGCTAAACTGAAATAATAGGTCTTCAATCGAGATTTAAAGACTGACACCGATTTAGCATCCCGAACATAGGTTGGTAAACCATTCCACAATATAGGGGCCCTGTAGCAGAATGCTTTACCGCCAACTGTCACTTCATTTATATGTGGAACGACAAGGAAACCTGCGTTCTGTGATCTGAGTGGACGATGCGCCTTGTAAACCTGAAATAACTCTGTCAGGTAGGCAGGTGCTAGACGTTTAAATACCTTATATGTAACTAGGAGAACTTTGAAGTCAGTCCGGAACCTAACAGGAAGCCAATGCAGGGAATTAAGAACAGAGGTTATGTGTTCAAACCTCGCGCTCCTGGGGACGATTTGAGCTGCAGCATTTTCAATGGACCATCACAGTAGTCTAACCTACTGTATACAAAGGCATGTATCAATTTCTCTGTGTCTTGAACAGTAAGAAATCGTCGTAGTTTTGCAATGTTGCGTAGTTGGAGAAAGCATACCTTCGATACTGCATCCACATGTGATGTGAATGAGAGGCTTGTATCTAAGATGACACCTAGAATACGGGCTGAGTTGCTGAGAGAAAAGTTCAGCCCTTTGGAAAGGAGTGCAGACATTATGGCATTCCTATCTATGGACATCCCACCAAACAACAGAACCTCAGTTTTCTGAGCATTTAATAATAAGAAGTTTTCAGCCATCCAGGTCTTGACTTCATTGAAGCACCGTATCAAAGGCTGCACTAAGGTCCAGAAGCATTAGCACAGTTGAGCTGCCAGCATCAGTTGCCATTGTTATGTCATTTACGACTTTAGTTAAGGCAGTTTCAGTGCTGTGTCCTGGACGGAAGCCTGACTGGAAACTATCCAGTATGCTGTGTGTCTTCAAGTATGACTGAAGTTAGCAGCCACTATCTTCTCCAGAGCTTTTGACAAAAATGGTACATTAGAGACAGGTTTGTAATTGCTGAACTCCTGTGGATCCAAATTTGGCTTCATCAGTAGTGGTCTGATTTCTTCTACTTTAAATTGGTCAGGCACATCACCTGCAGACAGGAACACATTCATTATGGCAAATATAGGTCTTGCCAGAACTCCCAGGGATTCTTTAAGAAGCTTAGTGGGGATTGGGTCCAGTGGTCAAGTAGTCGGTTTGGTCTTATTTATAATAGTTCTTAACTCTTGTTCATCAATTAATTCAAAAACATTAAGGGTGTGTTCACGTTCCGCTTGCATTGGAGCTAATTGTGGGCCATCTGAACATATTTGAAGCATAATGTTTCTAATTTTATCATTAAATAAGTTCATAAAATGTTCACTACTGAAATTACTCGGTGGAAGAGGTTCTGGATTATTTGTTAGATGAGCTATTGTTTTGAAAAGGTAGTGAGGGTTACTTCTATTGCGATCGATAAGGTTGGGGTAATAGGCTGAATGTGCCCTGTAAAGGGCTTGCTTATATTGTTGCAGGCTGTAGGACCATGCTAACTTGAACAATTCTAAACCCATGGATTTCCATTTGCACTCCAATCTGCGGCACTCCTGTTTGTAAGAGCGTGTGTGATCGTTAAACCATGGGGAGTGTCTGGTGGTTTTTAGTACTTTATTTTTCAAAGGTCCTGTTTCATCTAAAATCTGACTAACTACTGTATTAAAGTCATGGGTGACATTGTTGACATCAGAACTAGACATGAAGTTCACATTACTTACTGCATTAATAAATCGTCGGGAGTTTATATCATTTAGGTGACGTGTCGTAATAATCTTCTCTGCCATAGTGAAAGAGGGAGGTTCAATCGTGAAAGTGATTAGAAAATGATCAGTGAAGGACTTTTTTAATGGACAGACAGATACATGATGAACATAAACTCTGTGAGTGATAATCAAGTCTCGTGTATGATTGTGAACATGCGTTGGTTCCGTTACGTGTTGGTGACATTCAACAGAGTCCAGGAGGGACAGGAAACTTTTGCTGAAGGCGTTAGCCTCTGTGTCCACATGTATACTGAAATCTCCAAGTATTACAATATTCTCTAATCTGATAACCAAGTCAGAGAGAAGTTCCCCGAATTCCGTCAGAAATGAAGTGTATGATCCCGGCGGTCTGTACACTATAAGGATATAAATGGGTGGGTCGTTCACCATGTGAATTAACATTGATTCAAATGTTGTAAAGTCTTTTATAATTTTGGGTTCAATTTTTAAGTGAGTTAAAAATAGCTGCCAGGCTGCCTCCACGCCCCGAGCCACGTGGTTTCTGTACAAAACTAAAGCCATCAGGTGAGGCTTCAACAAGAGTAATAGTGTCTGTGGGTTTGAGCCAGGTTTCTGTTAAAAAACACAGGTCTGCACTAGCGTCAAGAATCATGTCACTGACAAGTGATTTACTTCCTAAGGAGCAGATGTTCAATAGTGCTCATTTTATGATGGGTTTATGTTTAAGTTGTGGCTCATCTAGTCTTATTAGTGGGATTGATATTAAGTTTTCCACACAGGAGCCTCCTGTGGAAGGTTTAGGTCTACGTTTTGGTCTAATAATACTTACTATTTTCTTTCTAGGCTCACTCAACTCTAATCCTAAATAGTTAGGGGATGCAGTTACGGAAATACAAGCAGTACAAAGAGGCCAGACATCAGATTACGGTGTTCTGTATTTTTCAAATCAAACAGAATTGAACACTTAAAAAAGAATATAGAAATGATACCTATCAAAAATGTTGTAAATGGTATATTATTTAAAATATTTATCACCCCCTCCCCCAGAAATAACCTTATGAGATGCACTAGTTCCAAGAAGACTCTAAAAATACAGATATTTATAACCATTAATAAAAATTTTATTAAACCCCCAATGGAAAAAAATCCAAGGGATATCACCCCTGACCCACCCCGGAAACCCCGGAGAGGGTAAAAAGATTCAGTCAGAAAAGTGAAACAAAATCAGATTACGTCGCCGACTTCCCAAACCGCTGCATTTGGTAGCTTTGGTCAGCTGCCTGGAGTGAGATTTTCAGTTCTAGATAAGTCAAAGTACCCCGACGCTTCTGATGTAGCTAATTTTAGCTTTATAATGTAGTGTAATATAGATTTGCCGCAAGATTTCCGGCGTGAGCCTGAGAGTCTGAAAGCGTGAGTGCCGGCAGCCCTGATTGTAAGCCCTGAGATGTAAACAATAAACAAGACTATAATATTAAATGCAGGGACGGCAAATAAAATATCGAAGAAGGAAGTGACCAATCCAATGAACGTATATTCTAGCTGAAATTCCAAAGACTCGAACAACCATGAATCCTTGCTCACCCTTTTCTTTAAAAATCTCTTTCTCAGTTAAAAGCCCTGCGATTGGTTGGGATTGGAGGCTGGGATTTATCCCGCTCTGTGATTGGCTGACACGGGATCGGCGCAGGCGCACTCCGTGCCGATCCAGTTTGATGTTATAGACGCTCTATACGTTTCGCCTTGTTTAGATTGTGACGTAACACAAACACCAGTGTCACACGATAGAGAGTAAATGATGCCAAAGGTGTCATCTTTTTATTGTACTCTGTTTTCGGGATTAAGAACCTTCACGTAGTTTTAGATTACACGATGTCGCCAAAAATCTGTCTGTATGGTACTGGTGTAGTTTCTATATTGTTATTAATTGTATCCATCGTATTGGTGTTGTTGCAGGTATTTCCAAACTTACTGCACTCAACGATAAAAAAGGTATTTGTTTTTGGGGGGCTGTGCGGTTGTTACTTATGCGTAGTAAAACATGAAATAAATATAGAATTAAATACGGATCCGTTTTCCAGGAAAGTATACCTTTAAAGCTGCGTTCTTAAATTATAAAATTATGCTGCTCAGACATGGACATGTGATTCATTTCCGAATCAACCTGCCATTCTGTAACAAGCAGGGAATCGAGTTTATTTTGAATTGCTTCTTTGTGCTGCGGTGCCACAAATTAGTCTGATCTTTTCGTATTGCGTGCAGCTGAGGTTTTGTGCTAAGTCTCATGAAATCCGCAGGAGATTGTGCTAAAAAATGGCACGGATGTGTTTGAAGCCTGGCTGGATCCGTCGCCCCCAGTCTACATGCAATTTTACTTCTTCAACGTGTCCAACCCATCGGAGGTGCTGAGAGGGGAGCGGCCGGCGGTGGCCCAGCTCGGCCCTTACACCTACAGGTATCTCTGGGGGCCGCCCCTCCTGTATATAGCGCCTTTCAGTATGAAATGCTGGACTCCATGGTTTTGTTCTTAATGGTTATTTAACTGAAAATACAGCGGCTGAATGACGTACTCTATAATGTGGAAAATGTCAGTTGTGCATAGGTATTTTATTTATGTACTATTATTTAACAAAATGTAAATGGTGGACGTTTGTGTGCATTATGTAGTTGATTTTTTACATTAGAAAATGTCAGCTGAATGGATAAAAGTTAAATGCAGTGCATTAGTTTTTTGAAAGTAGTTGTGAGCCTGTGATCTGGGACATATATATCCATCCTCAACCACTTCTCTTGGCCAGAAGCGTGGAGCCTGTCCCAGGCAGCACTGGGCCGGGGGAAACACTGCAGGGCATACACACAGTAATTAAGAGACCTGCATGTGCTCACACAGGCACGCACGCACGCACGCACACACACACACACACACACACACAATTTGAACCTGCAGCCCTGGAGGTGGAAGGTGATAATGCTGACCACTGAGTCACCATGCTGTCGGGAATGTAATAATAGATACTTTATTGATTGGTTTGATGACCGTACCTTAATAAGGACATTGCTGCGTTAGAAAGGGAGCAACGTAGGGCTACAAAATGATTCCTGGTCATAGAGGAATGTCTTATGAAGAGAGGTTAGCTGAGCTGAATCTGTTCAGCTTCAAGCAAAGGAGACGAAGGGGGGACATCATCCAGGTATATAAGATTCTAACAGGTCTGGATGCTGTTCAACCAAATAGTTACTTCAGTATTAGTTCAAATACAAGAACTTGTGGCCATAGGTGGTAATTAGCGGGAGAACATTTTAAACTGGATCTGAGAAAGCACTTCTTCACACAGAGTGTAGGTAGAGTATGGAATAGTCTTCCTGTTAGTGTAGTACAAGCTAAAACCTTGGGTTCCTTTAAATCAGAGCTAGATAAGATTTTAGCAACTTTAAACTATTAGTTGAATTCTCCCCAAACGAGCTTGATGGGCGGAATGTCCGCCTCTCGTTTGTAACGAGATTTCTTACATTCTTATGTACTAAGAATGAGGTGCAGTAGGAGAATCACAATGCTTTGCTGGTTTGGGTTGGGCTGGGACACTGACATAATTACTCCCGATTTCATTAATGTACAAACAGATCCCACTGCTTCCATCCATTTTCCAACTTGCTCCGTGAATCTGAAAAATCAGACAGTTCCTTTCACCTCTCAACTAAAACCACGGTGCAGTTAAACGTTTTGTCACTTTTGCTTAGCACATCCTGTCCTGTTGACGCAACACTTCCCCCTCACACTGCTGCTTGGCATTTTTTGCCAAGATGATGGCACCGGGGTCTCGCCTGACCCACTAGGCATGCTGCCACCAACCCTCGCCAAGAAAAGCTGTTTGAAGATGGATGATGCATGGAAAGTAGAACTAAGTTCCCAGTAGGATTTTGAAATTCATTCTGGGAGTATAAATGCGTCATGACATTTTCTTGGGAATAAATTAGGCGCGTGGAATTTTTTTCAATTATGATGTTTGTAAATTAGCCCCGTGTGGTCATACATGCAAGTATGTGTACTACGGTAACCTATCCAGGGTGCCCCCTGCCTCATGCCCTGTGCTGCCTGTGATAGGCTCCACGCTCACCATTATTGTCTGATGTTCTGTTCAGTCAGAATGTTATTTTTCCTGCAGAGAAATTCGTCCGATGGAGCAAGTCACTTTTCTTGATAATGGCAATGAAATATCTGCAGTCAATCCCAAGACCTACATCTTTGAGCCCAACATGTCCAGAGGACTTGAGGATGACCTCATTAGGACTGTGAACATCCCTGCAGTGGTAGGCTGGACTCCTTAATTCACTTCTGTACCCCCCGATACATTTTTGCATTGAAGTGCTGTAGACTTCTTGTGAATGAAAATGTAAGCAATCTTTGCCAGTTTACATAATTTTAATGGTCACCTGTATTGTATAATAATTACTACATTGTAATATTTATAAATGTCAGAGGGAGTTTATCTTAATTGAATTATAATAAGTTCTGTACTTTTCCGTATTGCTAATTTGGAAAATGCCTGGGTAAATTACATCAGTGTAAGTGATAACATTCATCCTATAGTGAAGCATTTATGTTCTAGGAGAGGTATAACTGTCTTTCTTTGTTTTTGTCTTTTTTTTTACCAAAAAAATTAAGAACACTTTTGATATTGAAGACAATTATAAGCAGGGAAAATCTGGGTTAAATTTAAGGAATACTGTAACGCTAAATTTAGTTACGCTATCTAAATCCCATCACTTTCCATCAGGTCACTTGCAATTGTACAGTCACACCTCAATAATGAAAACTGTATCTTGTTTGTTTTGTTTCTTGAATATAACCTTGTTTCGTTGTACATGTGCATAGCAACAGTAACATTAACGTTGGCTTTGAGAAGGTTTATTCCATGACTGTTGAAGTGATTTTCCTCTGGTCCGTTTGATAGACTGTAATGGAGAAGTTTAAGGATCACCCCACCATTAGCAAGTTTATCTCTGCATACATGACCTCAAAAAACGAGGGGCTCTTCGTGACTCGTAAGGTTGGGGATCTGCTGTGGGGATACACAGATGATCTTCTCCAAGCTCTGCATATATTTTCTCCAACAGTAGATCCCAATTTTGGCCTTTTCTACAAGGTAGGTTTTTCTTCCTGCATTGTTACATTTTAGGTTTAAGTTTGTATTATTACACTATAGTATGGGATTTATACTAAAAATCATAATGTTATTAAAATTTTGTTCTCCTTGTAATCCAGTTTGTGATTGTAACACATTTTTACTAGTGCAACTCTATACGCCCCAGCCACTCCACCCCCCCCCCGCCCCATCCGCACTACCTCCGTACGTCTACGATCTCAC
>JAAGVU020000113.1:19040569-19051527 GCA_011763525.2 Mormyrus iriodes | reverse complement strand
CTTTAATGTATCGGATGGTTGGCAACACACTGAGAGGTATCTCACGTTAGCCTCACTGATGGAGATGCACATCCCTGTTATTTAGTCCTTGTTCATTCTTGGTTCTGCTTGGCCCTTCCAGCTGTATTCATAAAGGATTTCCCTCCAGTTTCTGTAAATTTAAACTGACGTTGTTTATTAATGGAATTATCTTTTGATAGAAGGTTATTGGCAAAATTAATTTTTGACAAATTATTCATACTGCTGGGAAATCAGTTTAGTTAAAAACTTAAATTGTCGGCACTGGTAGAGTACAGAAGAGAAAACCCTTCCTTTGTCTCTCGTGTGATGACTTCACGCAGGTCTCTCTATGCCCTATTTGAGAAGGAGTTGTATGTGATGGGCATTCCAGCTTACAGGTTCACGCCTCCCAGAGAAGTATTTGCCAACGTCACTGAAAACCCAGCCAACGCAGGATTCTGTGTGCCAGCTGGGAACTGCCTGGGATCTGGCCTGCTCAACGTCAGTGTTTGTAAGGACGGTAAGTATGAGATTTTGTGGACAGGAACTGTCAGGAGAATTTAACGTAAACATTTATATCAGGGTGTGTATAGGTGACCGCAATTGCATTATTTTTTCTTCAGAAAATTTTGTACTTTTTAAGTTTAACGTATTTCGCAGACGCTTTTATCCAATGTGACATGCGTGTTTTTTTTACAGAAATGGTGCAGAAGTACCCAACCAAAACTAGCTTTTGTTCGCTTACAGTCACCAGTTGTGAATGGACACAGTGGAGTTATTCATAATTATCAATAATTAGTAATCCCTAAATACTGTATTGGCCTGAATATAAGTGTTTTTTTTTCCAATAAACTACATTCAAAAAAGGAGCTAGGATCTAGGATTGTCTTATGTTAAAGGACTCGAATTTAAATGTCATTATACCCGTGCAACAGTAGATGGCATAAATTGTCTGCCTCCTGCCCATACACTTCAAACGCAATTGAAAGAAACAACCTTGCTTTAGCAATGCGACGTCATTTGAGCAGTGATCACCATCTCGACCTGCCATTGACTATCACAATAAAATGGTTTATTGCTGATTGAGCAGCAGCTAAAATCTTCTAGGACAGGAAGTCTGCTTTGTTCAGGTTCTTGAGCTTCTTATAAGATAAATGAAACATTACAAACTGGGGTCCTTAATCTAATTGCATTAGACACGCTGTAAAGTTTGTTTGCAATGATGAGGATGTCTGAAGAATCTCTTTTTTCCCCCACGCATAGGTGCCCCAATAATAATGTCATCCCCTCATTTCTATCAAGCTGATGATAAATTTGTTGATGACATATTTGGAATGAATCCAGTTAAGGAGGATCATGAGACTGTTATCGACGTCAACCCTGTAAGTAAAGTATGCCATTTTCATGCATAACACTTGAAATATGTGTAACACATATTTTCTGTATAATTTTGATTCACTGATGAGTCAAAGTTTTGCTGGAACTAAAGCTTGTTTTGTATCAAATGATTTTGGATCTTTCAAGGCTACTTTCATACAGTAATGTGCAAAAGTCATAGGAAGTCAAAGAAAATGACGTCGATATTGCTGTAACACTATGATATTACGTCTGTCAAAGTGTGTCAGCTTAGCCATTTCAAAACCTCTCCTGAAGTCACCCCAGGATTTCAGCAACCATGTATTGGTTGTATGTTTTTTTTGGACTTTGCCACTAGCACACCTTGTATGACTGATCAATACCTTAATAAGTTATGGCTAATTAAATTGATTAATTAATCGAGCTTGCACAGTGAAATTTACCAAATACATGAAATGGCTGAGGTGCCCCCGAGGAGATGTTTGGGAGCTGAAGCGGTGTTCATCTAGTCATCAGTGACTAGTCAACATTGACTTTTTGTAGAACAGAAGAAATTCTTGTTAATGTTAATTTGCATATGTTCTCATGCGAAATTGTTCTTAGCAAAAGTGCACTTACTACCCAGATAAATATCTTTAAACATTTCCTTTGACTGTCTAAGAGTTTTGCACAGTACTGTATCACTAAGAACAAAGATCAGAATTGTTCAGAATATTCAATTTTTCTGTGACACAATGAGTGTGAAAACTGGACAATAAAGAATATGGACAGAAAGGCTATTGATGCTCTGGAACTTTGGTGCTGGCCAAGACCTATAAGGCTGCCAGAAAACAAAGAAATGAATTCCTGTGCAATTCAGGCCTGAAGTTCCACTTCAGCACAAATGATTTGCCTGAAGCTGTATTGGGGCATATTAAAGGAAAACCGTAATTCGTGGAAAAGCTTAAAGTAAAAGATGAATAGGGGAGCTAGCAGCCACCATATCAGTGGGCAGGCCACTGGGAAGCCAAGGAACCATTGAGAACGCAGAGTCAAAGTCAAATCCAGAATTCAAAGAATGCTGTGAATACGTTACAGAATTGTTAGAAAGTTCTTAACCATACTTTTCCCACTACTTGTGCAGTACAGTAGAGATTAGAGCTTTTGCTTTGCAGCAGTTGCTAAAACCGTGCTGTTAACGCACTATACTGTATGATTGTGCTTTACCAGAAAGTGATCTGTTGGCTGAAGAGTTAAATGAACTCTGGTTACCTGTCCACCTGTCCTTATGCTTTTATTGTGAGTGCTCTGCTTGTTAAATTTAGGTCAGCTGATTCTGCCGTGTCCTAAATATACTTTTATGTAAATATTAATGAGGAAGCCTTAACCAAGATTCACTTATGAAAAATGCTGATGAAAATGCCAGTATCTATTCGATAGGGTAAACCTTAGTTAGATAGACCTTCCAGAAATTCCGATGTCGCCTGGCAGTCTTCAGAAAAGAGTGGTATTCTTTTTCAGCAGCAGGTTTTCCTGTTAAACTTTTTACATTTTTTTTTCCTAATACTTTCAGAATTCATTCAGCAATTTCCATCCGTATCTTTGGCGCGGTGCTCGGTTTTCAGATTTACGGGCTCATAGACCCTCACGAGAGCTGAAAGGCTACATTACTCATGTACACTAATGCAAGACTCCCTTATATACCTACACATAAGATTAGTGGCAGCAAGGGAAAAAAAAAACTTAAGTTCTCCTTATTTAATGCATTGAAGCTCATGATTAAATGCTATTAATGTTTCCTAAAACCCAAAACACTTCGTCTATGGAAATGTTATTATACATATTGTTTGTTTTTTTTACACGTTATCATCACCTACTTTTTTCTGCCTATAACATATAATTAAAGTAGATATTTGAAACAAAGATTATAAATCAAGGATACTTATTATGGCTCTTAGGTTTAGGAACTGGAATTCTTAAGTGTGCGAGGAAGCTTCTCTCTTGGACAAGAAATGCTCTTGCTAGCAATAAACGAAATTCTGTTTTCCTGGCTGTAGCTAATCTCATCCTGGACTAGGCAGGCCAAAGTCCTGAGTAATAAGCTACATTATGTTCTGTTATGTTGTAACAGGGGTGTTTAGACGTTGGCAGTTGGGATTGGGCCAGATTCCCAGACAATAGTGCTTGGCGAGAGCTGGTACGGAATGCGCCTAATTAACCATCCGTTCTTGATAAAGCCTGCTATGCTTAGGCCATATTGTTGGCTATGATGACAAATTACTTTACTTTTCATTATTGATTATTTCAGTAGCTTGTTCGTTTAATAAACTAAAGAGGAATCAAAGTCCTCCGGCCGCTGTGTTTTCTTATCTCGGTATATCGTTGTCAGGTTAGGAGCCTAGCTGTTATGTCACATGCTCTTTACACGGCTAATAAAAAATGAAAAGGAACCTTTCTTGCTCTTGTTTGAATGGTTACCGGCATTATGCTATGGATCAAAAATATGTATTTTATGTCTGATTTACAATATGCAATACTATGAAAGTAATGAATGAATGTAAAATCTGTTGATGCGTTTTGACAAGGTCCGTTACCAGAACAAAAAGCGTTGTTTTTATATAGATGTAACAATATTTTCAAGGGAAAACTAAACCATTCTCCTTTCTTAGCTCACAGGTGTTCTTCTGAGAGCAGCCAAGCGAATACAAGTAAATGTGTTTGTTCATAAATATGCAGCTTTCAGGTAAGATCTCTGTCAGCCTATAACCTTGGGACTTTGTGCTGTGGGCTGAAATGTGGGAGGTATATATGTGGAAAGCAAATTAAAGATAAACGACTGTACGGGCTCATATAAAAACATAGCCTTGTCATATTTATAGCTATTTTTAAAAGTCAAATATTAGTTATCACAAAAATCATCATAAATTGCATTTCCACTCATTTGCCACTGTATCGCTGCATTTGCCACACACTGTTTGACTAAGCATTAGAATAGGCAAGACATGATCTGAATGATTTTGATAGTTTGATTTTTGGTACCAGATGTGGTCCCCGCATCTCGAAAAGCCAAACGCCCAGAATATTCTTTTTCATTAGTGTCTAGTGTTTATGGTGCTACAAGTAAAGAAATGTATTTTTAAAAAATCCAGTCACCAGCAGTTCTGTAGAGTAAAGATACTTTGTTAATGAGAGAGGTCAGAGCAGTGTGATGAACAAAAGCCTTAACTGCAAAAATGACAGCCCAGTACAACGGGGGCGTACAGAAGGGCATCACTGAACACATAGCATGGACATTTTTGTCATCAGTTCACTGTGGCAAGAAACCTCCATGCAAACGCCAGTGTGACTGTGAAATTCAGCAACTGACAGTTAAGACAATAGAGAGAACCTGTTCAGAGATAAAGTGAATATTTAGTATGATTATGAAGGTATTTTGGGG
Organism: Mormyrus iriodes; assembly: GCA_011763525.2. Taxonomy (NCBI): domain Eukaryota; kingdom Metazoa; phylum Chordata; class Actinopteri; order Osteoglossiformes; family Mormyridae; genus Mormyrus; species Mormyrus iriodes. The sequence goes on along the minus strand of JAAGVU020000113.1, from coordinate 19,046,753 downwards.
ATACTACTCTCTTAATAGCACTGAAATTCTGAATGATGTAAACAAAGTAACTGATCAATAACTGTTTTCTAATTTATCAATATTTCTTTTGGAGTTGTGATAGTAGCTAACAGAACTGTGAAAATTCAAATAACATGGTTTTTTTTTTACCTAAAGGAAATTGTGTTAACATGTAGAAATCCAATGTGGCAACCTCAGTTATCTGGCTATGGAATTTAATGCTTCACAGATTTAATATTCCCGTACGTTAATTGAGGCTGAACCATATGAATGTGCTCAACTACGCTAGAGCTCAGTCTTCTTAGTTTGCTCCTAGCTTTACAGTCACCTGGAATTTTATGGCTTTGTTCTACGTGACCAAGTGGAATCCATCCTTTGTTCACCGATTCCTAATCAGCGCAGCATTTTGTAACCGTTGCTGGCTGATTGAATAAACAGTTGATGAAATGTTTTACAGCAAACATCCTAAAGGCTGGGAAAGTATCCTACAACGGACGGCTGATCATCCTTGATAAATATCTGTCACAATTTATTGTATGATGTAATGCTTTGGGAATCTTGTACAGCACTTGGAAAAAATTATTTAAATGGATTTTATACAGTAGATCCCAACATGAGTTTCTATTTTAATTGCATGTTTATATAATTTTATTGAAATGTATCTTGATATGTTTGTTCTGTATGTGAATGAGCACTCAGTCTCATACTGTTTTCATAATACTGAATTATGACAGTGGTGTCTTATTTCAAACTTGACTTTAATTATCTTCACTCTTTCCTTCTCACACTGTTATGTACTTTGTGCCCCCCATGGCTACACCAGTTTAAAATGGACAACTGCTTTTGTATGTGTATAAGATGCCTACAGGGTCTTCATATGAAAAACGGTCTGGACAGTTAGTTTGAACCTGGGGCTAGAGTTTGTCATTCTTAGCTTTCTAGGGGAAAGGTCAGATAACACATTCATCCTTTCTATTTTCTTTTTCAATTTTTTTCTGCAGCCAGACCGGTAATGTCAAAGACTTGGTGTTTCCTGTGATGTATCTCAATGAAGTAAGTGTTTGAAAATGTATACCTTTGTATTGTTTTTCAGATATGAAACTTATCACCCCACCTGTTCCTTCACAATCAGAATGAGAACAATGTGTGCTAAAATTATTCATACAATGGACAGAAACTATCACTGTCTACATCCTCTCAAAACATTTAGCAGATTGCGATAAGGTGACAAAATTCGCAGAGTCAGAGTCACTGTGTGCAGGCTCAAGCTAGCGGCACTTTATTTTCCAAAAACCCAATGAATGCAACGGCACCAGGGGGGGAAATGCGTGTCCTTGGGAGGCTGCGGATGGGGGAGGTGTTTAGAGTCAGGCCAGGGTGTGTGCAGGCTGACCTTCCTTAAGGCTGAGCCCTCAGCCTCCTAATGGGATTGTCAGGTTGCAATTTATAGGAAGACTAGAGCACAGCTCGTACTTCCCTCTTCCATTTTATATTTTCCGTCTCCTCCTTACCTCTCCTCCCTGTCCTGTGTTTTTCGAAAGGTTAATGGTCTGGGAATGGACCATGCAAACATGCCAAGTGTCCCATCTGCTGCCAGCCTGGCCCTGGCATCCGGGGCGACCGTGTCTTCCAAACGCAAACCTTTAGTTAAGGGAAACCTTACCATGAACATGCCTTTTGAAACCTCTGAGCCGTTTACAGTAGAGAAACTGGTAAATCTTTTCCCGCTTGGATCTGTGCGGCCTGCATCATATAGTAATGTTTGTCTTTCAGAGCGTAATTATCGACGAAGGATCGGCCAGGACTGTGAGGGAGGTGGTTACTAAGGGCGACGTAGTTATCAATATACCCTTCTTCCTAATGGGACTAGCGATATTAATCGGTGTCGTCTTCATCATACTGATGTGCAAGCAACGAGGCCCTGAGGTAAGCTTCATTCCTGCCAGCACCTGGCATACATGATGGTCCAGTGCATCAAAAGACAATGGTTCCTTTTCTTTGTTAAATAATAATATGAGTAGCATCCTTGCCCCCTATCCTTAGGGGCGGAGTTTAAATCTAGCCTTACTTCTGCATATCCAGAGCTTATGCAGTCTGACAGACACGTACAGTTCACCTCAACGTTTATAATTTGCAGTGTGCAGTTTGAGTGAATTTCTTTAAACGTATTACTTTTAATCATTTTGATATGGCGAAAATGTATTGAAATGCTGATGTGGTGAGCTGCACCTGATACGGAATGTTGCCTTAATGCGTTCCATTTTTTATCGAACATGCTGACTTTTAATTTGCTTTTCGTCTTAGGCAACGCCGGCAGAACAGCAGCCTCTACTGAAGTCATAGTTCTGGTGGCACACAGAATCACAGGGGGAAAGAGGCAGATGACCCCTTAATTATATTACTGTTACTTCTAAACTCTAATCCTGCTTTTTCTTAACACAATGGCATTTTAACTTTTAACTTGGTTTTAAGGAATTTTTGCACTAAGGGAGGCTTATGTGAGCACTCTGATGTTAAAGTGTAACATCTTTTGTGTGCTTTGGGAACATTTTTAATAAATTATTTGATTTAATTTTTATATACTAATTTTTTTAGGTGCATGATACCATTTGTATAATGCAAAGTCTGTATCCTGTGCATGTGGAGATTTCTGTGTTCTGAATAAGGCTACTCACAGCTGAAAAATGCCCTCTAACCTTCACAGTGAGATTTTTTGAACAGTCGATGAGAACTTTTGTTTTAAAGATTGTAGTCCTGAGGCAGCATGGAGACCTGGCTCCGTTGGAGCCCTCTGGAGTTGGGGATTAAAGTCCTCCCTCCTGTGTGTGGGGTGAGGGGGGGGTAGATGAATGTATTACATTGTGGAGACCAAATTTTCCCACAATATGATAAAAACCTGTTATTTTGACCTTGACCATTTTTTCAGGGAATCCTCAAGGATATAGATACCTAATCTGTGTGTGTCTGTGTGGAGTTTGCATGTTCTGCCTGTATCTCCATGGGTTTCCTCCACCTACCCTGGTGTCCACCCCAGCCCTGTGCCCTATGCTACCTGGGGTAGACTCCAGGTGTCCGAGCTATTCAAAGGCCATGCAACTTCCTCCTGTCTGTTATTAAAAATGCATCACTTCATTAATTATATGAAAAATCTTATTTTTTATGACCAGATATCCTCCATAGTCTTAAATCAAAAGATCGCAGGGCTTGATTGTCCCATTTCTGTTATAGAAAAAACTGAACTAAAATAAATATGAAGACTCAGTATTGACAATACAGATAACAGCTTACTGGTTGCACAAATATAACGCATTAAATTACATTTAAGTTCAATGTTGGGAGCTCAAATCCAGGAATGAAAAGTATTTGAACTTTTGAGCTGTGGTTTGTAACTGAAAATAATTCTTTTCATTTAAATTGTACTTTGAACCTGAGAATCAATTATATTATACGTTTGTGTGTTAATGTGGTACGTGAGTTCCCTTTCCAAGTCACTGGAGTTTGACTCAACAACCATTTATTGCATTTAAGATCTATGTATTGATTCATCATGCAAATTGTCTTCAGTAACAATAACACTCATTGAATAAATCCACTGAAATATAAACAGTATTTGCATTGTTAGTGTACAGCTGGCAAAACTACACATGTACAAATAAAAACTTTATTGTCCCTGTATTTACATTTTTCCGGTATATTGAGTACAAGCAAGCTCTTAGCCAAAAGTCTAATATATCATATCAGTTCAGAAGTCCTGTGTATGTAGAATTGCATCTGGTTTTGTATGCATGGTGGTAATTGTATATTTTGTCACAGAAGGATTGTCCATTAATTTACAAGACAATTCTGATATTACGAATCACATTTAAGTGTATTTAATATCTCAGTGTTTCCAGGAATCCAGAATAATGTGTTGATCATACTTGTTCAACACACATTACGTACACTGTTGTTCTGTCACACATATACTTGTCAAATGGCATATTATTACATTGTCTTATGCCGTCTTTGTTTTCGGTTCTAATCAGAAAGTGATGTTGGAAAAACGATGTTTAGAAATCCCCTGTTACTTCCCAAGTGAGATTTCTAATGACTGATGATAAAGAAGCATCCAGAAATGTTTGAAGTGGGAAGCCATTATGAAAGGGTCAGTTTGTGAGCTTATTGTTTGGGGGGGGGGGGGGGTCCAAGCAGGATATTTCCCTCCCTTTTTCAAGACGAGAAAACCTGGAAAGAGCAGATTTGTGCCCTGTAAAGAACAAATATATGTGAATCAATATCACATCAGGTACTGAAGGGATGATTAACAAGACAGCTTCATGCGGAATTTTGATGCTTATAAGAAGACAGCTTCAAGAGGAATTTTGATGCTTATAAGAATTGTTATAAGTCTATCCAAACTATCCAGCCTTTTGTATACGCTAATGTTTTATATGGCAAGAAGGGCAGTACTGCGCAATTGCACTTACCTGCAAAATTTAGTTCCACATTCGGAATGGTCGCGGCAGCTGGCTCCAATGGGCCTCAGAGTATTCCAGCGCCATAGCAGTGATCGCTTAGCTCGTTGAATGAGGCCTTCGCTCTCTTCATGGGAAATCGGAGCTGTTTGTACCTGCTGAAGCAGACAGCTGTGGGTCATTCATACGGCTCAGTCTGACTTTTGCAGCGAGACGCTGTTCCTCCGGCTGTGCTGGTTGTGTTAGTCGCATATGTATGCTATTTGTGTTTCGGTTAGATCTTAGTCTTCTCTTCGGTCAGCCGTGCAGTTGTTGAAACTCCCTCGGGTTTGCCCATTTAAATACTAATTCAGCAATGCAAAATTTTGTATACCAACATTTGTTTTCTGCATGCAGTACATATACCATACTGCAGGCTAGGAATCCTGATAGACAGACATGGCAGTAATGTCACTATCTTGGTCTAATAAGGCAGATTATTAGATATAAAATTGGAAAAAAGTGCAATATCCTGCGTTATTCATTTTCCTTTCCATTATGACAGCATTTTATAGACACTTTAGCCGATGAATACAAACAAAGAATCGCAGTCGCAATTATCATTATGAAGGGAACATCATAAATATACATATATAAGGCTGTGAACTTACTGGAGATAAGAAGTGATTATATTTCTGCTTATTATATTTATAATTATCTAGAAGTATCTTACCTGAAGGACAGACGCAAAGCACAGCAGTAATAAGGCAAACGTGGTAAATGTCTTCATGCTTGGAAAAACGCTGCTGATACGTTGAGCTTTGAGCACTGTGAATATTAGAAAGGCATTCAGGCTTTATATTCCAAAAGATTATCTCTTGATAATAATTGTTAAGGACAATGATCGACACAGGTCAGTGGTCAAAGGGCATCGTGGGAATTAGGATGATTCCACGTACACTAATTTAAGGTGGCTTTTCACTGCTAATCGTGTGTATGGACTCTGAGATGTTGTTGATACACATGCTGTTATGCTGTTAAAGTAATAAAAGGGGCTGCAATTGCTCAGTGGTCTGCTGCGTTTCTGTCTGGTTAAAATATCTAAAGCGGTGTTTTCCCTACTCGGTTCTTGGGGACCCATAGCCGGTCCACGTTTTTGCTCCCTCCCAGCCCCCTGCCAGACAGATCACATACTAGGAGCTGGGAGGGAGCAAAAATGTGGGCTATCTGCGGGTTCCCAAGGACTGGATTGGGAAACGCTCATCTAAAGTAAGGCAGGTTGAGTTTATTTGTATAGCTCATTTAATACACAGGGGTAATTCAAAGTGCTTTACATGAACATGTTAAAATGCAGGTCAACCTAACATCGCAATCAGTATAAAACAGACACAGGAATCCGCTTCTGCCTCTCACCTCCACAGCTGGGCCTTTGGGTTCCATTTCCTCTCTTTGTGTGTGTTCACTGTATGTAGTTTGCATCTCCTGCCCATGTTGTGTCGGTTTCCCCCGGAGTCTCTGGTTTCCTCCAGCATCCCAAAGACACACAGTTAGACTGTTTGATGTCTGTAAATGTCCTGTAGGCCATGCCTGTGTATATGCTCTGTGATGGACTGGTATCCCATGCAGGGTGTACCCCAGCCTCGTGCCCTGTGATGGACTGGTATCCCATGCAAGGTGTACCCCAGCCTCGTGCCCTGTGATGGACTGGTATCCCATGCAGGGTGTACCCCAGCCTCGTGCCCTGTGATGGA
>JAAGVU020000113.1:19013694-19040469 GCA_011763525.2 Mormyrus iriodes | reverse complement strand
CCCTGTGATGGACTGGTATCCCATGCAGGGTGTACCCCAGCCTCGTTCCCTGTGATGGAATGGTATCCCATGCAGGATGTACCCCAGCCTTGTGCCCTGTGATGGAATGGTATCCCATGCAGGGTGTACCCCAGCCTTGTACCCTGTGATGGAATGGTATCCCATGCAGGATGTACCCCAGCCTCGTGCCCTGTGATGGAATGGTATGGGCTGTAGGCTTCTCCTGACCAGAATAAATTTTCAGAAGATGGATAGATGTCAAATAAATTATGGAACATTTTAAAGAAGAAAGTTCAGTGCTTAATCTAAAATATGCGGCTGTTGGAGGGACTCTCTGACTGTCCTCTTCTCTCAGTTCTTTGTCACTTTGCATAAAAGTGCATACTAAATAAATAAGTAAACTAATCAAAGGCACCAGAGGGTATGTGTCTGTTTAAACTTAAACATGGCCACAGTTAGGGCACGTCCAAATTCATTGATGCATATTTCGTCTTAATTCTGGGTAGCATAGTGGCTAAAAGCCATACCCAACTCTAGGTATCACTGAACCGCCCCTGGTGACCTAAGAGACCTGCCAGGTGTGTACTCTTCGAGCATGGCAGACATGTAAACAAACAGTGCTGGAAGCCAATGAAAGGATCTGAGAACAGAAGTCAGGAGCTCATTTTTGGTCCTGGGAGGCATCATAACAGTAGCGTTCGGAATAAGTTGCAGTTTGTCCAGTGGTCAGTTTTTTTTGTCACTTATTCTGAGAACCATCATGGTGAGAGGGGCCCAAATCTTTTGACACGGTACTTAAAGGCTATCTGATATAGAGACAGACAGCTAAGTGCCTGTGCATATAGCATAAAGGTATTTCCTCCATACTTTTTGGAGAAAATACAACAGGGGGGTTAGGTAGTGGGTGAGGGAGGAGGGAGGTTATGACTGTGACTCTGATGGTTGAAGTTTATAACCAGATCTTTCTCTCCTGTCTGATGTAGGCCACTGTGACTTCTGCTCAGAGACTGATACTCAGCCCCAGATCAAGTCCTTGGCTTGCAGATGTTGTGGCTCCAGACATTCCTGCCGTCTGTCACGCTGGCAGGTCATCTTCCAGAGCCTGAGCAAACATGTATGCCATTCTTGAGGTGGCAACTGTTTGGTCAATGTCTGCGAGCAGGCGGTGGGCAGGTTAGGGTGGTAGCTGCCCCTGCCAGCAGGCCAGGGGCAGATGGGCAGTAGGCCAGGGTGTTTGTGCTGCTGATGTTTTAGCGGCGCTGTGTCACCGTGTTCCTCACAGTGTGTGTGCAGTGTCATGCTGAATTACACCAAAAGCATTTATGAACTGAAAAGGTCCCTCTGCCCTGACTGGGTTGTGTGTCACTGCAAGGGGCAGGTGGGTGACGGAGGGAGAACTGTACATTTTCAGTTAGCACCCTCCCCCCATTTCTGTGTATGTGGACGCTGGCTGGTCTCAAGAGGTTGTGAAACTCTGGTAACAGATTGAAATTGTCGATCCAACTGAATCCTTTCAAGCTGCACTATCCATGGAACCTAATGAATGTGAGCTATTGTAAATTGCTAATGAATGTTTGGATGTTTGTGCATGAAGTTTGGAAGTGCATCCTGTGAACAACATTCAAGCCCACATGTACAATAACCCAGCCAGTTATTTGATGATTAAGCAAAATTTCTCACTTTCCATATATATAGAGGCATTGCGAAAACAGCATGTGATAATGGCTTCACCGCCAATGTTACTGACGTCAAGTCACCCACAATAAGAACAGAACACTGAGCAAGAGACGTAGCGTTTGCTAGGCCCTGTGCTCTTACTAACCATTGTAGACATACTGTCTTTATCCTTGTCAGGCCGAACAGATTTGTAACACTGAATTTGGTTCTCAGACTCGGAAACAACTTTATTGAGTTTCTGACAAGTATTATCCGGTGCTGTGTACTGTAAGGACTGTTTACTTACCTCTTGGCAGTGAAAAATCATTGGAAAAGTTATCCATCCTTTGCTGATAGATAAGGTGGCAGAGCAGCAAGACTCCCCATTCCCAATATGATATCCTCTGTCAGACTGTTGAGCATTGAGCATCTAATGAAATTTCCAAACCTTGGAAAATAATTAGCCCCAACTTTTAACAAATAAACAAGAATTGAATGCATTGCTGTCCTACAAAGTCAAAATACAGAATGCATGCTGTCTCCACCAACATTGCCAGTACCAAAACAATGTGTAAAAGCCAGGCAGATACCACTAACATCCAAATAAAGCATTGTAATAGTGTCTGCTTGTTGCTCTGTGCCATTAGTTGCAATTATCCCCCTCACTGATTACCTACGGTCTAGTGGCATGTATCTTGTATTATATTAAAGCACTCAACCACTTCGGTTAACCATGGAAGCTATCCATTAATAACAGTGGTATTCAAACTTTTGTTTTGAAAGGGCCCCTCTAGGGATGATATATTTATCCTGAATTCTCCCCCACACACACTGACCCCAAATAAACATTAATAATTTAAAAAAATGAAACAAAATGTAATTATTTTAATTTATTGTCTTATAATGTGTTCACATTACCTTTAAATATTTCTAAAGGTTCAATTTCGAAATAGTTATACTCTCTCTACCCTCCCCCCCCAGCTGTCTGTTGTACCCCCCCACAGCTGAGCCCACCCCCCCGCAATTCCTTTGCTCTCCACCAGGGGGGTGTACCTCAGAATACCTCACAGGATTGACGTTGAATGCAAGGTTGAAAGTATTGGCTGTATTCAAATTCAAACAAATTTACTGACTCAGGTAGATTTTTCACACTGCACAGAGAATACAAGAGAGGCCTGATCTAGGATCTGTCCCCTGTTCAGTCGGGACTCCTACGTGTTTTAAAAACAGATTTAACTCTGACCATTGGCAGTACCGCATTTTCACCTTTCAGGCTTTTAGCATGATGCCATGAAGACTCTAAATGGTCTCCTGTTGTTCCACGAGGAAAGCAGACCTGTTCTGTCAAACATTACTGTCATCACCTTAAAGGAAATACAGCCACCCGAAACAAATCTGTACTAAAAAATACGTTTCTGTTGCATGTAAATGTTCGCGAGATGCCTGTGAATAAAAAACGACTGTGACAGCGAGAACAGAAGGTTATGAGTTGATGCACAAGACTATGAGTCATGTGAAAGAATATTAAAAATGAGGAACAGACATAATCATAAAGAAATGAGTGGTGTTCTTTGTGTTAATAAAGGTAACAGCCAAATGTGTTTAAATGTCAGGCCAAAATATACAGTATCTATATCAGCCTGTTGTTCAGTTCAAAGGATCATGCATAACCTTTTGCATATTCTGCACAGTTTAGTTCTGCCTTCTTTCAGCTCTCCGCCATGAGCATGCTGTTGGCCTTTGGATGGTGGACCGTTCTTGACATCTACTGAATATCGTTCAGCTTGTAAAACAGAAGAGCACTTCAGGTCCATCCAAAGGCTGATGGATGATTTTTCCTGTCCAACCTCCGTCAAACGCGCCATCCACGTGTCAGTAGCATCAAGCCTTAAAATTCTAATTTAACTTGTTGCCTCAATTTATTTTAGAGTAATTAATGTGGATGCAGTGGATTAAAGCAGTTAGGGATCATAGCTACACCATACCGATTAATCTGTTCAGCTCATAGCCAGTACCTGGATTCATCAAGTAGTCTATTTCAAGTAAAGGGTACTACCCCCAGACCCTCCCCCACCCCCCGCCCCCCGTGCTACCCCGCCAATGTTCCGAGCACTCATTGCATGTAAAGCAATTAATACCTAAACAGGCCCATAATACTGAGAATACCAATAGCAGATTGATGTAGGGGCAAAAGTAGACCAGAGCCTACTAGCTCTTAATGTCAAAGGATTACTTTACCTTTAACAACAGAAATTGTTTGGGTGAGAATGTATAGGTCTTAAAAAACTCAATATCATTATCTGATTTTCAACGGTTCATGACCCCTCAACAAGGAGGAGTCAGGACTTGCAACAGCCTTCTTGTAATGTGTGCCTGTCAGCTCATTTTACCGTAACACTGCTGACATCATCATTTGGCATAATGCAGTTGTGTGAAATAAATATTTTCTATATTCCACCCATAGTAATTACGATTAGAGTGATAAGGAAAAAAATCAGTAGCTAACTGTCAGGGATGAAACCTTATGTACAATCAGTGCAATACTGGTGAGGTATTTTTACGTAACTGATAATGGACACATTTATTTTCAAGCCAAAAAACAACTCAAAAATTGCTCTGCTGTTTCCTTTTTACAAAGTCTTATATTTCACCAAAAATTTCATTTAATTTATTTCAAATTCAGCCGGTAGCTCCTGCATCATGCTAACACTGGCTATTAGTAATGCTACATAAATTAGCAGTGAAAGTGTAAATAGTAGATATATACAATGTGTTTTGATCAGTTAAAGGCGAATGGCAGCAATTTTCATTCTCTCAACGACAGCTAAAATGTTTATATTTAGCCGAGATAAAATCCTGGCGCCAGTGTAGGTCAGGCACCCTCAGGATTTTTCTCAAAAATGAGTTTGAACTTTACTTTACATAAACAGTTATAAATCAGGAAAGCAGGACATTAAGCTGAAGTTTTTTGTTTGTTTTTTTAAATAACCGAATTTAATGAAAACAGACACCCTTTCTTATTTTGTATGTAATAAAAATAGAATGGAAATAATATATTACAAATAAAAGGAACGTATTCTGTATGTGTATCAATCATACGATAAGGATATCAGTTGCATACACATTTGGACTAGAGGTCTGTGGATACTCCTATTTCCTAAATGCAGAAACATGAAACAAGCGGTTAATTTCTTGTTGTTGTTGTTGTTGTTGTTGTTATTGTTGTTATTGTTGTTAACAAAACAACAACAATAAGTATTGTTATTATTATAAAGGAATAAGCAGATGTGTCGCAACGGGCATTAGAGAGAGTAAAAATGGCATCTTAGGAGGGCTATAAAAAGGACGGCAGCGAAAGCGTGACTAACGGTGACAGGGGCATATGGACAGTGGAAAATAATCACGCCCCCTGTGACACACCCACCCCGCGGAAAAGCCCCCAAAAGAACTATTTCGGGTAGGGAAGGCCATTCAAGACAGCTGAAGTGCAGTCTATCAAAAGTCCATGTCCTGCGAGGCAGAGAGGCAGAGCAAAAGCTGACATTTCCCTGACGGCGAGATCAATAATCGTACAGGTTGCACTAACTTCGGAGAACCTTTACACGTGCCCTTCATTGGTGCATTATTCATTGCAACGTTTAAGGAAAAAACAAGTGGCCAATAGGAAAATACCTGATATATTATATTTAGTCTTTTTCTTGATAATCATCGGCCGTGCATCATGACAAGAAAATCGTGTGCAATTTACACAACGGGGATCATTTGCGCGCATCTCCTCGTCGTGGGGATCGCCTTGGTGGTCGGGCAGGTCTTCCAGAGACTGATGCACAGCCGCCTGAAGAAGGTAAGCGCGTTCACCTGCACGGCTTATAATATATGAATAATATATAATAATATAATAATGAATAGTATATTATAATTTAATTTCCCATTTTACGTAAATGCCGCTGTTATTAATGTCTAGTATATCAAGTTAAATAAATCATTGGATAAAAATTGTGATGGATTTATATCTTTTTGAGTTGTCATATGAAAAGAAAAACTTTTAAAGTTTTCAAGGTCACCAGTGACATCGTTAAATTTGACCATGTGGGCTGGCGCCCTTTGTTACACTTGTTCTTGTCATTGAAATAATCGCGAGTTATTCATATTCTGCACTGTACATATTAATGATGTGATATTACTATAGGAGTTAATGAAATATAACGTTAAACATATTATTATTATTATTATTATTATTATTATTATTATTATTATTATTCCAGGCGGAGACGATTAGCCTACTGTCCACATTAGACTGCCGTAGTCACTTCAGTCGTTAACGGTTAATGTTCTCCATAGAAATCAATATGCATCCATTAAAATTACCTGCTAATGAAATAGCGCGCATACATAAGCCTATTTCTAAATAAAACTATGTGTTGCAGTATGAGAGATCAGCTCCATAAATGTAGGCAAGATGCAGGTCAATTCAAAGCTTGAAAGTATTACAGGAGTTTTAATGACTGATGTTACATCCTTTTGTTGTCTAACATAACATTTGTTTGAATTTACTATGGTTTTCTTTAGCCGGGAAGTCAGATCATTTTTGTGGAACAATAACTACTGATATATTTGTTTTCCTGGACAGGCTTCGAAGTCAATAAAAAACAAATAAACTGGAAAAAAATCTATTGTGTATGTTTCTTTGCAGATTTCCTTGAAACTCCAGGGGGGTTAATTTACGTTTTTTTTCTATGATGTGAGCTGCAGGAAAATAGCTCTTGTAGCACATGGATTTTTTTCTCTCTAATTTAACATACAATATCCTAGCAGCTCCTAACACTCTAGTAGAGTATGACTTTCTATCTTTATATTCCTCCTATAAATAAACACACATGTTGCATGTTGTAAATCTATATATGGACTGGGCTACTTTATCCTAACATCTACATTATGGGTATAGCACCTAGCTAGGTACTGAGGTGAAACTTAGTTGCTGTGTAATACTAACCAGTTACACCTTACCACGTGTTCAGTGTTTGACCTAGATTGCTGCAACTTAATACAAAATAAAGAGCAGGCCTGTAAATATTGCTTAGATTAAAGACAAAATACATATATTATTATGGAGAATGTGTCTATGGCCAGGTGGCTTACCTGAGAAGCACTGACTGCTAACTGAATGTACCTGAGCAGACAGGTAGTACATTTATCTAGCACGTATTTGGAAAATTACAAACTAATACTACTAGTGATGTTTTAATTTTTTAATGCAATAGTTTTCAAGGTCTTGTGGGCATTGTTAAATGTATTTCAAGACACTAAAATAGAGAGACTTATTTTTGAATTTGTAATAATAAGTATGTAAATCGCTGGTTGTTTCCACTTGGTTTTAGATTTTAAGACAATAATGGTTAATTAAACAATTATGGCAGTTGCCTAATTTAGGATCTTGTGAAAATACAGTGATCATAAATGAGGATTCATATTCTTAGACATTCACTGACACAAAAAACGCTGCAACATATGATTGCTTGTTCCTTTGACTAAAATAACTGCCCAAAGCGTATGTTTGTGAATGTGTGTGTGCCTTGCAATGGACTGGCAATTCTATACAGGATGTGCTCAGCCTTGTGCTCTGTGATTCCTGGCATAGGTTCAAGGCTCCTTATAACCTTGTCCTGGGTTGCATGTTATGTAAGGTATTCAGGCATACGTCATCAAAGTGTTTCATTTAGCCTTAGTAGGCTGAAGTAAAACACTATGGGGTTAAAATGTTTCTCTGTTCTCGTCAGTGAATTTTTCATAAGATCATGATTGTGCAAGCAGCCCTGCCGTGTCCTGCACAGCAAGTAGCTTTTACAGAATCCTTCGAAATCCATGCTGAACTTGGCTTTTGCCTGTATTGTGTGAGCTGTCTGCCAATGCAGCATTGTAGACTAAAGTGTTATGAGTGTGGCCTGGGAGAAAAAAACAGTCTGAAACTGTGAGGTTACACCACTGCAAACTATTGGCTCACTAACTCATCCCCGAATTAACATAACTGGAACTTACCACAGTAACTTTATTCACGTCTCATTTAATCTGTATCAGTAAATATTCCATCTGTTTCACTAGTTTTGCAATTGTAACATTCACATTCAGTTTGGAATGTCATCCTTAAAGCCTCTGAACGTACTTAATGTATTCGTGTTTCCGACTCTTTTGTCCTGCATTCCTGCTTGTATAATTATTTACTGGTTCTAGCTGATATTTATTTGCTGCTGGCAGTGGGATTAATTTGCCATTTCAAGTTCCTTTCAGCTAAAAATATTTCCCTGCTTTTAGACATTAATGTCACAAAGACCGGGACATCTCGTAGAAAATTTTCAAAAATTTTATCAATTGCTTGCACTTGATGAGTAAGTATTGGTGTTATAAGCTGATTAACTGGTATCCCAGCTAGGGTTCACCCTGCCCTGGTGACCTGCTATTAGCTGATTAACTGGTACCCCAGCTAGGGTTCACCCTGCCCTGGTGACTTGCTATTAGCTGAAGGCTCACAGTGACCTCTGGATAAGGGGCTATGGGACAATGAATGAATCAATGAATGCTTCAGTTACTATCCTTAGAGCTGCAGAATTATAATGGATCCTCAGAAAGGACCCCCTTTACAAAAAAATTGTCATCTTTTACTTATGTATTGTGATACCGTCTGCTGACAAACACTGCCGATGTGTATTTGGATGTGTCCAGTAAGAATCGACTTATCGAAATATAGTCTGCTTATAGCATGTTTTAAATGGCACTTTGTTTTAAAATGATTTCAAGCTTGTAGCACTTTTCGTGAAAGTTTAATATGAATGAAAAATTAAGTATTGTTTGTCAGGCAGCTGGTTTTCCTTCATTATTACCCTAAAATAAACATAATCTCTGGACTTTATTTAAGCATTTAGTCTACTTAACTGTTGAAATATTTATTTAACCTCTTTTTGTATTTGATTAATTGTGTTAGTGCTTCTAGTCTCTCTGTCATCTAAAGTGCACAGTCAGCTGATTCGTTCAGCCCAGTTTAGCACATGATCCGTTCGCTGCACAGGTTCTATGTTTCTCAGTTTGGGTCAAATATTTAATTCTAGTGCAGCTTCACAAAGACAGTAAAAAAATCATTCATGATGCCTGCAAACCTACTTCAATGCATCAGCGTTACATTTTTTGTGAATTCTTTAGTCATAATAGTCAAAGTTTTCTTTCTTCTTAGAGGTGGCGTTAATGGTGCAGATATAACCTAATAAAACCTTGTACGGTAAGCCTCTTCTGTTTCTGTGGTATGTGGATTGCGGTATTTTCCAATAAAATCGCTTTTATTTCGTCACAGGGTTGTCACCAGCAGCCTGGAGGATCAATTGCAGGACATTAACACCCACATTTACATTTTAATTTTTTTTATGTACCAGATGCTTATGTCCAAAGTGATATATAAGTGAAGCAAATAGCATGTTGTAAATATACATGCTGTCAAGGAATCAGCTAGGCATAGGTGTAGCTAGGCTGAGCTTCCAATTAGTGCCCAGGTAGAAGTGTAAGCAGTATTGGAGCAGGAGCTACACGACATCTACCAAACAAAGCAAGAACCTAATAAGACGACTATTCAGGGCAGGCCTCGGGATCCCGGCTGGCGACCCCCCAGGCAGACACATGGTCCTGTCCCACCTTCTGGAAAAGCCATCCATCTGCCGCAGTCAAGTGTTACGTTGGCGTCCCCTTGGCCTGGTCCAGCCACTCGGGTCCTCAGCAATGAGGATCCTGCAAGCTGGATCACCCTCAGGGAAACGCGCCACATGGCCGTAGTGCTGTGACTGACACTTCCTCATAATGCAAGTAATATGGCTCATTCTGGATTTCCCTAGCAACCGCTCGTTCAACACAAAATCAAACCACCGGTATCCAAGGATTTGCTGAAGAGACACAGTACCAAAGGAGTCCAGTCTTTGTCTCAGCTCACTGGATAGCGTCCATGTCTCACAGCCATACAGCAAGACAGGGAGCACCAGGACTCTAAAGACTTGGACCTTTGTCCTCTTGCAAAGATATCGGGAGCATCGCGCACCCCTTTCCAGCGACCTCATGACCCCCCATGCTCTCCCCATCCGTCTGCTGACTTCATGGGAAGAGTCACCAGAGACATGAATGTTGCTGCCGAGGTAGGTGAACCTCTCAACGAGGTCGACACTCACCCCGCAGACAGACACACTACTGATGGCTGTACATAAGAAGTCATTAAAGGCCTGGATCTTGGTTTTTATCCAGGACACTTGCAATCCCAGATACTCAGACTCCTCGCTCTCAAGAGTCCCAATCAGAGCCTCCATTGACTCCGCGAAGATCACAGCATCGTCAGCAAAGTCAAGATCAATGAATCTTCCTTCACCAACAGATGCCATACAACTTCCGGACCCAACGACCCTGCCCATCACCCAGTCCATGCAAGCATTAAACAGAGTAGGAGCAAGAACAGCATTAAACAGAGTAGGAGCAAGAACACACCCCTGGCGAACCCCAGTATCAACTGGGAATAGCAAAGAGGTTCTTCCTCCACTCTGCACAGCACTCACAGTACCAGTGTACAGGCCGACCATGGCGTCCAGCAGCTTCGGGGGGATCGCGCGGAGTCTCAGGATGTCCCACAGCGCAACTCGATCAACTGAGTCAAACGCTTTACGAAAATAAAAAAAAAGGCTGCAAAGAACCTCTGCCGATATTCGTGCTTGTGCTCGATGAGAACCCTCAGTGCCGGGACGCAGTCGATGGTAGACTTCTTAGGCGTAAAACCAGACTGCTCCGGTCGCTGGGAGGCGAGCAAGTGGTCGCCTGGAGAAGTTCACCCCGGATGCCACAGATTCCTGCGGCCTTCCCTACCCCAAGTTCATTTACCACCTGTGCAATCTCAGTGAGGTTGGGTGGTTCACAGCTGATTGGAGGATCAGCCTCAAGAACCATGGACCCAGAGATGTCCAGCATCCTAGTCGGAGGATCAGCTTTAAACAACTGCTCAAAGTAGCCGGCCCAGCGGGTCACAACTGCAGTGTCATCCGTAAGAACCTTCATGGTCTTATCACAGAAGGTCTCCCACGTCACATTAGAGTCAGCAGTCGCGCCCAAGTCTGCAAGTTCCTCGCACAAACTGCCTGCAAACTCATCAGAAACAGCTCGATCTTGGAGTCTGGCCAAGTCCAGCCTCCCTCTCTCAACTATTCAGATCAGCAAAAATATAACAAGGGGAACATTCAGAGAGCATGGAGTGGTTAGGTTAATAGAAGTGTTCCTGGAACAGATGGCTCTTGAAGTGTTTCTTGAAAGTATTCTGATGACCGGATGTGGGTCACCAGCACATTCCACCAACAGGGAATCACACATGAAAAACATCTGGAGTGAGACTTCACACGTGGTGAAGGGAGCTCCAAGCCAGCTTCTGCAGTGTTGACCTACACTTTCCTGTTTTCCTGCACTAATCATAACCCCGGCACACCAATACATTTGCAGGAAATAAAACTGTACTGGGCCATACTCTCTGGGTGCTTAAACTAATTATCCGTGCTCTATGAACAGCAACTTTATTAATCTTGGAATCTGTCAGAGTTGCTTTCCTTACAGATGACAGTAAACAAGAAATTTTATTAATATTGATGTCAAAATGATATCTGCTCAGCTAAAACAAGTTTTACCATTTTCAATCTTTTATTATATGTTCATTATTTTTGACACCAGTACTTACTCTTAAAGAAATTCAAAGCATTTGGACAAATGAAAGTCTTACACATCAAATGATGTTCTTGTGCAAGGTCTGTGTGCTAGACAGTGTGTTACAAATGGGCTGTCCGCTGAATCCTTTCCATGTGTTTCCCAGCTGTAGTGGTAACTCATGAATATTGTGAAATAAGTACAAAGAAGTGGGCTCATTTCCAGACAGTTTTACTAACACTGCAACTTAAAGGATGTAATATCTTCAAAAAAACATCGTTGTTACTTGAAGCCTTCGGGATAGTTCGGAACAGATGCCATTTGTGTCTTCTGTCACATATTACCACCGATTTAAAAAAATGGACGAACAGTCTTTCAAAGATCAGGGAACATCTGTTTGAAATGAAAGCAATCCTGCTTTTCTTTCCTGGTGCTTTCAACTAGGACTGATTTTGTGAAATTGTGACAGCTGTGGTTATTTTTGCTTAGTGTGGGAACCAAGAGGATGATTTGTCTGTTGTGCCCTTATAAACTTTCCGCACGACCTGTGGTTAAACTCAGGGAAATGCCTTGCTGCGATCGCCACTAAAATCGATCAGTGGCCTTCAGTTACTTTCCTAAAAATGAAACCCCTATAGGCAGAGATAGTTGTAATATCATTTCGACTGATTCTTCTTTTTGATCTTAATGTATGTAAATAAACACACAGACCAGATTACTTGCAGAAACACATTATTACACACACGCCTATTATAGGAATCATTACACACAAACATGCTTATTGCTCTTTCATTTAACCTACAGAATGTTTATTGTTCATTTTCCTATGTCTTCCCATAATCCCCAGGAGATAACTTTGACAGAGGGGAGTCGAGTGTTTGAGTCTTGGAAGAATCCTCCTCCGCCAGTGTACATGCAGTATTACTTTTACAACGTCACAAATCCAGAGGAGTTTCTGGCGGGGGGCAGGGCAGCTGTTATTCAGATGGGGCCCTACACATACAGGTGAGCGGGTTACTGCACACGGCTGGGTTTGGAAAACTCTTCGCATTTTATGTTAAGAAATTCTCTCACACAGCCAGCAAGTTCAGAAGCAGGAAAGCGAAAGGGGTGCCCTGCAAGACTAGAACAAAGCTATGAGATTTTTTTTTGTCAGGTTTTATTTGAGGTTTTACTTTGAATTATTATCCAGCTATGGGTATATTGTCAAATGAAGAGGATTCTTGGTAATGCAGTGTTCGTCATCCTAAAGATACCGAACTGACACACCGAATTAACCAATATCTGGACAAAAGAGATTTAGAGACACGATTAATATGCAATAAATAATAAATTAATTCATTAAAATGCAATAATACAATACAATAATCGTCAGATTAAAGGTAATATCTTTTCTTATCAGATTCTTTAGCATTTGGTAATGAAGGGTGCACTAAAAATGACATTCTTTTAACCAGGGAATACAGGCCCCGGGAGAATGTGACCTTTGTGGAGAATGGAACTAAGGTTTCTGCCTTTAGTCCAAAGACTTTTGTATTTGAGAGGGACATGTCGGCCGGTGACCCAGAAGTTGACCTTGTGACGACTGTTAACATACCTGCAGTGGTGAGTCCCATGAACTTAGCTGTGACCTTAACACCTGTTCTGTTTTCTATGCAAAGCGTGTCAGGGAGTACACAATTTACTCAGTCTACTGTCGTCAGTCCAAATATCAACTTCTAAAACGTCCATCTGCTGCTTAATTGTTGCAGCATGACTTTTCTCAGCAAGAAATAGATTTACAGCAAAAAAAATGGAATAAAATCCCAGATTCAGATGCTGTTTAATATCAACTGCACATTTTCGTGTCTAATGAATTTGATAATGTATAAATAAAAAAAAAACACCATCTGCAGTTGTTTTCTATATTTATGACAGTTTCTTTAGTGTTGTATTGTTCTGTACATTTATGAGGAGTTAACGGTACAAAGTCACGCTCTTAAATTACGAGGTAACAAATATCCATGGCCAAATATCCTTTGTCTCTAATTAATTGTTATCGTTTTTAATGGCAGGCAGTGATTAACAAAGTGAAGGGCAGCTTTTGGTCCAGCAGTTTGGTGTCCATCTGGATGAAGTCCTTAGGCGTAGACCTTTTCATGACACGCCCTGTCCATGAGTTGCTGTGGGGTTTCAAAGATCCTCTGCTGACACGCCTTCATGCCACCAAGCCTGAGGTTCACGAGTACTTTGGGCTCATGTACAAGGTATGACCCATCGTACAAGTGTATGTATGTTCTTTGTGTGGATAGACAAAGGAGACATTCATTGTAACATTCATGAAACAGTGATGATTCAAAGGCAGACAAATTTTCAATGTCAGTGTCCAGTATTAGGATATTTTTTTATGCATACACAGTATCAGTCAAAAGTTTGGACACAACTTCCCATAGAAAGGTGTATTTGTACTATTCTCTACATTTTAGAATAAAGACATCAGAACTATATAAAATAACATATGGATTCTGTACTGACTAAAAAATATTTTAAAAAATTAATTTGCCGAGGGAGGCAGCTCTGTGGGTTGGGATTCAGAAGGTTGCCGGTTCGAATCCCATGGTCGGCAGAGTGATTAAACCATCGGGCCCTTGACCAAGGTCCCTAACCCCAATTGCTACAGGGACTGGCTGACCCTACTGTCTCCTCTACCCCAGTTTCATGGTGGCCTCCTGGGATGCTTTTCCAGCTGTCTTGAAGGAGTTCCCACATATACTGAGCTCTCACTGGCCGCTTTTCCTTTACTCTCTGGTCAAACTCCTCCAAAACCATCCCTGCTGTGATGAGACACTATCACTCTTCTTTATACATGACTTGGCATGTCCAAACTTTTGACTGGTACTGTATACACTCATTGGCCACTTTATTTGTAACACCATTCTAGTACCGGGTAGGACCTTCTTGCCTCTTTGCTCTCAGAACAGCCTGAATTGAACTCTTTGTCACGGACTCCCTTTGGTGCTGGAAACATTCCTTAGAGATTCTGGTACATGTTGACAAAATTAAATCTTGTAATGTCTGCAGATTTGTTGGCTTTGAATCTCCAGTTCCGCCACATCCCAAAGGTGCTCTGCGGGATTCGCGTCTGGTGATCATTGACATACACTGAACTCATTGTTTTGTTCAGGAAACCAGGTTTGACATGACTTCTGGCTAGTCACATGCCACATTATCCCACTGGAAGTAGAATATGGGTAAATTTCGGCCATAAACAATGTACATGATAAGCAACAATGTTCACGTGTGACCGTGGCTCTTAAATGATGTTGCCATTTGGTGACTCAATGTGTGCCAAGAAAAGATTCCCAACATTTTTACGTCATCCGACCTGAACTGTTGACACAAGACAAGTTGGGTCCTTGGATTTATGCCATTCAACTGTCATGTGTGAAAATCCGAGGGGATCAGCACTTTCTGTAAAACTCAAATCACCTCATCTGGCACGAACAGCCATGCCTCACTCATGAATTACATTTTTATTTGTCTGAAGAAGACCGTTATCTAACGCTTTTCACCCATGTTTGAATGATTTTATATACTGAATTGATGCCACATGATTGGCTGATTAGACATTTGTTTGAGCAGGAATACAGGTATTTTTATAAAGTGGCCAGTGTATTAAATGCATATGTGAGGGTGTACATTTGACAGAGACCATTTCTTTTCTTATCACTTCAGTAAGGTTGTGTATAAAAAAATGTACTGACTCTGATGATTACATCCTTGAATAGATTATATATCTGCAAATTTTGCTTATTGTTTTTAATATGTACTGACGTTATAACAGCTGCTGCTAAGACCTTGGAAAAAAACACTCGCTTTATTTCTCTTGCCAGAAAAATGGAAGCCTAGACAATCATTTTGTTTTCCTGACGGGTGAAAGTGACTACTTGGACTACACCAAAGTAGTTGCATGGAACGGTGAAAGGTAATATGAAGTATAAAGGGGCATCCAAAGCAAGGAAAAGCATACCTGAAAAAAAAGAAAAGTGAAATTAGTATAAGTGCAAAGAACACTGTTTCTGAGTAAAAATGTTCGTCCCAATGACTTTATAATTTATTTTACCGGTTACAATGTGTATGTAAGTTTACTGAGTCATAATGCATGACCTTTAACCTAGTTTCTCTAATGACCACGTCTCAAGTGGAAACATCCTCATATTGAATTTTTTAATACACGGTCCTTTTGAATGCAAGTACTGGGAGCAGGATGTGTTCATTTCTCCTGCATTGTCCTCTTTGCAGCCGGATGACGTGGTGGTCCTCAAACCAGAGCAACATGATCAACGGCACAGATGGCAGCACATTCCACCCACTTCTGTCCAGGAACGAGCGCCTTGACGTCTTCTCTCCTGACCTCTGCAGGTTGGTAGGCAGGGCTGGCAGAGTGCGTGCCAGTAAAACTGTTCATAGCAGTGTTTCCCCATCCGGTCCTTGGGGGTCCACAGACTGTCCACATTTTACTGGGAGCTGGGAGGGAGCAAAAACAAGGACTGACTGTCGGCCCCTGAGGCCTGGGTTGAGAAGCACTGGTTAAGAGATTTCTAACAAAACTCATGAAATAACTCAATCCACTGAACTACGCAAAACTTTAATAAATGAAGAAAAAATTAGAAGTTAGTGGTAAAAAGTTTCCATTTTTGTCACACTGCTAT
Source organism: Mormyrus iriodes (assembly GCA_011763525.2). Classification (NCBI taxonomy): domain Eukaryota; kingdom Metazoa; phylum Chordata; class Actinopteri; order Osteoglossiformes; family Mormyridae; genus Mormyrus; species Mormyrus iriodes. The sequence goes on along the minus strand of JAAGVU020000113.1, from coordinate 19,024,420 downwards.
TTTTCATTTCTGCAATTTACAGCCCACAATACGTCACATTAGAATAATCTTAATGCACAAATACATTCTTACTCTATGGTTTTCTATGATTCAGTGACCAATGGCTGAAAAAAATTAATTCTGTACGATTAAGGTGTGAATCTTTTGAGCTGTATTAAAATTTAAAAAAAAATCTACTCTTTATGACTATTTAAGGTTTCACTTTGAATTATTATCCAGCTATGGGTATATTGTCAAATGAAGGGGATTCTTGGTAGTGCAGTGTTCGTCATCCTAAAGATACTGAACACTGAATTAACCAGCATCAATTTAATGCACACAGAACTGATATGAAAAAAAAAAATCTTTTCAATGTCACAAAATATTTACTTTAAATCTAAGTAGCATGTAGATTTATTTCTGTGTTTTGCATTATTGTAAGGGTGTGACTGACGCAGGGTTAGGTATGTTTCATACATGATTGATTGTCCATTTATTGTAGGTCAATAAATTCAGGTTTGTGCAACCATGAAATCACATAAATTTATGTAAATAATAACTAACACACATTCACACATGCACAATATACTAAAACTATCTGGACACCCTTGACTGAAGTAAACAAGTAATTATGGAGAGGGCAGCTCTCCTGTGCTAAAAATTCCTGCTGTGGAAAATTTGACCTCAGCATTTGCACATGTTGGAGGTCATGTTTTTATTTGGTTGTGACTTTTCACCTATAATGGGCGTTGTTGTTTTATTGTCACGTTGATGCCATGGGAATATTTTGGCACACAAGGCTGCTTATGATATAAACAGAGTTTTATCAATAGTAACTTCCTTCATAACTGCTTTACTCTGCCTGTCTTCCACTCACGATGAGAAAGCAAGCTTGATCGTACATTTGTAATGATTTGGCATGGTCAAGAATGCTCCCAGTGCAGCTTACTGACACAAACAAAGGCAAACTGACAAATCCAAAACTAGCAAAAGTAGAAGTAAGGCATATGGAAATACAGGGCAACATCCAAATGCATGGGCAGGCACTTCAATACACATAACCAAGTTTTAACAAGAGACAGGTGTGGGCAATTACCAATTACATACAAATGACTAGGAACTACCGGGAGCAGGTGAGGATTGTTTACAGGCACTAAGGACTCAGGCATCAAACACTAGAAGGTACAAAGAACATATGTGAAACATGTCGTAACTACAAGTAAGGATAACTAACAAAAGTACAAAACAAGGGGCCATACTGATGGTGCTTGGTTTGTAGCTGCCCACAAAGCCCATTCAGCCACATGGCAGCCTGGGGAGTAGGGGAACACACTAGGACAGTGCTGAAACACTGAGTAAAGCAAGGGATGGCCAGCGACACCTGCTGGCCAAACAGGGAAACCGACAGAACAAGAAATGGCAGGGACTGATCAGCATATCTTTCATGTTAAGCATACTTATATATTTATTATTAATTCAAATAATAGCAGGTGGGCAAAAATCTATATAGATCTTTATATATCTGCGTATGAAACTTTTTAAAGTTTATTTTAATGATTGCACGGACCAGTAAAAATGGTTCATTCTTGCCCGGATACAGCCCACAGGCCGGTTTTCACCCATGTCCGGTTTATGCTGTCAAGTCTAGTGAGACAATGTCAAAACTGATCGTAAATCAAGCTAAGATTCATTTGGATCAAATATATGGAAAATATGAGTATGAATTTGTGATGGAGTGTATTTTTGTGCGTGCAGGAGGGTCTGTGCATTGCTTGAGTTTTTGCTCTGTCTCGTTTTGCACAAAGGTCCATATATATGACGTACATAAAAGATGTGCAGGTCAAAGGGATTCCTGCGTACCGCTTCGCCCCTCCTCGAGAAGTTCTGGCCAGCGCTGAGGAGAACCCTGCCAACGCTGGGTTCTGCGTGACCACTGGCAGTTGTCTAGGCACGGGCGTGGTTGATGTCAGCGTTTGCCGGAATGGTAAGAAAGGACATCCCTAGTCCAGTCAAACATGCCACCTGCCAAGTTTGCTCACAGCAAGACAGGTATCAAAGTATGAATTTTCTGTCATTATTTCAGTATTGAAGCTCAATAAAGTACAGCCATAAAGGTTGGCTTTGGAAAACATAAGTATTGCTACTTTTTCAAAACTGTACCCTGATGAATACATCGTGTTCTTGGAGTCCTTAGCATTTCAAATGAATGCAGAGTGCAGGATTGGGGTCAGATGGTGTTTCCTTTCCCACAAATGGCCTCTCACACAGAAGAGAAAGAGGATTATTATTAGATTGCTGTACTTTTTTAACTTCACTTGTGTGCCATGAGTTTTGCTTTGACGGATGTATATGCATCTTCAGCAAAAACATGATGGAGTGTGTAGGGGCTCACTGAGACATCTCATTTTCTCATCGCTACAGGAGCCCCCGTCGTCGTCTCATTTCCCCATTTCTACCTGGGAGACAGGAAATATGTTGAGGCCATTGACGGGTTGTCTCCAAACCAAGAGGACCATCAAACATTCCTTGACCTTAATCCGGTACAGGGACCTTGTTTAAACTTAAGCAAATTAGCAGGGACATATACTTTTTATCCAGTATTCATATTTTACCTCATTTAATAATTAAATACTGTATAAATTTGATTACTTGGCTCAGTGTCCATTTCTAAATGAATGAAAGTTACATTGATATAGTGTTTTTTTGTTTAAACACCCAAAGCACTTAACAGAACCAATGAGGAGCCACTTTAACCACCACCACTGTGTAGCCCCCACCTGGATGATGGTGCAGCCATTCTGTGTCAGTATGCTCACCACACAGTAGCTAAGGTGGTGAAGGGGCAGGAGAGAATTCACCAGTTAGATATAGGGGATGATTAGAAGGTCAGATTTGAAATGGCCACAGTGAGCAATTTTTACCCAGGGCATCAGGGTAACACCCCTACTCCTTCGAAAGATGCACAGCAATCTTTTATGACCTCAGAGAGTCAGGAACTCAGTTTTACATCTCATCCAAAGGACGGTACCATTTTTACAGCAGTAACATGTTGGCCACACCAACACCTCTTAAAGCAGCAGCCCACTTTCCTAGATGGTTTCCGGTCCAAGTACTGGCCAGGCCCAAACCTGCTTAGCTTTAGGTGGATTACCCAGTCTGAACTGGTGTGGCTGCTGTACCTTATATTAGACTAAAAGGTACATTTACTTACATCTGTGGTACAATTGAGAGACCCCTGAGGGTACAGCCCCAGTGACAAATGTGTTCTAACCATTATGCCTAAAAATAATTGCGTAAATAAGACAATATACACTCAGTGACCATTTTATTAGGTTACACCTCTCTAGTACTGAGTAGGACTTTTTCCATCTAGAACTATTTCAAGGGTAGATAAACATATGGGTCTGTCTTTGCTATATTTGCTACTTATAGCATTCAGACACTGAGAGACACAGACAGGCAGACATATGTATTATATATGGCCCCTTCGTTAGGTACACCTAGCTAGCACTGTGTAGGTACCATTTGTACCTCCATATCCATGTCAAGGGTATGAGTTACGCAATCAGAGATGCCTTCCTGCATTCCACTGTTGTACCAAGCTGTTATTTTCGCACCTATGACCTTCCTGTTAGCTTTAATGACCCTGGCCATTCTCCTCTGACCACTTTTATTAACGACGTGATTTTTCACACAAAACTGCCATGGATTCGCTGTTTTTTTTCCCCCCCCGCCCTGTTTCTTGCACTCTTCGATGTGATTTCCGGAAAGTGTATTGTGTGAAAATTCCAGGAAATTTCTAGAACAGCATGTAGCACCAAAGATATCACTACATTCAAAATCATGTAGATCGGGCATCTCAGCCATTCAGAAGCTCAGCCAAACGGTAACTGAACCTCTTGACCCTGTCTGTCTGTATTCAGTTGCAGCCACATAATTTGCTATTCAGAGGAACAGGTTGTTTGTGTTTAGAACTAGGTGTACCTAATAAACTGGCAACTGTATGCACATTGCCATCGAGTGTGCGTAGAATATATACAGTCATGATAACTAGAGCTGAGATTTAAACTGAGCAATACACAGCAAATGGCCAGTAGTAGAATAATTTTCACATGCCATGTTATGCTTTCCATATAATGCATATGTTTTATATTATATTCATATTGCAGACCACCGGTATTCCTGTCCGTGCTTCCAAAAGAGCGCAAATAAATATCTTTCTGGAAAGAATCGCCGGTTTTCCGTAAGTAGAAAAGAGGCGTCCTCTTCTGTTTGCTGACATTTTATTAATTTAGCTGGTACTTTTACCAGAAAAATGCTGCACTGATACGTGACAGCAAACAGAAATAGCGCACGCAGTATTAGGATGATGCAGTGGTTCAAAGAATAGCCCTGTAGCTTCACACCTACAGGACTGTAGGTTGGATTCTCACAGATCGTTAGCTGAATGGATGTCTCTAAATGGCCCATGGTAACTGTGTGTGTGCCCTCTGATGGTGTATAATCTTCTTCACGGTTCCCCTAGTCACTTGCCCAGTGTTTCTTAAGATAGACCCCCGGTTCTCTGCAGCAGGGGTGCCACTAGACTTTTTGGGCCCCATGAAAATTTATCATATTAGGCCCCCAACCCAGACCAGTTCAATTATGTTCCAAATTTTTTAGGACCCCTGACACTCAGGGGTCCTTGGAACCATCTCTTAACCCCCACCCCCTTTATTGTGCCCCTGCTCTGCACTACATAATCAGTTATAACTTATTATTCATTGTGGTAGCACTTCACTTGATGGGGCACAAATACTTTGTAACAACAGTTACTACTGAAGTACAAATCATGAACAAATAAACATGAGATCAGCATTTCACTTGTGTTATTCATGACTTGTTCCTTCAGTAGTTTATAAAGGTTTACAGAATTAACAGATATAGTAACAAATACAGTAACTGCTTGAGATAAAACATGCATCACGATTCATTAATGATGAATTAACATGAGATCGGGTTGTAACTAAGATTTAGTTTGTGGTTAATTAATACTCAAGTAATAGCATAATACTGTACTATTTGTCCCTCATCAAGTAAACTATTACCTTTATGGTTTTAAACGAAAAGTATCCTTACTGGATAATGGTTTTCTGAACTAACTGTGGAATAAATTTGCTTAACCTAGAAAAGTTAATGCCCTTTTAAAAACTTGAACTGAAAATGTCTTCTACTTTCCATTAGGGCGACAAAATACCTGAATCGAACTATCTTCCCAGTCATGTTTATAAATGAGGTAAGCTCATGATCTTAATTTTAACTTCCCCTAGACCTTTTCTCCGTACTACAACGTAATTCGTTTCTTCTATATTTTTTAAATGATCATTGAATGTATTTCCAGTCAATGGTGATTGATGATGTTTCATCAATGAAGATGAGGAAGCTGCTGTTTATAGAGAAGTTGGTCTCCAACTTTCCCCTACTGATTGTTGGTTTGGGGGTCATTCTGCTCCTAGTATTCATCTTCCTTATCTTCAGGTTCCATCAGCAGAAGGTAAGCTCATTAGCGAATGTTACTATCAGCTCACAAATATGCTGCGTTCCAGTATTCTGCCAAAGTCTACAGACTCATGGACCGTGAGAAGGGAGATACCATTATTTAGGATAATGCTTTATGTATTATTACAAAAGAGTAATATTTTGGGGATGGAATTTTAAAAATGATCATAGTGTTTGAAATATCACTGTGTGGACATGCTAAATCTGCTCCCTTTCCTTACTCTGTCTGCTTTTGCTGCCAACATTAACATTACAATTGTTCGCAAATTTGTAGACATTTTATATGCAGAATGCCTCAGATATTACCAGCATCTGTGTTAATAATAATCAATATCAACAGTAAAAAAAAAAAAAACACACTGATAATCTGTGACTTATTTTTAAGCTTCTGTGATCTAGGTCAGAGTTATATATATTTAATCTATAACTTTTTTTCTGTTCATAGAAAGGCGTAAAGGACAGCACAGCGTACACTCCAGTCAATTACAAAGCAGAAGATCCTGCAGAAAATGATCAGACTCCGCCCTTAAAAAATGGCGCCCATATTAGCCTGTCCAAAGTGGATGGACAGAAATCCTGAAGCAGAAATGGTCTGGGGGGGGGGGAACTGGCAGGTGGTGGTGGGAGGGGATAGTTCAGTAAGGGATGGGGATTAGGCGGCGCTAATAATGAAAGGCATAAATCCTTTTATGCAGTGGTTCATGTTATACTTTTGCTCAGGTGTGTCACTTTAAATAGTGCACTTCCAGGTGGCGTGACCCAGTGCAGTCACTGGTGTGCCCAGGAGCACATGAAGCCTGTATTCATTTCATATACGTTGTTCATCAGGGAACAAGGCAGTGTACAACTGACATTATTAAAATGGACAAACTGAGGCCTGGTCTCCCAGGTTACAAAGAAACGCAATATAAAAACACAATAGTAACATCTGAATACGCACTGTAAACGGATGTGCATTCTCACTTGTATTGTTCCATACTATCAGTGTAATCAAAGTGATGCTACAGCAGCGTCTTTCCATGACCCTGTGCTAAAGCAGCAGAAAATCGATCGACTGACGCGTGGAGACCCTGTAATGTATAATCTGTTTTCCTCAAATGTGCTACATACATTCATGGGTATCTCCTGCTTGTAAAAGTAAGAGCACTTATTGTTACACGCCTAATGTCTCTCTTGTGGTAGATACGTTCTGACTGCAGAAATTCCTAGAATGATTTCGGCTAAACAGTAGGCACAGTGTTTGTTGGCTTTTATGCACAAGCATTCATTATTATTTTTTTTTTGATCAATTCAACCATTTACTTACATTCCCTTTACTGGATTGTTACTGTATGAATCCTACCTGCAATCTAACTATAAGACAATAATGTCCATGTTTTGGACATGAACCATTAGTTTACCCCTACTACCTGTTATAATTGTATAGGACAAGGCTTGAAAACTAGAGTTACACTGAAAAATTAGTTTATTATGAATCATATTATGATATCATCGGGAATATCAGTAGTATATAATGTAAGAAGGTATATAACGTGAATGTTTCCATTGGCATTACATTGTCTTCTTGGAACAACACATTATGTATTAATGCACCATTATGTAATAACTCGACAGAATGTAACAAATTGAATAATGGTAATAGGATGAAAGATGATGATGATGATGATATTAATAATAATAACTGGGTAATGTCGCAATATAAAATTATAATGTAGACTATAAATTTGTTACATTTCCTTATTACATAATGCATTGTTATACAGTGTGTGACAACTTATTACGTAAGAACATTCATTATGTGATGAAAATTTGTTACATTTTGTCGAGTTATTACACAATGCAGCATTATTACATAATGTGTTGTTACACTTCTTCTACTCATTATCATTTTAGCCCCTTTATAAGTGCATTTTAATAATGGATATTATGCAATTCTGACAAGAGATGTTGAATACGTAAGTCCTTCATTAAATCTGTTTCCTCAATAGTATTACTTCACTGACATTACATTATCAGCTTAGGTAACTGAGACCCTTAGCTTCATTTTTGTTCAGTAGACTTTGTATTGTATGTACATATTATACTTGTTGTGACCAACTTTATATACACAAGACAAGAAGGGCTTCTTGTCTTCTGGAAAACTGTCACAAACCGTAAGATAATGTTTTATGCCTGTATTATTTAAAGAAATGATAGAGTGGAATTACATGGCTAAAAACTAAATATATGCTATACAGGCTTGCATTTACAAGTGAATTACTAATAAAAGCTAGCTAAAAGCTATGCTAGCATCTCAGCAGTGGGGGGCTATGCATTCCGCAACTTGACAAGACACCATCTTGCCTTTGCAATATGCTTGTGTGGTAGCTGATCTACGGCTGTTTGAGTAGTTTGTTGACTTTTTATTATAATATTTTTTTACCTTTGCAAAATTGTGCCCCGCGTGGCACCTACCAAAGCCACCCTGCCACCTATGCTTCAATGAAAGATTTTTCTTGAATACTAAAGTATATAAAGCAAATACTCATGCTTCATTGAAATATTCTTCTTGATCTCTAAAGTAAATAAAGTACTCATGCTTCAATTAAAGGTTCCTCTTGATCTCTAAATTAAATAAAGCAAGTACTCATGCTTTATTTAAAGTACCAGGCCATGTCAAATAGTGTTTAAAAATGTTCTGAAGTATGTAAAGGGGGTACTCTGGTCAAAGCAGAGTGCATCCTGGGGTAGAAGTCTGCTTTTAACCCCCACTGTATCACGCTGGGTGTCCGTGGTAATGTGGCAGAGAGGGTACTACACTGGCTAAGACAGCTGAGTTGTGTTTCTTTCCTTATTGTTACTCCACAGCTACATCCACAGACATCAGCTTCACAGGGCTTGTGGGTTGAATTGAGTAATATTCTACTTCCAGTCTGTTATTTCACTTGCAGTCAGTAGGGTGGCAATAAGCAGGCGGATGACGACCCCTGATTTCACGTATTGACCTGTGTGCTGTTTGCTGAGGGCTGGATTATAGTCTTTGAGAAGGTTTATAAAATTAGATCATTTGGCTGTTTTCTTTCCCACCTGTATGAGCAACATATATGTTTCTCTGTGTAATGTGCTGAGGTTTGGCTACAACTAGAAAAATGTTTATACATATATAGAGCATCTCCTTCATCATAAACAACGATAAAAGCATTTGGGATATATGCTGGTCAAATGGTCTTGGTTTTTAGGAGCTTTGAGAATCAGATATAAATTATGTTGCGACATAAACTATAACACAGTATTATTTTTATGATATTTTGTAATATAATTTGAAGTTATGAGAGTACCTGGATGTAAATTATAATCAATTGCCGATGGCCTGTAAATTATACGGGTTAGATCTATTTATGGTCAAACATATAGATAACCTCTGCACTGATGCTATATACCACATCTGACTCATATTTACTTTGTTTTCTTGCTATTCAAGTGATGCATCATATCGAAAATCTTTGGATATAACAAAAATGAACAGTGACCGCATGGTTTTAAAATAAAAAAAGTTTGCATTTGCAGTTATGCATTTGTAAAAACACTGTAACACTCATAGTTAAATAAAAATATACGCTTTGCTGAAGTGTCAGCCTTTTGTTTTCTGGTTTCATTGTGTTTTTTGAGCTCTTTGATCTTTGTTTTGATTTTGCCCCTTTTCCTGTTTATTTTGGTCATATGGTGACATGTAGTAAATTGGCATCTTTTCCCACCGTCTGTGATCTTGTGTGTGACTGTCCTTTGATAGACTGGCTTCTCATTGCAATCTGTTTCTATTTACATTTTTCATAGTGTCCCAACTTTTTTTGGAAACGGGGTTTTAAAAAATGGTTTAGGATCATTTACGCAACGTGCAGTTCACACATATGACCGCATGGGGCAAAACCCACGAGTCCCTTTGCTACACATTTAAAATTAAATGTGTAATTGGAATATAGTTTCTATTTCAGACACTTAATTATTTCATCAACAATACACACATTGCAAATCCAAAGACAACATACCACATGTTGAAACTGAGAAATTTTATTGTTTTATGGCAAATATATACTCAATCTGAATTCTATGGCAGCCGCACATTTCAAAAAATTGGGACGGGGGCAACAAAAAATTGGAAAAGTTGTGTAACGCTAAAACAAAACACCTGGATGGAAATCTCACAACAAATTAGGTTCACTGGCAACAGGTCAGTAAGATGACTGGGTATAACATAAGCCTCCTAGACGTCTCTCTACATGTAGCTGTGAGCTGATATCTGCTTCCTTACCAAGCCTGTTACAGCTTCCACCAGCCACATCCTGTCTGGCCTCTTCTGCTTCAAAAGTACGTTGTGGCTAGGGTACCCGGCGGAGCTGGAGCAGCTAGATATAGGTGGACAGCGTGATGGAGAAGATTCTGATGGGTGAAAGGAATGGAGCGCACTGTGCACTCTGACAATGCTAATGTATAATACAGACACTTACCATCCGTTGCTACCATTGAATAATGTCATATGGCCTAACTGGTTTGTCCATTTCCCAATATGAACAAACAAGCGTGATGTGGCTCCAACTACCCCTGAGCTTTACTTCCTCCCATAAGCATTCCTGTACAAGGCTTTAAGCACCTGTCTGACCCTGCCTTCTGTGTCCCCTCCCAACTTGTCCTACTCCCCGTTATCCTTCAAGTCCTTAGCATGTTTCCCTAGACTGCTACATGGCTCTGTGGGCTGAGTGTGCAGCCATAGACCCTTTGGCCATGAACTTGAGACCGGCCTCCTCTGTTTATTTGTATTTATTAGATTTTGTTCCCCAGTGTTACTTTCCTATTAGTTTTCTTGTCCCTAGTCTGTAGTTATGTATTACTTGTCTTAGTTATATTCCTAGTGTTAGATTCTGTTTCCTAGTTTCCGATTTAGTTTCTTGGTTGTATGATTAAGTGTATTTGTTCCACCTGTTTCCTGTTCCCCCGTGCCTCATGATTGTTCTATATGATTGCTCGTTGTCCTGTGCCTTTTCTGATTGGTTAATTGTTTCATGTTTCATTCCTGCTTCTTTGTTACCCGGTTCAGTTTGTGTATTTAAGTTCCTGCCTGTATTAATTTTTTCCAGAGGGTCATTGTGTTCCAGACATGCTCCCTGTGCTGCTCCCTGTGCTGCTCCCTGTGCTGCTCCCTGTGCTGCTCCCTGTGCTGCTCCCTTCCCGTTAC
>JAAGVU020000113.1:18898808-18971153 GCA_011763525.2 Mormyrus iriodes | reverse complement strand
AAAGTAAGTAAATAAATAATCTTGGATAAAGAAAAATGTTTTTATTAGTATGCATGTTGTCATAATTCAGAAACACTTCCACATTCTTTCACAGCGGAGTTTTAATACTGACACCTAGGGAAACAGACCCCAGACTGTCCAGCTTTATGTAGTGTCTTTCTCTTCAGGAGAGAACCTGGTTAAGAAAAATTCATGTGAATTCACACACAGAATCCTGCCACACACTCTGGCTGACGGAGAATGACTTGTGCTTTATACTCCAAGTTGACCTCTTTTTCTCTGATACTTCATAAAGTCCACGCTCATGTACTACTAGAAGACTCTTAGCCTTGTAGCATCGAACACAATAAGTATTTTCTGAATTATTAATTTTATCAGAACACACCCATATATTTTTTATATTATATATATTTTTACCAACATGGTTGTCCAAAAGTGCTCAGGAAACCTTGAGTAGCAGCAACAGAAATGGACCATGATTGCGTCTCTGCTTATGATGGTTGACATGTTACATGGGGGGAGCACCTTATACATTGGGTTTGTTATTGAGGATTGGGGATGCAACTTAGTGGTTTTAACTTGGGTATAAACGGATAAATTGTGAACTATTACCTCATTTAGCTTATTTTTTTGGCATGTTATAACATTTAATGGTCTGGATTTTGGGGCGCTGACATTTACAGGCCTTAAGACTTTAGTAATTCAGCTGACCATGGAATGAAAATTTAAGAAAAAACTGGGCCCTTATACAAACATTAGTTTTAAAACTGCAAGTGGCACAGTATTACATTTAATAGCCACTTAATCATTTGATCAGTTTCTTAGCTGAGAGGATCTGCTTACCTGTCGGTGTGCTCCCTTTTCACAGCTTGTACAATGAAGAGAGAAATCTGCAGCGCATCAGGGAGCGAGAGAGGAGAAATCAGGAGGTGCAGCCTGAGAAGGAGCCTTACCTGGAGAACGCACCCCTCTTTGGGGAGCCCTACAAGGTAAATGCAGGCTTGTCTGGATCTTGAAAGGGCTTTGTCGATTCCACGTTATCCCCTAATCAGATAGCAAGATGGGAAGAGCAAGTCTTTTCCTGCCTTGGCCCCTGCTGATGTTTTCCTCTGAGTTAGCAAACTATTCCCTGTTCTTTCAGTGTTTTTTTTTTTTTTTTCCTTTCCAGCTGAGTATAACCGCTACTCTTTACAGCTTGCTATAAGAGTTAAGACAAAATCAGAATAATTAACAATAAGCTGATCCTTCTCAAAGCTGCAGTTTACTTTTTAAGACATAATAATTTTAATATCTGGAACATAATTACCAAAAGTAATGTGCTTTTAAAAGCTCTCAGCAGTGTCTTTTCTGTGTTGTGTTCTCAGGCCATTACGGTTTGGGGCTTACTGACGTGTAGCTGTATTTGTATAAGAATTATAAAACTATGATGACAGATCAGAATGGCAGCATAAAAGATAATGGGGAATTCCTCTATTATCAGATTGGGAATTCTTGTTAAACCTGGTATCTGTTTAGCGTCATGGTTACATGGGCATGTCTACCAAGAATGTCTTATGCCTTTTGCCAGAAACATACAAATAAAAAAACAAGTACTCGCTTCTTACTTTTTTGCTCATAAATCTGGGTCTTTTATGTATAATTTCAGAGTCCAATGAGCATCTTCTTGTGTAGGGAGGCCTGCCTGGCTTTAATTAGTCCGCATGGACCCGCTGTCAAAGAGCCTACCCAGGAGACTCCTGAATCCTGGAGCCTGAGCACCTCACTCCTGTCAGGACCTCTAATTGCCGACAGCTTGTTATTGGGGAAATGCAGCTAATTAGACTCCCTGGAAAATTGGGAATAGCTTAAAATAGCCTGTGTTTTTGCCTTCGTTTTATATGTAGATATGAAATCAACCAGAGAATTGGAGCTTAGTGGAATGCATGTTTTTATATCTTTTGCGCTCAACAAAACGGAAATGGCTTTTGCATCGTATATTTACAGATTGACAAATTTATAAGCTGTTTCTGGGTTTGCATCGGTATTGGCAGCACTTTAAATAGTTAGAAATCTAATAATCTTGACAGATAAATGGTTCAAATTGTGGCAGTTATGTGTTCAAAAGCAGCTTGCTGGTGAGACTCAGAGGTCAGAGGATAATGGACAGACCCAGAAAAACAGGAAGGCCTCAAGCACTAAAATAACTGCTCAGCACAGAATTAGACTTGGCTGGTATGAAATTTTTCATACGTCCCACGTTTCATACTTTAATACATATATTTGTAAAAGCGAGTATTTTAATTGGTAAAAATCGCTCTTGCACGATTAATTTTGACGTATGGCAAATTTTATTGTGCCCCTCCCCCACCTTGCCTAATTTTCTTGCCAAGATTAATAAATAGTGTGGTATACCCAAAATACCTGGTATATTGTGTTACCTTAAAGCTGCTCAAGCCTGCTCTGAATGCACAACTTGTCTTCCCTTGAAGTGGTTCTAGAAACAAAAGGGACCCCATTCGAGTATCTTAAAGTACAAGTATTTTAAAAAAAAGTTTCCACTAGTAGACAGACCTTCTATTTTAACAAAACGAATGAAAATAGCAGTAACATTACCGAAGCTAGCGGCCAGTGAAAATAGATTGTTCTCTGTGCAACATGCAGAGTCGCTGATATTTGCTGTGGTTTGCCTTGTTGTGTGGTCGCACATCTGTCCTAGTTCGCTTCAGCCTGGTGTTTGCTCGCTTGTGTATTCTCCTGTACGCCGATAGAATAAGCCTTTTACGTTGGACAAATTTTAAATTCTGATTTCTGTAGCTTGCATACTGAAGTTATCGTGAATAAATCACCTGCCTGATTAGTAAAGGTATGTAATGTGTTTCCATGTTCTCCCTGTCTCCTCACACAGTCCAAAGATGTGCAATAGGGCTCAAGAGTGTCTCTAAATTGCCCATACTGTGTGACTGGATGTGCGGGTGTGTGCCCTGTGATGGACTGGCATCCCATCCAGTGTGTACCCCAGCCTTGTACCCTCTGCTGCATGGGATAGAGTCCAGGCCCCCCGTGACTCTGGTTAGAAAAGCTTCTGGAATATGGATGGTTCTTTCTTGTTAATGACTGTGCGATGTGTAGTTGTCTTTATAGCCAGCTGTACGATCCTGATTCAGTTTCACGTTTGCAAGTCTCCTGTCATGCACAGAACACTCCATTTAGTTTTAGCAAAACGGTTGTTTGGCACATTGGAAGTGCAAATCCGTATGGCACTCACTTTTCCCAGGACAGCGAATCAAATATCCTGAACAACTGGAATAGTGAGGGTGGCTGTAAGCTCAGTTTATGATGGGCTGGTTTTCCCTGTTAGCTGTGCTGTGCTGTACTGTCTCTAGTAAGTGAGGCCTTCATGCTTGACATCTCAGTAGAGCTTTTAGTAGAGGTGGCCTGTCTGACTTTGCTGGTATAATCTGCTTTCATACATCCTGAGAAGCCTTCAGTATTATATAAGGTCTTCCTTACAATTTTGTTTTTCAAATATTTGCTAGCTAGGCTGGTTTTCATGCAGGAAAGCTATAATATGATTTGGCTTAAGGAGGATGTCTGACTGACTGCATCCTTGCTACACTTGCTGAAATGTGAAGATTAACAAAACCTGTATTGTACTGCAACTCTGTACCATACGTCTTAGAAAATTATCAAGTAGTGAATGAGCAAAAAACTAAAGAGAATCTATATTGCATAACTGATGTGGGATATGTTTGAGCAGTGAAACGCGAAGCACTGCTCTTGGCAAACCTGTATCTTCTTGGCATAATTATAGCCTCCAAACTGAAACTGTCAATGATTTTTAATGTTTACTGTGTTTTTACCCAGCCATATGGTCTGTATGAGTCTTTACGTTATTGAATCATGCTGCAGAGGCCCCGTTTTCTCCTACTAGTCCATTCTAAAGGTTTTATCTTCCTCCATTCTTTTGTCTTCTGACCTTTTCTCTTTGTGCAGTTTGCGGTTTGTTTCTACATCTGTTTTGAAATTCTTTAACTGTGTTCAGAAGGGTTCTTTTTAAAATATAAGGTAATTCAGGTCAATGTACTTTATACACACACTTTGCACATCACTGCACCAATTAAAATGAGTTTTGTATATGCCTTTTTCACTAAACATACTTTTGCAGAGTTCTCTAATTGCCCTTCTGTAATATTTAAATGGCATTTTGTCAGGTGAATGACAGCTCCTTGTGTTCTTCATTTTTTGATTCTAGACCAACAAAGGAGATGAGCTGTCCAGCCGCATTCAGAGGATGCTGGGTAATTACGAAGATGTGAGGGAACCTGTTGGGAATGATTCGCAACAGAATGTATTCAATCCATCAAAAGGCCTTCAGACGCCAGCTTTGTGCAACACTTCCAGCAACATGGGCAAAACACAACCACCCCCAAACCCTCAGTGTAGGGTATCCCAAGCTGAGGCACCAAGCAAAGGCGTTTCCAAGCCTCATAAGACACTTTCAGCCCTGGAGTACAGCCAGCTTCCTTCCAGCTGCAGATCATTGTCCCAGGTTCCTAGGCAAAGCAGCCCTGGCCCCCTTCTCAATGGGGGTTGGTCGGAGCTCCAAGAATGTGCCAGCCTTCCAGCTGTGCTGCCTGCCTTGTCCCCTCCAGCAGAACCCTTGTCTCCTTTGCATTCCAGTGATACAAGTGATTCTGAGTCACGGGATCCTGACAGAAAGGCTTCGCCGCCCGCCAATCCTGTGACTGTGAGACAGTACAGGTATTCCAGCTGTAAGGAAGAGTCCAACCTTGAGATGCAAAAGGACATGACTGCTCAGCTCAGTGAGGCGTCATCACTTCCAGCCCAAAACTTCCCTCCACCCTTACCCTCCAAGCCCAATCTTGTCATGCCTCAGAAGCCGACGGCCTACGTCAGACCCATGGATGGACAGGATCAAGTGCCATTTCAGTCTCCAGATCTCAAGCCTTCTCCAGAGGACTTTCACAGACAGTCTTATGACAACTTACCCGACTTAAAGACCAACACAAAAGCTGTCTTCCCAAAACTGAAAATCTCTCCTCGTTCAGAAGAGGTAGGCATTTTGTTTCGCTACGTCTGAACTGCTCGTAATGGCAGACCGTAGATGTATAGACTTTTGAAAACTGGTCGCCGTAGTGCAAATCACCCATCAATCAGTTTTCCATAGCACTAATCCAGTGGAGGGTCATGGTGTAAGAACGAACCATTTATTAAATTCAAAATGGGATTTGAAGTCGGTGACCGTTTGCGAGCAGGATTTTCACAACATGCACACGTATGTATTGATCATACCTGGATACAGTATTGTTACATAGTTAAAAGCATCAGTCATACAAGGTACTCCTGGGACAAGATGCCAGTGTGCCGTAGGGCAATTTCAGGAACCTAGTAGCATGTGCAGTCTACACACAGACACACACACGATGAGATTCTAACCCCCTGTCCTACCGTGAGGCTGTCTTATTCATTATTGATTGAAATCCTGTGCCAGCCTCTATGAAATAGGCCTACAATGCAGTTAAAAACACGAATTGCGCAAATACTACACAATAATAAAGTATTTTTAATAGTCATTTTTTGAATAATGAGTTTATCATTGTTGTTTCAATTATTTAAATTATATTCACTTAAGTGAATTTTGGCAGCTTTGTTGAGAACGCCTTTACTGTAATGAGCCTGGAACAATTTAACAGGCAGAATTAGTGAAAATCAAATTTCAGCAGATTATTTCATAGCATTTGTTTTGTGACCTAGGACTTCTAATAACCATACTGTCATATCCAGAATTCTTCATCTTCGCACTAGACGTACAGAAGTCTTACAGAAGATACTAGTGTCCAAAATAGGGACGTAAATATTTTAATTCTAATATTTAATTAATTCTCTGACTGTTGGTTAGTCCTGTTGACTCGTAAATGAAAATCTGCTTCAGAACCACAATAAATGTGGAACCCTTGAAATATAATTGGAAGTACATTTTTTCCACATGAGTGATTTTATAGGTTGTAACAATGCAATATCGGCCTCTTAAACAGGTTTTAATAATCAAGCAAAAGCATAACAAAATTATACTGCCTGTATGCTTCATATACTGGTACGAAGTAGATCGTATTATGTTATGAAATATCATGTTTGTCTGTCAATGTAAGATGAGTAATATTGTTACTCCTTGGATTAACTTGGATTAACTTTTTTATTCTGTCTTTCGAAATACTTTTTTTTTTTGTGGACCTTAAAGATCATGGTTATTTCCGCTGTTATATGCTTATGAGTAGCTTCTCAAAGAAATAGAATATCTGTGGTAAGAGTTCAGTGGTGACAGAAAATGTGGAGTCTTGCTGTCATGCCAGCAGTCACACCTATTCATTAATCAGTGACTGAGCATGGATTTATTTATTTTCTTCCCCTGCACATAGCTTGGGCATTACTTCAAACAGTCATGGCCTTTAATTGTTAGAATAAAAATTGGAGTGTGAACCGTATCGGTGATCATTGTAATAATGAGGAAAGAGTTCTTAAGCGTTTGCATGCTTTCCAAGTGAATTTCATTAAGCTCCTTTTGAATGCTTAGATTTCTAACGGAAATATTAAAAATGACTTTATTTTTTACATTCTTAGCTGATGCTTTTATCCAACGTGTTTTTTTTTGGGATGCTTGTGGACGTGTGTGTAATATCCATACCCTCACCTGCAGGCACTGCCGGAATTATATTGATTGCATGCTTTTGTGTGTGATCTATATTTAATCTTTATTCATCCTAAAGGGAATTCTTAATCTTATGCTTTAAGGTTTCCCCCAAATATGTGCCTAAAAGGGACAGAATTAAGCACGACGTGACAAGCGGCATGTCAAACCACCTGCTGCCAAGAATAAACCAGTTATATTAAATTCAGTGTAATGATTTTTATATTTAGCTTGTAAGGCTACAGTAATAACAAAAACAGCTGCTAATGTATAAACGGTACCAAACAAACTTTCACAGTGTTGTTTTGATTAAAAATCAGTTGTCTCTTAAAACAGTCACTTGAAACTCCTGAGGCTGTAATGGTTATAACTTTCCATGTTTGGGTCATTTTGGTTTTTAGGGTAGTGTCTATAAAATGTAAGTATTTAATCAATAACCTTAATAAGCTAATAAGCCAGCCTAATGCTGTCTGGTAGCTGTCTCTCTCTGCCTGGTGAAATTCTCATTGCGGGCCCAAGTTCCGCAGCTGCATGTCAGTAAACGTGATGCTCATTGTTCCTGGTGTAACACGTGTAAACCGTAGCAGAAACTCAATAGACGGGCGTTTTCTCTCAGAGCTGCCTATTCCTGCACTAGATTGCTGTACAGTGACTCACAACCACTTTATCTGTATCTCTGATTTACCGCAGTAGACACCCATGTTAGGAATCTTCACTCTGCATAAATGTTTTGCCCATAATCTGAGTAACATATGTACCTCATAATATATATAATGGTGATGAATTTAGCTCTGTTTGCTCTTCTGTATTTTGAGTACGCAAATGATTCATTTTAATAATAGCCCAAGACCACTAGAGTACTTTTTTTGCATGTTGGAGTACTGCACTGTAGGGCTGAAATACAACATTGATTTGTAATATTTTTTTGAAGAAAAAGACTTTGCTCAGTTCCTTCAAGAGGAAGTCGGTATTATTTATGAGTGGTTCTAAAGATAAATGCATACAAAGCAGAATAGTTCCATGTGTTACAGTGTGATCAGAAAGAGTGTCACTTCATATAAATTACAGAATCGCACACAAGTGCAAATGGTGCCCTTAAAGTGAACCCATATAGCCATAATTAGCATCATGACAGCATTTGCGGATTTGGTGGCTAGAGCTGTTAGCTAAAGTTTCTTTACTGCCATCTACAGGCCTGTCAGCCAATTGCAGGCTAAAAGTCAGAGGCTCACCTCTGCTTTATAACAGCAGTGCTTTGTGTTGGGTTGTATTTTATTAATAGTTTGGTCTTTGTTGCATTGTAATGGTTATTAGAAAAAATGACTGTTTCTGTAATGCAGAAGGACTGTAAGAGCTATGCGCCCCTTTTGGTTTGTGTGATAGCAGAGGAACTGCTGTCACGGAAACTAAATGTTGGAAATGCATAATGCAGGCAGTATTGCACCAGCTAGGAAAAACGGTGCCCCAGGTGAACATTTTATATCTCATTCTCTGCTAGGCTTCCAGGCTTTTAATATTAAATTATTAAAGTCTGCCTTGAACAAGCCAAGTCTTCTAATAGCGTCTCTTCTGGCATCTTCCGTGGTCTGCTTCAGAAGGCCGCCTTCGGCTAAATGCCTAGGCCGTCCAGTAGGTGTGGCAAGCCAAATGACTTCAGAGTTTCTTCAAAGGCAGCCTTTGCTCCCTCTTATTCCCTCATTTATATATAAATAAGTTCTAAAAAGTCAGTGTCTCAGTAATAGAAGTGGCACAGTGGCTTAGTGGCTACGTCCCACTTCCATGCCCACTATGTTTGAGCGCAGTATAAATGTTCTGTTGGTGCTTTTCCATTAGCTACTGATTTTCTTCCACAGTCCGTAGAAATTTGTTGTGTATTTTAGTCTGCGCCCTGAAATGGGTCCAGGCTTTCCCCTGCGTTGCGTCCTGTGATTCCTGATCTAGGCTTCAGGTTGATTTGCAACGTTGACTTTAGGTCAACTAATGGAAAGTACATGCATGCATGGTAGTATTGTATTTGTTACTGCCAGTTGTAGTATTCATTTAAGTAAATGTCATTCATCCATCCATCCATCCATCCATCCATCCATTTATTTTAGTTAGATTAGACCTTATCCAACCCTAACCTGTATAGAATTGAAGCGCTCCTTCTCCTGTATTGGTGTGGTTTTTTCCCCCACTCTTGGTTTAGCTTGTTTCTGTCTGACCAATGTTTTTTCATCATTGCCATCTAAGAGCGACGTCTTTCCTTGCTGTAACGGATACATTTCCTCAGAAGTATGCTTCTGCATTTATCCTCAATGACTCCTTAAACTCACATATAGTTCTAATTGCCTCCCCTTTAGACCTCAGATGATGTACACTGTGTTGAAGATATCCTTAAGGTAAGTATGCTCTATTTATCATTCACCAAATTCTAACTATTTAGCTTTTTTTTATGATTTTAATGAATGCTTGTACTTTGCTACTCGTATGTTAGTGCTTTGACTTTGAATGGCACAGACTTATGTTCTTGCACTGTATATCGGTTGTTCCTAGGAAATGACCCATACGTGGCCTCCACCGCTTACTGCTATTCACACGCCCAGCATGCCCGAACCTCCCAAATTCCCCCTGGCCAAGGTGAGACTGCTTCTCCATTTATCACTTGACTCCCAGCTGGATGGATGGATGAGTTCCTGCTTGAGTCGTCTTTTACATGTGTGTCACATAGAGTTCCAGCTGGCTTTTCTTAAATCACTTTTCATTCGATGTATTGTCTTTGCTATAAAAATGTCCCATAATGCATCTGTAAGATGTTCATGTACTTTTTGCCTGTTCTTGTTCTCATGATATTGGTACATTATGGTGAAGGGAAGAACATTTTAAACATTTTACCCTTTGATTAACAGGGGTAAGGGGTCAAAACAAGAGAGGATTCTTAAAGTATGTTAAGAGTTGATTATGAAATAGTTTACTTGTTTTTAATCCCATGCAGTCCACTTATTTGGTTCCGGTATGTCACACCTGTGAATCACACTTGAATACATACAGAACTTTGAGTGAACTTTTCCTGTTTGCATTGCAAACTTGGTAACCCCAGTCTTGAAAGATTTTAGCCTGATTTTGGCCAAACAGTGGACTGATTTCAGTAACTTTTTCTTTGAAATAATCCATCAGGCTGTTACAGTCAGATGTGCGGTGTGCTGAAAAATTTGAAACTTCAGTTATCCAAGATGAGGGCTGAGTTGCTTAGCTGTAGAACTTTAATATTTAAACAAGTATATTCTCCCACTCATTCAATATTAGTCTGTGGATCCTACATCCATTTTGAAACCTTTTCCCAGATATAATAATTTTTAAAAGGTAACCCATATTGAAATATTGCTTTGTCCTTGATATTTATATAACATACTGAATATCCGATGTTCAGCATGCAAAAGCAGACACGTAATTTATTTCTCCTCCCTGCACAGGAATCACAAAATGTTAATTCCAGTATTTCAGGACAAAGTAAGTGATTCTCGAGTATATGAGGCTTTGTTTTGTAATTAGTGCTTTGTTGGGGGATCATGCTGGGAGAGAACTTCTACAAAAGTCCTCTGAAGTGAAAGTTTATTGGGTAATACTCGCTGTTTTCTGTCACCACCGAGCATCTGGCCCATCGGGGTCAGTTCTTGTTAGATTCAGTGGAGTGGAAAGACACAGATCCCCATTCATGGGCTTTTAACATCAAAGCAAATACCATTTCAAAGTGAACTGCAGTTATATGTTAGCTGTAATATTCTTTCTTTGAGAACCTGAAACATTGTAACCTTCTAGCTCTCATGGTAAAGTTTTCGTTAATCTGCCCCACATTCTGTCTGCCTGCTGAGGATAGATACTAATCGTTACTTGTACTTCAGTCAGTACAATCATTTTAAAGCAATTGTATCTTTAAGATGCACTGTCTTTAGCTCCTTGTCAGCCCAGTGTAACCGGCACATCCCTGCCTTTTCAGAAGATCAATATGAATCTGCAAAGGCACTCTGTCATCAGGGATCATCGTAAGTATAACGTTCTTCGTTTTTTGCTAAACTTTTCACTTTTATTTAAGTTCTGTCCTCTTCAGGTAAAAAGCAACACGATAGACCGTACTAATATACTCATTAGGATCTGAGTGTGGATTATTGTCCGTATGTAATGTTCATATATCAGTAGATGGTATCTTGTAGAGAGATATTAAAACTTTTATTTTAGTTTGTAGCAAATCGTTGCCTTTATCAGCTATGTAGGGCTATTGCTGAAAGAGGGGAACAGAGTTAGCGAGCAGTCTGCTTGCTGCTGGTGTTCTTTTCTGGTCTCGCCGGTTGATCTTTGGTGTTAGTTATGCGTTGCTTAATGGTGACCTTAAACCAGCCTGGTGTTTTTAACCAGGGACATCTTAATATTTTGTTTCACAAAACAAGGTATTACAGTACTTTATTCTGTGTGTACTTAGTAAGTTGTAAATTCGCTCTACTTTTAATAGTGCCAATGCATAATTTTATCCAGAACTGTCATGCCAGAAATGAAATTGCAGCACCACAGTTTTATATCCTGTTTTTTTCTCCGCTAGTGTGCATTTCTCCTGGTTTTCTAGTACGTTCTTTAATTCGTTATGTGCACAGGATTGGGGCCAGTGGTCAGTGTCAAAATATTTGGATCCCATACAAAAGATCAGTGAACATTTCTGACCTTACATATTTTTGTGACATTATGGAAAGGCAAAAGACATTGCATCGCTGGTATATTTTTATGTTTTTTTTTTCCCCCCTATGTGATAATCTAATATTACGACAAAACCCTAAATTCAGCAGGACCGAAACTTGCCCCAGCAGTTAAAACAATGCATTCTGACTGCAAAATGCGAAACAATGCCGTTTTGTTAGACCCAGAATATTCATCCAGTATGAAAATATTACTGGGTAATAAATGCCCACAGTGTTTCATTTATGTGTTTGCTGTCTGAATTATGGACGGAGTGGTGGCTCTGTGGCTAGGGATCTGTCCCAGAAGTCATAAGGTTGTTGGTTCGAATCCTGTGACGCCATTCAGTGACATTCATAGTACTTAAAATTGTTAGGTGCAGCCCTTAAATTAGCAAAACAATTTTTCTTAATTAATCAGCCAACTGATTTTTTTTTTTTATTTAGTCAACTAATCTGAAGACTAATTTGTTGAATAACCTAATCAAAAAAATTGATTACTCCATTTAAAACAACATAACACCTTCAGAATGTCAGCGTTTTATTGTCTAACAAAGTGCAACAAGGTATGCTGATTAAAAATCTTACCAAATAAATAGTAAAAATCTTTTCCAGTTCAGGTATAGAGGGCTGATGGCAAAAGTAGTACAATTTAACAAAAGCAATGAAGTTCAAGCAACACTGGAGATAAAGCCTAGTGCAGTTTGAGCTGGATCTCAGTATAAACGGTCAGATCGGGTTTCAAGTTCATGTAACACTGGAGACTAGTGCAGTTTGAATCTGATTTTAGTACCACACAGACTTGATCTGTTTAGCTGTCCAACATTAGTGTAAAGATCAGTCTAACACTTGAACACTGCTTACAATATATTGGTACTGGCTGATATTTATTAAAAATCAAGATATTAGCGTTGGTCCAAGGTGTCAATACTTAAGCTTTATCAGTATTTAAAGTAGCTCAGAGGTTAGCTAGTTATCCGTATACGCACCAGCAAAATAAGACTAAATCTCTAGTGGCATGTAATCGGTCATGTCGATTACATTGATGCAATCTTTCCAACGCTACTTGAATTTTAGCGGGCTTATGGTGGAATAATTGCCAGCTAGTCAAGGTATATGTGTAGATATATTTGGTGTATGTGAAATTATAGACAAAAAAATGCATCTTGTTGAAAAGTGTCCTATAGTTGCATCCTGCCTTAACCCTGAAACCTCACCCGTGCCCAGGGTCGCCCAGGG
The DNA here is from genome assembly GCA_011763525.2 of Mormyrus iriodes. Classification (NCBI taxonomy): domain Eukaryota; kingdom Metazoa; phylum Chordata; class Actinopteri; order Osteoglossiformes; family Mormyridae; genus Mormyrus; species Mormyrus iriodes. The sequence continues at coordinate 18,958,526 of JAAGVU020000113.1, read as the reverse complement.
CAGTGTGGTGACGACACATTCCAGTGGTGGTGAGTCCTCCGGTTCCACTGATTCTGAAAGTACTTCAGGGTCTGAGTCAGACAGCGACAGCAGCGAGAGTGACAGAGCGGAAGCCCCCCTCCAGAAGCAGAACACCCCATCAGTATCCAAGGTACGGCTGTGTTTGGCTTCATCAGATTGCCCTGGTTACCCTCTTGATGGTTTTGGTATTTGAATAATCACATCAGTGTTACACCTGGTTTTCAGTTCAGAAGAAATGGCACAGTGGCATGGTTGCCACTTTGATTTGAAGAATTGTATATGAATGAATGATTATTTTGTAATTTGAACATGCATGTTTCTTTTCGTTACAGGATGATTCATCTGTTGCAAATAAATGGCAACTGGACAACTGGTTTGTCAAAGTCAACCAACAAAATTCAGCTGCAGAGAGCCTGGCTGATGAACCGCAGTATTTCAGCCCGGTGATTAGTGAGCAGCAAGAGGGGAATAATTACCAAAATGACTGCATTTCCCAGACTGCAACTGTGCATTTTGAGTGCATCAAAAACGACGGCAAGGTGGCTCAGGAGTCCTTGGCCTGTCAGCCTAGTCCCCAAAAATCCCCTGTACAAGCTGAAGTTGGTAATCAGCGAAAAACTGTGGGGATTAAGCACCCATCGAAGGCGAACAAGGCCCCATGTCCTGAGGTCGTCCACGCACAGCTGAGGGCGGAAGTGCCGCAGCGTGACGAGAGTGAGGCTCTCACAGATAAGCGAAAGGTCAAAAAGAAGACCATACATGAGAAGTCTCAACCTACGGCAGATGCCAAGAAGGCCGATAAACACAGCTCGAAGAAAAAGTTGAAACTGTCCATTCCAAAGCCAAATTTAAAACCGGAAGGACAGATGGAAGCCAAGGCAGGCAGACCGACAAGTCTTGCGCAAACTCTACCAGTGCGTTCAAATGGTACCAGCTTGGGGAAACTTCAGAAGGGCCCGAAGAAATCCAAGAGCCGTTGCCCTCCGGGAGAAGGCGAGCAGGCGCTATTGCCAAAGGTCTCACAGGGTTCCCTTTGTTCTCTGATAGTGAAGATTGAGCTTAGTCTGCTCTCCAGGGTCCCACGACCAGGGGTCTTTCCCGTCCCTAACTCCCCCCATGAGCCATCCGAAACTCCTTTGCCAAAAAGGAAAAAGCAGAAGACAAAGAAGAGAGAAGTTGATGGGATTCCTTGCAAAGAATCCAAAAAAAGACCAGTGGGTTGGCTTACATTATACTGATCACTTCTTAATTGCCATAATTTATCGCTACATTTCACCGGTCCTAACCCCATCAGACTGCACGCATGTTCAGTGTAGTCTATAACATGACAGCTGGTTACAGGTCACCTTGCCGAGCTGTGAGTTTGTATCTTACGTGCACTTAGGCTTAGAATGCTGTCGAGGGCACGACCTTGCACACAATATAATCACGGCCCACCGTTTCACAGAATTGGATCACATATTCAGCACGAATGCTTTGTGTCATCTGAGAATGTTATGATGAGCTTTTTTCTTTTTTTTTTTAGCATTACACTCATGATAAATCTAAGTGTTAACATTTCTAATTTTGAGGCTACCAGGAAATCAGTCTGGCTGTATTCTGCTGCAGGCAGAAAAGCAAGAAGAAGATATACCAAGAAAGAAACACAAGCTTGATAAAGAAGTCAAGCCACTTTCCTCAGGTCAAACCTCGAATTCAGCCAAGTAAGTGACCAAATACTCACTTTACAACCATTCCTCTAAGTTTATCATCCTCGCCGACTCTCTAACACCCCCTGGTTTTAACATTCACCATCTGTCTTACGTTCTTATTTTTTTTTCATATGAATCAATTAAGAGCTTTATCATGATTGATCTCTTAGAGGAGATCCATTGAGTTTCCGGTTTGGTGTTTAGTTTTTTTTTTCCTCTGCTACATTTAATACTGCTGAATTTTCCTCATAAAAAATGCACTATAGACCAAAATATGAAGAAAAACAAAATTTTGAACCGCCTTCTGTTAAAAACTTAGGCTTATCTCATTGTGAACAGAGTGCCCAAGAGCGGTGAGCAGGAGAAGAGAAGGAAGAAAGTGAAAAAAGGGAAGCCGTCCCCAGTAGAGGCTGCTCCTCAGGACCTCAAAGAACAGCCAAAGAGCCGACGGGAAAGTGGCGGCCTGGGAGGAGCCGGTGTGCCCCAGGACAGCAGCCAGCCTCCAACCAAGCACAAGAAGAAGAAGGAGAAGACTGTGGACGTAGAGCAGCACAAGCCCAGCAAGGTGTGTGCTCCGTCCGCCCTCCTGGCCTGGCTGCCGAGGGCCGGACAAGTCTACCATCCATACCAAGTCTCCTTGGCATAGAGGCGTGTTAGCAGGGCTTTGGGGCTGCCCTTAAGAAGTTAGAGGTAGAGATGTCCTTCAGAGAAGCTGCCCTTTACAGTTCCTTCACTTCATAGATTTTCCTACTTATAGAGTTATAACTTAAATATTAAACTTAAATATTGGGGGCGGGGAGAAACCTATCCTTCTCATGTCTAAAGGAAGAAAGTAACCTGCTTCTTCATTTATATCTCAGTTTTTACTAGAAGTCTTAGGGCTGGTATATGTTTACTTCAGCAACTTGATGTTTTGTTTGATTTTGAGTTCAGTTTTGGAGGTCTCTTAGCTTGAAGCCTTATAAACCCTTACTATAACGTATTGTGAAGAACTGCCATTTACTTATGCTTTGACAGGGGTGTGTACAGTAGGCAAAAAATAAAAGCATTTTAGATTAAAAAAAAATTGACTTTGAATTGATTTGAGTGAGTATAACATCGGCAGGTCAAAAGCAACCTGATTTATCGAGTAAAAATGTACCGCACTTCAACATTCAGAATTCAAATCAATAATTACAGCCATGTGTGCAATAGACGGTGAAATTCATGTTCTGTTCAGTCCTGTGGATGCTGCCGAAAAAAAACACAAAGTAGCCCAGTAGATAAGCATATAAAATGTACATGCCCAATTTTCAATTAAATAAAACCTTTTGTGCTAAGGGGCATAACTTAGGTATTAATAATTGCGTGCTTAGATATCCTGATGTTAGCATGGCACTTTTAATGTAACTCTTAGTATGTCATTAACAGAAAGTCACAGCGAACAGCTTGAATTGTCCAGTGACAGTCCAGCCAGCAAGAATGCTTTTACCACCTCGGCCTTTACTAAAGTTTACCGACAGGTAGGACTGGAATGCTTTGTTAAAGTCTGTAATATCACGACTGCAGCTTAGAGGTTAGTACAGTGAAGTATTTATTTTAGGTACCCGATTCTGTTGGCTTGTGGTGATACAGGGTCTGGTTTCCTCTCCATTGCAGGCAGTACCCTGTCGAGTATCATATGAAGGAAGCTAAGAAGTTGAAGCACAAAGCGGACGCTACGGTATGTTACCTCAGTGGGAGGAGGCCGCCCTGTGCTGAGCGGCCTGGAAAGCCATGTCAAACTGACAGAGTGCTCTTTGTCCCCCCCACCATTAAGATGGACAAGGTTGGAAAAGCTTTCAACTATTTGGATGCGGCCATGTCCTTTGTCGAGAGCGGGATTGCCATGGAAACTGAGCCCCAGACCCCGAAGTCTGCATATACTATGTTCTCAGAGACTGTGGACTTGATCAGGTAGGTAGTTGACTATTTCAGCCTAGAGGTTTCCCTTCTGTTTTCAGATAAAGTAAGACGAGAGGTCACCTCAGTCATCCTGTAATGGACCAGATCTGTGCGCATGAAAGCCTGTGTGAAGGAATCTCCCTTTGTCTCTGTATGATGTGCCTTTTCATATAATTCTGCGCTTAAACTGAATGGGGGGGGGGGGAAAGAATGGTCTCTCGTTCTCCTCCTGTGTGGTGCATAATGTTTTGTACACACACACACAAATATTAATAAAGCTCAGCTGCATTAGCGAGTTTTCAAAAAGACATACAATTATAAACAAACAAACCGAATAAGAAAGCAAGCTGTTAGAATTTACTGGTGTACATGCGGAAGATTCATGTCGGCACAGAAGTGAACAGCTTTAACGGATTGCGCTGTACTGTTCACAAGGCACCCTGATCATTCTCTGATGAGCCATGAGAAGCAGGTGTCTGTATAATGTGTGACCAGCGGGGAGGAGATCCGTGATGAGCCCATATCAGAGGCTGGGTGGGAAAGCTCACTTGCAGGGGCTCCTGAAGTGGACAGGCAGGCAGGACGACCTAGCAGCTCCGTGCTGCAGTCATCGGTCAGCACATATATATAAACGGATGCAGGGTAGGTTTGCTCGCAGAGATCCACTACGTTTGGTTCAGATTCTGCTCTCCCGCTTGCACTTCCCATGAACCCATGTGTCCCTGTGTGACATGTGTATGATAGGCTCCCCTCTTCATCTAACGGGGGGGCAGTCAGAGGCTACGGGGGGCCTTTCCAGAGCGCCCAGGATGTAAATGGGGGTTGGACTTTTGATCTGTACTGTAACTACAAAAAAAAAGGCTGTACCACAAATGTCATCAGTCATATAGAGGTTATCTAAAATAGCTGCATTTCTGGTTAAAGCTTTTTTTTTCCCCCAAAAAGGGCATTTGGTACATTTAAAGGGCATTTGGTAGTCTGGGTCTTCTCTAAACTACTGGTCATGTGGTTGTCATAAGTTTTGCATCCTCATTTTTATATTATTTAGTTTAAACAACAAATTCACAACAGGGGAAAAAATGCTGCTTTTTCAGATTTATACTGAAGCTGAAGAACTGTCTAGATCCATCTGGCCCTGCTTCAGAAAGAGACTTTACAGTTTTATGGTGAGTATCAAAGAAAAAAAACACGCAAGAAAAAAACTGAAGTTGTAGGCTAATGAACACATTTTTGGTTGAACAGCGTTACTATTTGCAGTGTTGAAGTTTGGCGAATTAACACATGATGCAGATAAGTTGTTAAATTTGGAAAACCAAGTTATAAGCCAGTAACATTGTTTCTGCCCTCAGTTTGCGATGTCAGTCACTTCTGCAGATGGCAATGTTTCGGCACAAGCGGGACACGGCGCTCAAATACTCAAGAACTCTCACAGAACATTTTAAGGTAGGTTCATGATCCAAAAATGCAGAAGACTATTAAATAATGCATAACACTATGTAGTAATTTAATAATGTATTTAAAAATGTGGACATTTACAGAGTGTGTGCCAGTAGATTGTCCCATGAAGGTTTGGTAGAGGCATTAATGCAGAAAATTAATCAGTATCTCCTGGCAATTTTAATTTCCCTCAGACATTATTAAGGGTTCACTGCTTTCCTGTGAGTTTGTTTGCCTGTTTTTAAGTAATACATAACTTCAAATTTGAGTTGTTCATTGTTGGATAATATCACCTAATTTGGAAAGCAATAAGATTGAACATCGTGTTATCTGTATATACAGCGTGTTAGTTTTGAATTGGCAGGCATATCCATGGATTATAATTTAATATCATCTGTATGCACACTTTTTTGATAGTCACTTGTTAATGTTTTGAGTTTAGACACATTCATGAGCTACATGATGAAATTAAATGCTTGTGTAAAGACTTGGGAAAATGCAAACACAAGGGAAGAAATGCAACAAAGTACAATTTAAAAGGCAGTGCTGCTGCTTATCATCTAGTATAAGGGGAGAGAAATTAAAAGTACAAAAAATATCTTGTGGAGTTTGAGACCACTGACCAGTAGTATTGTAGTTGCATTACTGTCATCTGCATAGTTGTTCGTTCAATTGTAGTACTGTGTTGTTCATCTGAAACAGATGACAAATGCATGGATGTCGTCATTTGTGCATATTTTTATTAATCAATTCATAGGAAGACAGTTTAGCACTTGTGCATATTGTAGACGGTTAAAGCCTGAAGGATATCTGACTCTGTAGGTAACGAGGTTGGTCAGGATGCTTTACACTGATGTGAGGATGTAACTGGAGGATGTGCAGTCAGACATGCTAAAGAGGCAGCCTGGATGTATTAGCCTGACTGCTTCTTGGTCCATGACAAAGATGAACTATATATATATATGTTTCCTCTCTACCTGCAGAGCTCTTCAAAATTTGCAAAAGTCACCTCACCCTGTGTCTCTAAGTAAGTATCTTTCTCTCTGCTTCCTGCCATGATGAATGTTCAGCCTGTCTTACGTGCTTCTCTGATATTGACGATTTCCACTTTCTCTCCCTGCTTGTTAGATTGTAATTCCACCGTCACTATTTCCCTAATCCACTCTGCTTCTTTCTCCCTCAATCTCTTTCGCTTTTCCTTGGTCTTCCCCCTTTCCACCCTTTTTTTTTTTTTTTTTGCTTTTTTCCAGAAGTATGGGCACACCTTCAATGTCACCAACCCCATCTCCAGGCAGTTCGGGGAACTTTATTTCTCCTGGCACTGTCGCCATTCCCCAGGTCGTCCAGCAGGTGGCAGCATCCTATGTTAACATCACAGCCCACTTCCTCAATGCCCATGACACTTGGGAGCAGGCAGAGGCCCTGGCAAAGAGAGGCAGTGGTAAGCCTTCTAGAGGAGTCAGTCATTACTTTTGTATATCTGTTTTGTGGAATTCATGTTTTATTTATTACTCTGGCTCTTACCACTAGAGGGCGCCACAAATCAACAATGAGGGTGTCTTTAAATTTTATATGGTCAAATTGTCGGCCATTGTTACTGATTATTGGAATTTCTAGCTTCTTAAAATGATCATAAGCATATCGGTCCTCATTTCTATCATACAGACCATTTAACCACATGTCTTTACCTATGAAGAGTCCTTAGAGTGACTTAGCTTTTTACGCTACTTAACGCTTTACTGTCGTCAGTGCTGGTAAGCAGCCATCACATTGTTTGAAACTTCCAACCTGAGGATTTTCTTTTTCCCTTGTCAGGCTTGCTGGAGGAGCTGGACAGTGCCCTGGGCCCGCTGACCCTGACCTCCAACATGAGCCTGTTGGTGCGTCACACCAGGCAGGGTCTGCACTGGCTCAGGCTGAATACCAGCTAGTGCAGTCAGCCTCTCTCACCACCCCCAGCTAACCACTTTAAGGAAACAGTAATTATGATACACGTGCCCCTCCCCTCAGGCTGTTTTCTCTGTAATCTCCCCACACAGTGAATGGTGTATTGGGGCCCTCTGTGTAATTACCAAAGAGAGCCTGATTTGAAGTCTTAAGCAAATATCTGCTCATTGAAATCATGCCTGTTACAGAAAAAACGACCACTGGTGATAAATGTACGTGGGCATCAGCTATGTCCAGTTCGTTAGATAAGCTTCTGTTATTAAAGGGTTAAACAGAGAAGCTGGAGACACTTGGAAATTGCACCCCCCCCCACCACACACACACACACACAATACAGGATAAACCTACCCAATCCAGAAGCTACTTAGAGCTGCCATCTCGTAACGTATTTCAAAGTGGGGAATGCTGGGTGGATGGGGGGGTTCTCCACCAAATTCAAGCTTTCTTGGGTGCCAATATTTTCCTGAATTATTGTCAGGCTCTGAGGATTTATTTGGTGTTTATTTATTCTTGTTTATTATAATTGCTATTAATATATTTTTTCATGAGATGATCAGTTTTGATAAACTGGAAATTATATTAAAATGCGTAAACACAGCAAAACAATTCCTGAATTTTGCCCTCCGTTCAGGTGGCTTTTAGTAATGAATGTATGACTAAATGGGGCGACGTGGAATATGCTACCATTAAATGCAAACAAATAATGGATTTGGAAAAAATAATTTATCACTAACTGGATAAATATCCCAGAATCAAAGAGAAATGGAGCTCGAGACTTTTGTTAAGGTATTTTTAATTGCTGTGTTTAATTTTTGCCAAACCTGATTATGGAGAACTTATCCAATGGAATATGAGTGTTTTGATTTTCCTTGTTGAGACCGAGTGATCAGGAAAAGCTAGGTCCATGGAATTGTCAGCATTTGTATTATAGATAGGGAGGTAGAGGTGGGTGTGTGTACCTTGCTCATCGGAAAATCCACTTGGAAAGATGCATTTTTTTATCAAGTGATTGATCAAAAAGTGAATTGCAATAAAGTAGAAATTGCACACCCTTCGTTCGAGTGACCGTGAAGTCCTTGTCTTAAAGTAAATATTCCTACCTCAGTGATTATAGAATGCCAGATATTAGGTATAAAGCGGGAGTGATTTGTACCTGATGCCAACTTCTGATGGTAGGATAGTGATACTTGGTTCTCGACTGTTTAGGTACAGTAGTTTAATCACACGTCTTGCTGTTTTTCCTCTTCTTTTTGGTAGTGCACATTTATTTAGGTAAATGAATGAGTGCCTTAGGTTAAAATCTGAATAGACTATATATCAGTGAGCCAGAATTGCTCGCTTAAAAGATGTATGCTGTGAAAAACATTAGGTAGTGCTTGAAATGTAGAAGTCTAGGGGATGTATTTGAAAGGTTCAGCCACACTGCATGTTTATGTAAGATTATATGGCTTTTTCATGGTATTTCCATGGTGAGCAAGATATACCAGTGTCTTCTATCCTTGTCTAACTATTTATTCTACGTGCAAGTAGACCAGATTGTGGATACTATTACTAAGCATGATATTTCACAAAAGCATTAGTGGAACACGGCACTACAAAAATCAGTTTGGTATACCTTGTACTTTCAAAGTGAAATTGCCAATTACATTCGAAATACATTTTAAAACAAGTTGTCTGTATATGAAATGTGCTGTGTTACAGTGTCTCTTCTGAGTGAGACTTCAGAAGTGTCGATAGTTAAATGATGCCTGTTAATTGTGTTGGCATAACTGACCACTTCGCTCTGGAGTGCCATTCCTTTCTCAGCTGTGCCTGTTTGCATGCACTCGCTTCGATATGTGACGCATCTGCGTTTTATTTCACGCTGAATTGTTTGTCTAGCATTTAACATGATTTCAAGGGTCCAAAGGTTTGCTGCACATTAACAGGCTTGTTACTCATTCGTGTTCATGTGCCATCAGGTGACATGACTTTACTATTATAAAACATGCATTGCTGGAATTCTTATGCAATTTGCAGCGGTTTTATTGCCCTTAGTATTTAGCCCATTGGCTTGTATGGGTATGGCATATTTTGTATAGAAAATGCCCATATTATTTAAATTAGTTTCAATACTATGTTGAAGTTAACTTTAATATTTCAAAGAAACTTGTACAGTTAATCCAGCTGCAGCAAGTATGACTTATTTGTCTTGTTTCAGTAACGTATTATTTAACGAAGGCTGTCATATAGTCCTTTTTTAAATGTATTTAATTACAGTTGTGACTGGTCATTTGTGTTTTTTTTTTTTTTAAAGAAATATTAAGCCCCCAATGGCTTAGTGATAATTATCTTCCCAAGAAAATACATTGTTACTTAGCTGCAATGATGCACAAAAGGGGATTCTGGACATCAGTACTTTTACTGCATAACTTAGGTTGGGGATTGGAGGAGGACAATGGTTCTGTGGCATTCAGGTTGGTCAGTTTTATTGACTTCTTTCAGATTTATTTTTTTTATTCTGAAATTGTAGAATGACACGGCAGAGTATTCCCCTGCTTAATTAGCTGTATGCAGAATGGCAGCTTGGCCAGTGAAGGTAAACTGCTGTCTGGTGCTTTGGTAGTATTCTGTATTTCTATTAAAATATTTTTTGTACTCTGTTACATGCTGTTTCAGGGTTTTCGAGGAGGATAACCTACTATAAAATGTGATCTTTAAAATGCTCTTTCATATTTCTTCTATGCAAATTCCTTTTAGATATTGAAAACATGTAGTCCTCTGTTTGGTTGTGCAGAATTGTAGTTTTCTGAACTTTGTGAACATGTAAATAGTTTGAACTGGATTGTATAAGAATTTATAAAGACTGGTTGACACTGAATTGAGATTATTATTTTTTTTTACTCAGTCACACTCCTCCCCTCCACAAATAATGATGGTTGAAAATTGGTGACTGATAAATTGCCATGTAATATACTCAACGAAGCAATAAAATTAAGGGGACAGATACTACCCCATGAAACTATTTTAATTTGTAAAACAACTTTTTGTATTCATAATTAAAAATGGTGTAGTACATAGTTTAAAATAATCATCATGTTGGACAACTGAGACCTGTGCTTGAGGATACTGCATAAATTTGTCAATGAAGATGTCAAGTCTACAAGTTATAAAATCTTTAATGGGTTTTTCTGTTACAATGAGCCAATTTAATATTACATATACTTTGGTCATAGATAAGACTGAAAATGTATGAAAACATTCTTAAGATGTTGCATTGATTAGGGGTCTTTTATTACACGTTTGTGCGACTATATATACCATGATATGGTTAACTAAGGAAATCACATTTCCATATTTAAATGGTACAAATTGACATCCTGACCGGAACATTAAATGTACAGAAAAACATCAGCTGCTATCTCATGATTCTGAAGCCCCTTCAAAATTAGGGTTGGGAAAATTCACCTGCAAATTTAGACAGACAAAAGCGAAACGTTAAATATTATTCTAAGTAATATTAGGGTATATTTAACGTAGGCTATATTCTGAATGCTACTTACCACGTCAGTATTTCTTGGCGAAATGGTTGGAAATCTTACGTCACTCAGTTTAACACCTCGCACATAAAACACATAGTATATGATTCCAAAAATCAAGCCGATCAAAATCAGGGCACCGATGATTGCTCCCACAATGGCTCCATCTGGAATATTGGGTGGGATAATGATAGATATATAAAATTTTATTACGCATAACCTTACTGCATGACCACAAGTTATGAAGTGTAACGTAATACAGAGATTAACGTGCCTGATCCTGAAGCCTCTGTTGGGATAACGATTCCATTGTCATCTGTTGTGTAGTCTAAGGAGAAATAATGTACAATTATATACAGAATAACTGGTTCTGTTACTTATGTACAAACATCTGAAAGACATACACGCCATATAACGCTTGGAAACTCCTTTTACAAAAACTGGAGGTGAAAGTAACCTAGTAGGTTCGGTGATAAAGTAGATGTATATGTGATGTGTGCTGAGGTGAAATAAAATGTACAAGTTTTGACTTGCAAGCACAAGGCATGTGCTGTTAGGCATATGTGTGATAATGCCAGTCACGTTTTCTCTTACAATCTGGCTTCAATTCACCATCTCCATCTGAGTTGCCAGTTTTCTATGAAATCTCTGAGCGCATGGGTCAGTGTTTCCGTACGGATACGCACATTCTGCTGTCAAGTATGTTTCTACAGATTGCAGCGTTTGTGTGGGAAGTTGCTTATGCCTCTTTCACGTCCCATTTTGTGTCTGTGCAGTGGTTATAAATGAAACCCCAGGTTCTTACACTGGCGGTGACGGCAGGCAAATCCTCTCTTCTGCAGGCAATTATTATCATTCCATTTCCCATCTGGATACATCTCCACACAATCTTCAGTTCCCACATCACCAGGATGGAAGGCGAGATTAGGCTCTCCTGGTGCCCAGTTTAGGAATCCCACTGATGTGAGGTCTGTCCAAGCCCAGCCGACTAAAAATAAATCGACATTGACATTTTTAACTTCAAAGCTACAGGCCAAACCCTCCTATAAATCACCTCAGAGTTGACAATTCTGACCAATCACGTCAGTAACATAACAGCAAATATAATGGAACAGAATGTTTAACACTTGATAAAGAAGCAGTAACCAAACAAAAATATCAACGTACAAGATTTGTCTCTTGTCAGTCCAATCCAGACATTATGGTACTTCGTGTAGTTGATGTTCCTCAGGAACTCTACCTCTGCCCTGCTGTGCAAGGATGTCAACTCTGCCTTTGCTAACTGACAATAGTGCCTCGACTCAGGCCAAGAAAAACCCTGCTTTCCATTGTAAACAAAATAACAATAGCGCCCAAAGGGCCACCACTCAGGACGACATTTTCCGTCGCCAGGAGCTGGAGTTGTGGGCGGTTTTTCTGTAGGAAGAAGAAAAAATTTGTTCACCATGATGAAATACTGCTCTCTTTAAGGAACCGAGATTAAAAGCATTAGGCAGCTGAAGACGTTAAACTACATCTAGTCATAATTAAACAGATATATATAAATGCATCCATATTTCAACTACAGAATTGACCTGTAGCCTATCCCAGGCAGCGAAGGACACAAGTCCCCAGCCCAACCTATAGGGGATTTCAGTCCATCACAGGGTACATACACAAACACTATGGGCAACTTGGATAGTCCAGTTAGCCTAACTGCATGAATTTGGATTGCCTGGAGGAAGATGTGTGACATATGGGGAACATAAGCACACACACGGAAGTGGAACAGAGAACAAGTGGAAGCAGGATTCAAATCCCCAATCCTGGAGTTGAGGCAACAGTGCTACCCATTAAACACACAGTACCAGTCAGAGGTTTGTACATGGCAAATTGCCAAAAAAGGAGAGTCATAGTGCCGCATCACGTGACCTGGCCACCAGACCTAATCGGTGGGAGCGATTTTGGAGAAGGTTGCCAAGAGTGAAGGAAAAGCAGCCAGTGAGAGCTCAGGGTATATGTGGGGCCTCCTTCAGGACAGGTAATAAAGCATCCCAGGAGGCCACCATGAAACTGGCGCAGAGGATAATGTAGGGTCAGCCAGTCCCTGGAACAATCAGGGTTAAGGTCACCCCACAGGGCATGAACCAGCAACCTTCTGAGTCCTCACTGACAGAGCTGCCTCCCTCAACAAATTAATTTTTTGAAATACCTTTTTAGTCAGTACATAATCCATATATGTTATTTTATATAGTACTGAGGTCTTTATTCTAAAATGTAGAGAATAGTACAAATACACCTTTCTACGGGTAGATGTGTTCAAACCTTTGACCAGTACTGTATATATTTAACTACAACATATTAATAAAAGAATTTGTATGGCTAAACTGCATAATTTACCATTAATGCTACAGTCTAGCATTATTTAATGACAGATGGAAAGACTAGTACCTGAAGTTATTTTGCAGATAAAGTGTTTGGTAGTGGTGCACGCCGTGTCATTCCATACTCCGTGGAAATGTGAGCTGCCATGCATACTCACGCAACCCTCATCCTTATGGTTGCTTGGTTCACCAGGACCCCAGTGAGTGAAGAACACAGGCCAGCTGTCTGACCACTTGTATGAGCCGTCTTCCTATGAATAAAATATGTAGAAAGAATTTTAAACACGCATTATGATGGGCACTGCATCTACATCTATCTTGGTTGTTGCAAGGTAAAATGTGCCACCATAACACTCGAGGGTGATTTGATAATTCTGGGCACTTATTTGAAACACTCCCTGTAACATTACTTTGCCTCAAAAGTATCAGTCCAGTGAGGCGTTCCTGCTCTCAAAGAAGAAACCTGATTTTTTGATACATGGTCACAACCTTGAATGAAATGTTTATACAACTTCTTGTGATAAAAACATTGTTTATCCAGTTTAGCAGTATTCAAACTTGAAAAAAATTTGATTCTTTGATTTTTTTTTAATGATTACACACTTACTCTAAACCTGTGCTTGTTAATTATTTGTTTTTAATGGTAAAAATCCAGTGATAACTAGATTATAATGATGATTGCCTGACCAAGGAACGGGTTCGGCAGTAAAACCATCCACCAGTATAATTCTCTCAACACTATTTAAAATGTTTTAATATTAAATGTTAATACTTTTTAACAATTCTTATCTACTTAGCCATTGGTTTTAACAATATATTAAAGACATCCATTTACATTACGTCGGAGTCCAATCCAGGCATCCGATTTTCCCTGCAGAATTGCACCAGCGACAAACGCCTGTTCGTAACTGTGGTCGATGCTGGCTAGGTTGCCTCTTTCCTGTACGCAGAGAGCCTGGGCTTCCTCCCATGTCTTCATCTCCTCCACTAACTTGTAGCAGTTCTTATACCATGACGTGTAGCCTGCTGGGCAGGGGCTGCGCGTTGGAGGTGGTTCAGGGATGCTGCTCGCTGTGTAATGCCAAGGAGATCAGTTAGTGCTTCAGTAACAGCGAGCTATGATATTTACACAAGGTAAAATCAGATTGTGTCTTTGATAAAAAGCATAGGCCATTTCTCATCATCCAAAATAACTGGCAAATAAAGTTCTTTATATTATACTCCATCTAAACACAATATTTAGTTTTTATCACAAAAGACTAGGCTCTATATATTATATAACAGCTATTATTCTAATGTTGCATACGTCAGTTCTGTTGTAGTATATTCTATTGTGTTTGTACTGAAAGTCTGTGGAGAATAAACCATTTTTAAAAAAATCATATTTTAATGTTTACATTAAAATCCATTTCCACTCGTTATTTTTCTGATTTCCATTCCTCATTATCGAGTAAATCCATGGTACTATAAAAACTCTGAGTAGTCTATATCAGCATTTTTCAATATTTTCAATTTTATGGAACGCAACCGCCGCGATAGACGAGGGTTTCACTCTATTTGTTTCTATCACAGTTAATATCACTGACATTTAGACAATGTAAACTTTTTTTTCAGTAAAACATTCAGCTTTGAATGTTTTTAACATCCAGACAAGATGTTTTTTTTCTGTGAAGAAGATCATTATTTCATAAAAATGAAAATGAAAACTAAAAATGAAGTGGCTCACATTTCTTCATGTAACACACCCAGCCTCTCGTCCGGTGGCAGCCATCGTCATTCCAGCGCCCAGTAACCAGATGGTTGTGGGTCATGGCAGTACAGTGCTCCTAAAAAAGAAACATCTAAAGTTAATCCAACGTGTTCCATCTTCTCATTATATTTATTGAAAGAAATCTCAAAATATTATGGGTATAAAACACCTCAATTAAGAAGAGTTGCACAAAAAAAAGATTATATATGGTGTGTCAGAAGCAATGGTGGGCAGAATTCCGCTAAATCGCTAACTGCTAGTTAGCAAAGCTAACTTTTTCATTAGCGGGTTTGCGTTTCAGCTAACTTTGAAAACAGCTAGCAGACCAATTAGCTTCCACTAAATTTTGTTCCGCTAACTGTAAATCTACTAACACTTATTTCGAAGGTAAAGTCAATAAAGTTTAACGGTCAAGAAGTTTGTAAACCCTAAAATCGATACACATTTGTTCCTGTCTGTTGTGAGCGTGTCTGCAACAGTCTATCTGGCCCACTGTTGGCTGACTAGGTATGAACAGAAAACGTAACTGGGAGATAACTTGTTGGATTTATGGTAGTCTGGGTTAAACATAAGTGTATCAATTCCATTTAAACTGGGGTACCCTAAACTAAACGAAGAACAGGGGCCTGTATCATGAAGCTGGATTTCTTACTTAGCCGGGTAATTTGTCGGATTTAAGGCACCCTAGTTTAAATGGACTTTATTTTCATTCACTTATATTCAGCCCAGACTACCTTAAATCCCGAATACCTTTAGCCGGCTAAGCAAGAAATCCTGCTTCGTGATACAGGCCCCCAGCTGCGAATTTTCATTTTGCAGGGTGGTAGGGGAAGACTCATTAATATTCATAAGAGAAGCATTACCTGATTGGCCAATTCATTAAAATTCATGAGAGAAGTGGTACCTGATTAGCCAATGAACGTGCTCCCTTGCACAAGTGCTACCTGTTTTTTCTGTCTAAGGCATTCACTGGCCAATCGGGTGGCAGTTCACTCATGAATATTAATGAGCCTTCCCCTACCACCCTGCAAAACGAAAATTCAACCACCGGCTACATTTTCCGGGCTCTGATTGATAGAGCTATAGACCGAAAAAGAGCTGAAACCCTCCTTCCTAGTTCCAGGAAAACTGCACCATGTTTCTGGTGGCCAAGCAGCTTCACTGAGGGCAATATAGCAACATGGGCCAGGTGCGAAATGAGGCTTGTCTGACAAAAATGCTTATATCTCGCAAAGGGAATATCATCTAAAAAAATTTCAATGCAGATTTATCCCGGATTTAACTTTGGAGTTAGTGGATTAGCGATTATCGAAGCTAACCTTTCGGTTAGCTGTGTCCACCACTGGTCACGAGTGTCGGGAATAATGGTCTGTTTGGCAAAGAATTATATTATACACATCAACAGCACCAGACTGAGGGATAAAAACGGGAATAAATATACTATGTCTGAACTTTTATATATATATATAATCTCCCTACATATTTTTATATACTCCTCCAGACTGCATAGTATGTCTTAAGACAGGTCTCACCCCCTCTTCCCCATTGTTCGGCTCTTTTTCAGCCCAGTTTGTGTATCGCACTGGGCTTCCATCACTCCATGCAAACTGGCCTTCATGTAGTATGTCAGACAAGCCAATCCAAACGGGCTGGATTAGATCCATTATGTAGCTGGATACAAAGTCTGCACAGAGGAGGCATGTGTAAGAAACAGAATTGCTGTCTTACTGTTAGTCAGTCAAACCCGATGGTCTTCTCAGCTCTTACCATTCTCATACTGATCATCAATAACAGCCAAGTCTCCTCCCTGGGTTCTGCACCAGTTCCGGGCAAAAGTCCAGTTAGCTTGGAATTCGTTCTGATGATGATGGTTTCCCTTAAACAGGTAACATTTGTTCCGGAAAAGCATCCACCCTGGAAGAGTAGTTTAATGTAAAGTGTGTGGGCAAGCTCAGTACACAAGGAAGCAGGGGCCACGTCGTGCTGCAAATGAGAGTTTACCTTGCGGGCAGTGCCCTACCCAGGGCTGCGTGGGTGGGGGCATGGTGTGCACATCTCCAGGGTACTTCTTACACAAATACCCTGCCATAGCCCTTCCACAGTTCTCATCATTCCAGGTACCTGAGCAATAAGACATCAAACTTAACTAAATACTATATAAACCAGAAGAATTATATAATACTAAATAATACAGTGTAGTATATGTCATTTATTATATCAAATAATAATTACATAAGTATGTTTAGGAGACTAAGCACCAAACGGATTACTACACAGTGGAGTACTAATGGCGTACAAGTCGTGTTCATGTTATGTTACAGCAGCCAACCTGGAGTTTGAAGCGGTTTTGGATGCTACGCTGTTGAAGTATTTATTCTAAAATCTATGGCACACAAGTGGCTACACATACAATGCAGCAAATTCCAGCAGCATAGCTGTATGGCAGTTCATTTGTTTTGTTTTTGTTTTTTGTATTAGTATTTGCACCCATGCATCTGTTTCCAGAACTGCTTATTCAATGCAGGTCACAGTGCTACAATTTGCAAATGACTAGAAATTTTTAATGGAAAATACCAATTTTATCAATCGTCTGTACAGTTATAGTAAAACACAAAGGCTGAATTTTATTTTTACTGTAGGAGAAATCCACAGTGTGAATTATTTTGCCAGAAAAAAACAAAATGAATTGTATTTATGATGTCACAAAATGTATTGAAAGACGTATGAGTCTGAATCCATCTGCTTCTATGAGTCATACCTGGGTATCTTTTAATCTGCACGCACTCCTCCTCTCCGTTAGCGTTATTTGGCTCCCCTGGTCCCCAGTGGACATATGTCACAGGGGAACCATCTAACCACCTGTAAGACAAAGACATATTAATTGCTAAACTGAGCAGAACGCTATTTATCCCTACAACGTTAATGCTAATGATTAAATAAAACAAGCTTACATGTACTCCCCGTCTGCGATTCCAAACATCCTCAGTCCAATCCAAGCTGAGGCTACTTCACCAGTCCCCACCTGCCATTTCAATCAGGTTCATCACCAGGTAAGCATCATACACTAAGGACAATTTATGTATACAGTAGCAACCAGGCCGGTAGCCAGAAATGAATTCTGAGGGGGGTCCGGCTAATTTCAAGGGGATTCAAAACAGTGATTTATCTACGTAGCAACTTATCTAAGCCAGTGGAAAGACACAGGAAAGATTATCCCTGAGTTATTGTGTCACCCACATTTGTAATGCTAAGCAAAATCGGGCCAAATTTGACTTAAAACAGGGCCTTTCACAACATAATTGTTAGAGATATGCCGGAAATGAGTGACTTCAATAACATTAGTACAAGGTATACAGTAAATACAAGATTATATGTATGTATGTATATACATACTACCATAATAGTAGCCAATGAATTATGGGGTAGCTAAATATATACAAAATAAAATACTTGGCTCTGTGTAATAAATTCTCTTCGGAAAATTTGTCAGGGTATCTGCAAAAATATAGGCAAGACTTTTTGTTATTTGCTTTGTGCAGAGTGTGCTGGAAATGGGAGTGTGCCAATGTTTTTTTAATGTCTCTAGCTGACGTTAAATGATTGTGGTACAAAACCAAATATTGTAAGTAAACATTGCAATGCCAGCACATGATAAGGACACAAAGGCTGTGAATTAAAGGAAGCTGAACTAGAGACACAGAGAACGTACCATAGTATTGACAAATTCCTGTTCTGCCTTGCTATTAATAGAAGCAAGTAGTGACTTTTCTGCCCAACATCTCATAATAGCGGTGTGGAAGTCAACAATGTCTGTGTCATTGTAATAATAACATAAGCCTTCATGCTTCCTCCAGCCAGGATTGGTGCCACAGTCCGGTGCTGAGGGAAAAAAAACGAATAAAACAAATGATTTACATATTTACTTAGACAATATGCAGTATATTTTTGACTGAATAATAATAATCATATATATTAGATTATAATGGAAATTATCCTGTCATTGTAGTGTGTTAATGAATAATACTACAGTAGAACCTTGGAACTCAAACACTTCTTAACTCAACCAACTTGGATGTCGAACAGGTCTGTCGAATTTTTTTCGACTTGTACCTCAACCGAAATCTTGGAACTCCTGATGAAAGTTGTATGGGTCGAGATGCGTTCAGTTCTACTGATTCGGACCTTGAATGGGTCGGTCAAGAAAAATGTAGCAGCAACTCGACCGAGAACTCGGAACACGACAAAACATATCAGACCTGCTAAAACTACAGATGGAGACGCGTCTCTCCTTCCAAACAATCCCTCCATCCCTCCTCCTCTCCACCTGCCACTTCCAGTGCACCATCAGCTCATCTCAATAAAGGTAAAGGGCTCAAACTGTCGTATATTTCATGTTTATTGCTTTTGCATGTGTGTATTAGTTTTATATTTATTGTTGATGCTTTTTATCATTAGTTAGTTAGGTAGGTAGGTAGGTTTAAATAGGCAATCATTCGGGGGTCTGAAACGGATTAAATTCATTTACATTATTTCTTATGGGGAAATTCGACTTGGACCTCGACCAAATCACAACTCGATCAGCCTTCTGGAACGAATTAAGTTCATGTCCCAAGGTACCACTGCATTCTAAATTGGTGAAATATCACCAGCAATAGGTACAAAGTTAATACTACAGGTTAGTATAAGAAGGGATGCTGGCCCCAGCTAAAAGCTGATTGGCCCCTGGAGTACCCGCATTAATGTCACTGACCAATTCGAAACATATCATTGGCTAAAGATAAGGTTGGTCCCTCTTCTGCCCCTCCACATTTAAAAAAATCCTTGAATTTCCCCTGATGCTGAGACTGCCCCTGTCCACATGGAGGCGTGCACCTGGTATGGGGGGGGGAGGCTCTGGAGGGGTGATAGGCTTCTTCCCTTTGGGAATCACGCAGATCCAATCTTGGTGAGCATCACAGTTGAGGTCGTTCCACCAGGATGAGCCGTTGTTGGTGGTCACCATCTCCACACAGTCTTCCCGGCCCTCGTGGTTGTTTGGTTCACCGTGGCCCCAGTTAGTGTGGCTGACGGCACTGCCGTCACTCCATTGGTAACCTGGTAAAATCACCAGTATGGAAAACCAGCGAGTTTGAAGAGATTAGCTCCCAGTGAGCTAATATTAAACTAATGTGAATACAGACCCATCTTCGAAAAGAAATTTCCTCTGACCTACAAAAAAGTCTTAGGGTGTTCCTCACTACCAAGAATGCAAAGATCATACTTGTGGTCTTGGCAAGACCGGTCTTGCTAACTTGTCTCTCAAGAACAAACTTGGGGTGCAATGAGTCATGGGATTGGTCTCATTTGGTGAAGACACAACCGATGTATCCTTCATATTTGAGGCAGAACAAGAACGACACCCAGAGATCTTTACCATTCGCCGTACATCTGTTCTTAGTATTAGAACTGATCTTCAGCAATGGAATATGATGTAAAATGGTTATATGAGAACATAAGTGTGGTCAAGCATGCATATTGCGAAACACTCATGTATCTGGTGAGGGTCAGGTAACTAAGAACATTGTGTTTTACCATCTGTAAGTTCCTTGTCTATTTTAGTCTCTCAAGCCCCAATAAACCCATCCTGTTCCCAGGGACTGTGATAAGTGTCCCTCATGTCCCTGTTCTGCACTCTCTGAAATGACTTCTTTTATTTTTGGGTTTCCCTGATGTTCTCCGTGTTGTCTCCATTTTATGTCAAGTAGTTCTGGACTGGACCAATTTTCACTATTTCTAAAGCCTGGTATAATGAAAATCTTCTTCAGCTTTTCACATTAAAAAAAAAACGGACAGGTCATTTCCTCCCATGCACCTCCATCTATGGCGTTGTGCTGCAGGCCAATCCACTTGGTCTTGCCCTTGGAGTATGTAGACAGGAACTGCTCTTCCTCCCCGTTATGAATACTGACAAGCTCTGCCCCCCGGGACACGCAATCTTCCCGTGCTGCTTGCCAGCTCTTCTTCTTCGCATATTCTACCACGAACAGCTGCAAATGCAAAGAATGGCAGTTTCTGGCATGTAACCTTACTGATGTGGTTAACATTACACATCAACAGGTGGCATGTTGGTCAGGCCTCTGTGCTTGTGAGTGGTAGGTTGCTGGTTCGAAGCCCAAGGTCAGCAGAATAGTCACATTGCTGTTCAGAAGTTATGTACAAAATGACACTTCATGAACCATGTGCTGTATTTTTTACCCCACTAGATGGTGCTCTCGGTTTGCTTTGGGGCATGCTTTGTGCCCTTTTTTTAAACATAGAGCACCATCTAGTGGGGTCAAAAAATACAGCAAATGGTTCATGAAGCATCATTTTGTCCATCACTACTGTTCATCCTTTGAGCAAGGGCCTAAACCCTGAATAATGCTCTAGGGGGTGCCATATAAATGGCCAACTATGTGCCCTAGCTTGTGTTTGTCTTAAAGGAGAGCAAGACGGGGGCTATGTGGAAAAAGACAGAATTCCTTTGTACCTCTACTTGTACGAATGGCAAATAAAGGATCATTTCATATATTACATATAAATCTACAGCTCTTAGTTCCTGTTATTAGATAATATGGATTCATACAGCCAACACCTACCAAACATTTGGCAGCAGGTTAGCATTCATGACAGCATACCTGTACTGCAGAAACATTTTCTGGTTACATTGTATCATTTTAAAAAAATAACTATTATTATTATTATTATTATTATTATTATTATTATTATTTATTTTACCTTGTAACAATTTCTGAAGGCAGGCTCAGCCGTCCAGCCTGGTTCACATCCTTGTGCTGGGGGTGGAGTGGGGGCACGGGTTGGGGGAGAGATGCCATTGCGTGCTCTCTCGCACGCAAATGAGAAGGACTCTGAACAGCCCTTGTCATCCCAGAAACCACCTCCAGGGCCCGCTGTCATGGCAACACAGGTGCCGTCTCCAGAATCTGGAAGATTCAGGACAGTTAAAACAAAAAAGACCCACATGAACAGCATCCAGTGCTCTAGCAGTGATGTTTTTCACAAGACTAACTCAAAGCAGGGCTTCTGTGTTCTGTTACTCTATTATGAAAACCAAAATCACCTGGTTGGTTCCGATCCCAGTGGGAAAAGGTCATCGGGGCTCCATTGTCCCATATATAATCAACTCCGCCAAAATCGCTCCCTTTTGCTCTTAGTCCAATCCACCAAAATCCGGTGTAAGAGGCCATAGTGACCGTGAAGTGCGCCTGCTCATAGCTGATCCACATCACAAAGGAAATGCAAATGATTATTGCCCATTTGACTATGTCATTTGGAAAGACTTTTAAATAGATATGCTTGATACATTCTGATGCAGATTTATTTCGCTTTTTGAATCTATTTCTTTGTCGTCTACCATTGTCAGACTCCACTGTTATCTATTCAATACATTAACATTAGCTGCTTATCTTAGCCAGACTTTCTAAATACAATACTAATGACATAAAAAATGTAATAAACATTGCATTGTAAATGCTGATATTTGTCATGAGTCTTTCAGCGTTTCTAGTAACTTGGTTTGCGTCCTTACATGTCCATAATGTGCAGCAGTTTGCTGTCTTTCTCTTCACAGAAAGTCTTAGCCTCAGTCCATGTCTTTGGCGAGTCCTCCATCCAATAGCAGGAATAGCCATAGACATCCCAGCCCTGCAACATAATTGGCACACCAAAAAAAACAAAATCAAAAAACATTCTTCGTTTGGGAGCAATATGAAATCAAACGGATCGTGCTTTTCACTATACGCCAACTTACCGCTGGACAGCCGTAGATAGTCGGGAGAACTGATGGAGCTGGGTAATGATCTTTGGGCATTTTGCACATGTACGTATTAATTTCTGTGCATGGAACATCATTCCACCTGCCATTCTGTATAACAGAGAGTTACAAAAACTGTGCTCAGTTGTGGCTTTGGATATGACACGCAAAACATACATTCCCACTACGTTACGGATGTTCATGTAGATATTTAAAAATTATTCCCTGGGGACAGATTGTACCTGATGTAGCATCTCGACACAGTCCTCATTAAAGCCTGCATGATTGTTGGGTTCACCGGGGGCCCAGTATGTGAAGCGAACTTCATGATGATCGGACCAGATGAAAAAGCCTTGAATTTCCAAATCATTCAAGCCAATCCACATATCACTGGTGACTGTAGGATAAACAAAATTAACTCCTTTAGGTTTCTGGTATCTAGTTACATTAACATGAAATGATGTGCTTATACCTTACCCATGAAGAGGTAACTCTCCAGCCAGCTCTGCTCTTTCAGTGACAGCACGGAGACGAGGTCAGCTCCCAGCTTTCGACAGGCCGTGCGAGCGGCATGCCACGTTTTTTGGTCAGTGAAGGGCTTGTAGCAGAAGTCTCCAAATTCATACCAGTCAGGACCAGAGCACCGCATGTCTGCAAGATGATTGCAACAACTGAATCTCATTCTGAAAGTACAGGCTGCATTTGGTTACCATGTTGCAACATTTTCATCAATGACATACACTATATGGACAAAAGTATTAGGGCACCCATAGTAATTACAGGAATTGATTAAGCCACACCCATTGCTGACATACAGGTGCAAAATTTAGCACACAGCCATGTAACCTCAAGTATGAAACTATGGCAACAGAGGTGGGAAGTCATTGGACACCTTTCCAATAAGTCGGCTCTCCACATTTCTGTCCTGCTAGAGCTGCCCTGGTCAACCGCGAGTGAAGTGACTGTGAAGTGGAAACATCTGGGAGCGAGTTCAGCTGCGTAGTGGCAGCCAGACGAGCTCACAGAAAGGGACCTGATCACCCAACATTAGTACCCAACAATGTTTCAACACCTCATGGAAAGACTTCCCAGAAAAGTACAGGCTACAAAAGTTACTAAGGGTTAGCAAACTTCACGCGAATATCCTTTGATTCAGAATGAGATGTTGCACAGGCTGGTCTCCCAATACTTTTGTCCATATAGTACAGTTGTTGCATCCAACATACCTCCATCAGCAAACTGGAAAGAAGTTTGAAACTGTCCATCATATCTGTGAAAGCAAAAGAATTTGGTATTTATCTGGACTAAACAGTGATGCTGTAAAACGGAGCAGATGCAAGTAAATTTTCTCTGAAGAAGTTTGTGAGAAGCCAAGTTTAAATTAATAAATGTACAGTCAATAAGACAAAAAAATCAAACGGTAACATGGTACAGGGATGAGCCGCCTAACGAGGTTTCGGTCGACGACGGATTATATATACGACTGAGGTCCCATAAGATTATAACAGAGCTAAAAGACTCCTATCACCTAGTGATGTTGTAGTGCAACGCATTATGTCCAGTACATAATACTTGATAATGATATTAATTATGCTACTGGTTTATGTATTTACTGTAGAGTGTATTCCTTCTGTTTATAAAAAGTTTAATCCATCCTAGGTGTGTACTAGGCTATACATCTAGGTTTGTGTAAGTATGCACTATGATGTTCGCAGATATCGCCAACTGTGTAATGTCCTCTGCCAGTCCCTGGAGGACGGGCTCCCCCTTTGAGTCTGGTTCCTCCCAAGGTTTCTTCCTTCTAGGGAGTTTTTCCTTGCCACTGTCGGCTTTGGGCAGGATAATGTAAAGCGCTCTGAGACGATTTCATGTTGTGAAAATGCGCTATGCAAATTTAATTGAATTGAACTGAAAAATACGGAGGGAATCGGCTGAACGGACTCGACTCGGTCGGGACATACTGCTTGGAGGTGATGCCATTTCGGCTTGAACCCAGATACAGGGACTGTCCAGGCATCTTCAGCAGAGTGCAGTCACCTCCGTTCTCATTCAGGATAACCCCAGCATGAATGGCAGAGGCACAAATCGAAGAGTCCTGAACACAAACATACAGACACATAAATACCGTAACGAGAAGCTCCTTAACTCGCTGACTCTCATAGCATCAGTTCACTTACTCCGCGGTATGTCATCGTCCCATAGACATCATAAGGTGCGACCGCACACCCTGCAGGGCAGTGAACACTGAAAAAACCACATAGGTCAACCATACAAAACGATTCATAAGACTTCATCGCTATAATTTGCCTGCTAATGTGGCCAAAGTTATCATTTTCAGCCTACATAGTGAAGGTAGTCTCTATACCACTGGAACCCTCCAATGAATGTATGGCTGTTAAAATTTGGGGATGTATGTTAAGTCATGGATATAGAAGTTAAAATAATAGAATGAGACTTTAGTCTTGAATGCAGTATATTTACAATTTTAGGTGACTCACATCTTTCGATCGTTCGCGAAGTTGAAGGAGATCTTCGAGCTGCAGGTGACAGCATCTGTATCAATGAAAACACCCCTCTCAGTATCATCATGGGAGAACACTGCACATCTGGCAGCTTATACATATCTGCTGGTACCTAATCCTCCCCTGAGGGCTCCACTAAAAGGCTGGTGGGATCTACCTACAGTCAGGTTTGCAACCGAGAACATCCAGGCGAAGTCCGATCTGTCCGTTGTATTGCAAAGGCAGGAGTCGTATATACTGCACGGCCAAGGGGGTTCCAAAGAGCTGTTTCTCTGGAGTGTTTCTGTCCACGGTTCCAGGGTATATCTGAATGCCAGCAATAACAAACACTATATGAAAGACTTTATATTAAACATTAAAGA
Organism: Mormyrus iriodes; assembly: GCA_011763525.2. Taxonomy (NCBI): domain Eukaryota; kingdom Metazoa; phylum Chordata; class Actinopteri; order Osteoglossiformes; family Mormyridae; genus Mormyrus; species Mormyrus iriodes. The sequence goes on along the minus strand of JAAGVU020000113.1, from coordinate 18,933,200 downwards.
CCCGAACACATGGGGTCAGCTTACGTTCTACTACAGGTGTGTTCAAATTTTGAATTGTCTTAAAAATCTGAATATTGGTGAATATTTAACAATAAAATACTTATTATATATATAATAATATATATATATAATTTTATTTTTTATTTTTTTCTTCATATTATAGTATTTCTGCCCCCCCAAAAATTTATTGGATAAAAATTAGACCATACTCAGCTTCACTATATACTGCATATTTATATAAAAAAATCATTATGACATATATTCAAACAGATGTTTCTGGTTATAAACTAAAATAAACATTAACATATCAAATTACTGACCCCTCCATCAGAGTCATAGTTGGTCCACTGAATGCCGTCGGTACTGCTCTGGATTCTGAAGGTCTCTATCCAGTGATCCGCACTTGGACATCCCTGAATTACGACTCCTGTGACCTTCTTGACCTCACCCAGATTCACCTGGAACCAGGAATTGGCTGAAGCGAAAGAAAAACAAATGACAAATATTACAAACACACTTGTGAACTTTAACCACACACTGACACGAATGCAATTTAAGGTTATTTGTCCAACATTGTTGATTTATTAGCTATTGAAAGGGATTAAAATATTTAGTGATCTAATCAATCATTATTCTGATCACAAACAAGATGTAACACACAATTATATCACAGGATAGAGATGTCTAACCCATTGATTAAATATATAAAGCAAAACTATAGGTAAGCCTTTAGTTATAGACATGAAAGCGACGAGATGTCTACTAGACTAGTAAAAACTACTTTTGCTGAATCTGACCTTGTAAAAGTTGCTGGTCAGTACCACAGAAAAGACAACTTCTGGTTAAATTGTACAGCACATAAAATGCTGACATAAAAGAGAAAGATCTTTAGCAATATTCGTAGGGGGTTCGGGCAGACATGTTGACCTAACATCAGGAACTTCCCAAGATCTCAGCCACTTTCCGTTTTAGCAGACTTTTAGAATGTCTATAGCTTTTGAGACTGTAATGCTTTACGTTTCTCAGAAATTAAACAATTCTGAAAGAGAGTTGATAAATTAAAATGATAAATAGCCAGCTCCCTGGAAGTAAGCCCGGTACTCATACCGGAACTTGAGGGCATCCAGCAGGAGTCTCCGTGTAGACGGGCCTTCTCGGGGCCATGCCCACTCTCCGATGACGAAGCAGAGAGGAACGGATTTGGGAGGGTGCCATCTTCGATTCCCAGTCCCCTCACACATACTATATGTCAAAACACATCCAATTTTATTGCAAAACAAAGCCTTTTGTTTTAGCATTTTCTCATTACAAAAAAAAACAAATCGGTTTATTTTTAGCCACATATTGATTACTTATATGCAGTGCTCAAATCGGGGAAAAAACAGGTGTCAGTGCTCCCCTTGTTATTCAGTACCAGCAGATATGTATAATCAAAGAATAAACAGTGAACAATGCAATGGTAATATAAGGATTCTGATTATGAGGGCAGCCAGTATGCTCTGAAAAGGAAAGCAAGCAGGTCCTGGTACCGCGTACCGGTGAGTAGCAGCCCTTTAAAGCACTTTTTATTTGTATTACCGCTTAAGCTGCTCGAACTTACCATCTTGCTCGCAGCTGTAAACTACCTCCAGGTATTTAGAAATGGTGGGGCAGGGGTCTTGTTCAGTGTGGGCATACAAGAAGCAGAAAGCACGATTGTCACATGACTTTCGCACCAGGGGCAATATTCCTGGCACTGTGCAAGTTCCTGGAGAGAGAAAAAAAATTAACTTTACTATGAAGGCTAGGAGAAGTACAAGTATTTGCATACTAATGCCAGTAATATGAAATGAAACTTTGAAACTTTATCTGCGATTTGCAAAGTATGAGCACTGGAATTCTTTAGTTTCTGGAGATCTCATCTTACTCTCTTTTGAGCACCCCTGGAGCATTTTTGTGGGGTTAAGGCCTTGCTCAAGGGCCCAGTAGTGATATATCTACTCTGTCCACCATGGGATTTGAACAGATAACCTCCTGATCACAGGTCTCCGCAGAGTCACCCTGTAATAGTAGCTATAGATAATGGGGAATGGTAATTTGGTAGCAACTGGAAAAGCTACGCATAAGGTAACCATGTAACAGCAGATTAAGCAACAACTACACAAATTAAAACAACATTGTATAAATTCCAGAAAGGCAAAATTCCCCCAATACCTGAGGCTCCATTCTCGTAGGGGCAGATCTTGTCACTTTTGCGCCCAAAAAAAGCAGACTGAATGTTGATGACACTGTTGTGAGGACAGGTGATGACTGAGCTGAAGTCTTCACAGGCATAAACGGTGTAAAATCCTGAAAAGTAGCCATCAATATGTAACAGTGCTATTTTTTTACAAAGTACCATTAGGGATTACGTCAGGGTGCAGGATAAGAGATGAATTATTAAACTATAAAATTCTGTATATGCCACAGTACCTTCATGAGGAGGAGGGGGAACAGGAGTATTTCCTAAAAGCAAAGACAGGACGTTCTCACTGTAGGCACGGCCACAATAATCACAACAATGAAGTCCGTTACTCATATTGTTATTTTCTACTCTGTTGCCTTCCATGGCGTAAGAAATGGACAGGCAGAGGTTACCCCGTCGCTTGCAGATGTAACCCCTTTGACGATCGCAGTTATCGTCGTTCCAGTAGCCCGTGTTCACAAGAATACTGAGGCAATCTTCACCAAAGTAGTCATCAGGCTGGCCTGAGGGCAACAACATTAATAGGCAAAGATTTGTTCTACCGAGAAGTGATGTATTGTAAATATCCATAAGGTGATGTTTAAAGTCTTATGTAATATAACGTAAGATAAAATAAGATTAACTTTACGGATCCCAGGGGGAAATTGTCTCACATACAGCAACATGATAGTTATAGTGCAGAGAAACAAATGGTAACACTTTACCTACCGGGCTCAAATGATGTAATACTATGTTCTTACACATTAATTAACCACAAACTAGGTCTTAGTTACATTCTGATCTCATGTTAATTCATCATTAATGACTCGTGATGCATGTTTTATCTGAAGCAGTTACTATCTTTGTTAATATATCTGTTAATTCTGTAAACCTTTGTGAACTACTGAAGGAACAAGTCATGAATAACACAGGTTAAATACTGACCTCATGTTTGTTCATCATTAATGAACGATGATGCATATTTTATCTCAAGTAGACTGCATTTGTTCATGATTTGTTACTGATTTGTACATCAGTAGTTACTAAGTTGTTACTAAGTATTTGTGTCCCATCGAGTAAAGTGTTACGAAACAAACATAGTGCACACATGCACACAATTTGGTAATTCCAATTAGTCTCAGCATGTTTTTGGACTGTGGGGGGAAACCGGAGTACCCGGAGGAAACCCCATGACGACACGGGGAGAACATGCAAACTCCACACGTATGGAGCTATGCCAGAGACTCGAATGCTGGTCCCAGAGGTGTGAGGTGACAGTGCTAACCACTGCACCACCGTGCCTCCCCAAAAAAGGATAATATGATATAATATTCTATAAATAATATATCTGGTCTACTGGCGCAAGTCTTACTTTTTGTATACTGACGCTCAGCATACTCGTATAGCTGTTATTTTATATTATATATTACTGAAATTTTCAGTCTCTCACCTGCTGCCCAGTGCACGTAGCGGAAAGGCAAGCCATCAGTCCACTCCCAGCCTCCCTCCGTCACAGAGTCATGGCCACCCATCCACAACGACACTCCAATGGGGATCACTTGGATTTGAGCTTTAATTCAAATTCAACAAAGGAAAGTGTTTTGGCCATCGCAATCTCATTTAAGGAGCATGTAACATCAGTAACGCAATGGGGGCAGCATTATAGTCAGGAGGCGGGACCTTGGATGAAGGCCTGCTCAAACGGCTCTGTGATACTGAGGAGGTTACCCCCCTGGTTGACGCAGTCGGCATGAGCACTGGCCCAATTTCTCATGGACAAGTAGTTGAACAAGTAACAGTAATCATTGAAGGGATCAGGTGTCCAGAAGCCACACTTTTCATTCCATCCTGCAGAGAAAAATATAGTCAGCAGGGGGCAGACTATTTAAGAAACTGAACCGATAGCTTTACAGAGTAAAATTTGTTACAGTAAAGAAACCTTAATGTATTGCTAGCTATGAATACTGCTTATAAAATCATCTGACCAGGAAATACATACGTAAAAACAAGATGTATTATGGGTAGCAGAAGAAATAATTGATATAGCTGTGTAGCTGTGTTTGGGACAATCCTCACCTGGTCCAGAGGTCGGAGGTACAGGTGGGGGGCCTTGGCCTTTTGCTAAGAAGATGCAAAAATGTAACACAAAGAAGGAAAACGGTGAAGGTATGTGGACGTAAAAACTGGAGTAAATGGTAACAAATTAGCTTTAGTAATGCAAGCATTTTGCAAATGTGTCATCATCAGTCAGACCTTTTTTGCAGACAAAGGGGAAGGTTGTGGTGCAGAACTGATCGTTGAGATGCCCAGGGTTGACATGATCGACACCTCGCATGGCGATACAGTCCTCATTGTTTTGCCAGTTATCTGGCTGGTTGTCATCCCATGGTAGAAAATCCTGGGTAGAATGAGCAAGTAAAAACATATGTTGAATGAAACAGCGATGTACCTCAATTTTTCAAAAGCTCGGTCATGTTCTTTGGGTGTCTGGGATGGTCAACCATCCAAAAGACATGAGCCAACGACAGGCCAGTGGTTGAAAATGACTCATGGGTGGAAGAAGTTAAAGGAGGTGGACAAAAATTGTGCAGATCAGTGGGTTGTCTACAGCTAATCAGCTGAAGAATCCCATTTCATGCAGTTCTCCACTGACAGGACAAGGAGGATATGGAGACAAATATGTGTCAGTGCTTCCATCATACTGTGTGTCAACACTGAAGGCTAAGTGTAGAAAAGCTTAAAAGAGCCCAGGAAAGGTCACACGAACAAGACAATAACTGTGGCTTAATGCAATGGCATGCCCAGTCTCCAGATCTCAATCCAAAGAGCAGCCAGGAGAACAAACCATTCAGTGTAGATCTGTGTTTCTCAGCCTGCTCCTCGTTTTAGCTCCCTCCCAGACAGTCCACAGGGAGCAAAAACATGGACTGTCTGGGGGTCCCCATGGACCAGGTTGAGAAACACCGGTGTAGATGACATCACCTATCCAATTAAATGGGAAGAAGAAGAAGAGCAGTAACACCGCAACATCATAGCTTACCGTTGGTGTTCCATCAGTCCAAACGTAATGCCCTTCCGTCTGAATGTCGTTTAGACCAAACCATGAGGATCTTGTCATATGAGCTGAGAACAAACATCAAAATAAGTTATATTAATTTGATAAGACAAGAACATAATATTTTCTCTTTGTTAGTTGTTACAATCCAATGTGTGGCTCAGTGGGGTGGGACTTATGCCTGTGATTAGAAGGTTGCTGGTTTGAATCCTGGGCCAGTAGACTTTGTTTTTCTTTAAAACATTCAGGTACTTACCACTCAAAAAGCTGACTTCCTCTTGAGAATGGATGCTGGCCAGATGTCCATTCTGATTGGCACAATATGTCTCAGCATCTTGCCATGTCTTCACTGATTCAGCCTCAAAGTGGTAGCAAAAGTCTCCGAAGAGAAGATACCCTACATCACAGTGGGATTCTGGCCCAAAAGTGATGAAAGTTTAATCAGATTAATAATATTCTCCCCCTCGGATCAGCAAAGTATTATCTTAGTATAAACTACCATAGTCTGCCATTTTCAACTGTAATTTTAAATTCTGTCTTTCACCATTCTGAGTGACACACAACCGTAAAGGTTGAATTAAAGGTGAACTGTTATTATTGTTTGATTACATATGAAAAAGGGCCCTGATTACAAGCCGCTAAATGAAGGCAATGGTATAAATTTAAGATTAATCCATGTACATCTTACCTGGAGCTGCAGTTGGTTTTATATTTTGTCCTCCGACCATTTCACAGATATAACCCAGATTTTTAAAGCAGTTGGTGGTTTCCCACTTCCCATTGTAATTGCCTGGTTTAGGAAAAGAAAACTGTTTTCAAACTAGATCTATATCGGTCTTGAATAAAAACACGTGTGAGACAGGGCACACGTGCCTTTACCAGCAGTACAGCCCCGGCAGAGCATTTTGTTCTAACCTGTGAAGATCTGACCACAGTCCCAAAGACCCTTCGTGTCCTTGGGGTACTCAGGTTTCCAGTTGGAAAAGGTAATAGGAGTTTTGTCCACCCAGGTGAAGCTGCCGTCATGATCCTTGTCTAATAAGATAAAGAATATCAACAACTAGTGATGATGAAACATTGTGGTATTTTTTGACCCCACTAGATGGTGCCATCTGTTCAAAAAAGGGTTCAAAGCATGCCCTAAAGCAAGCCAAGAGCGCCATCTACTGGGGTCAAAAAATACCACAAATGGTTCATGAGGCATTGTTTTGGCCATCACTACCAGCAATCTGTTTTCCTTAGCTGCTTGACCAGTGCAGGATCACGTTGAGCCTAGAGCCTACCCCAGAGAGCAGAGGGCTTGGGGCTGCTATGCTAGCACATTGTACGGCATATACTATTAGAAATTTAGAGACACTAGTTCACCTAATTTACGTCTTTGGATTGTGGGTGGAAACCAGAGGATCCACTGAAAACCCACATGGACACTGGGTGACCATGCAGGCTCCACACACACAAACCAGGGGCAGAAATTAGCAGTGTGTAGCTCAGTATGTTGGACTCTGTGCTCATAGCTAGATGGTCTCAAATCTCACAGCCAGCAGAGTAATCATATCACCATTGGATTCTGGAGTAAAGTAGCTGCATCATGGATGCTGGCTGCTCCCAACCTTTCCTTATTTATATTGTAGGGTTGCCAAGGGGCATAAACTTTCCAAGGGAAATAGGGTTGCCTAGCGGCAGAACATTTCTGGAAACTTTCCATGGGAAGTTAACCTGGGGAATTTTGAAAATATCGAATTCCATGGAACAGATGGGTCAGATACACCAAAGATAGCAAACTATGAATGATACGACATAGAATATGACTTATAAGCAGTTCATTTTGATGCAGATGCTTATCTTGGGGTGTTTTTACACACATATAATTACTCACAAGCACCTGGTTGCACAATGATATTACTATTACTGCCATTAAGATGTTTTTTTTTCCAACTACATTTAAGTTCCCTTTTATAGGCTAACATGTAATTTTGCAAATTACCAGTTTATTCCCATTAAGTCCCATGAAAATTCCCAGAATTTTGCAACCCTACTTATATGTCACTTTCGATAAAACTATTAGCCAAATATTGTAATTAATCAAATGCTGAAGTTGAGACTACACCACCGCACAGAACCTCACTGATAAGCAACTTAGTTTTTTTTTAATCTGGTGTCTTTTACAATTGATAATAGATGTGAATAATGCTGTTGGAAATTGCATATATTTCGTGTCAAACTTTTTTACCTGAGACTCCAATCCAGATATCAGGAACGTCAGTTAGATGAATATCAGGTAGCTGAGCATTGATAAAATACTGTTCAGATTCACTGATAGAAATACAACAAATTAACGTTAGAGGTTTGGAAAACCAAAAGTGTATAAATATTGCTTTAAAAGTCACCAAAATATATCTACACAGAATATTTACAGTGCTACATGACTTTTATAGTCAGTGAAATTAATTCTTTCAAAGTCAATTTAAATCATATTAACTAATGAAGGACAAAATGATTCTATATGAACTATTTGCTGTTTTTTTGACTCCACTAGATGGGGCTGTCTGTTGAGAAAAGGGCACAAAGCATGCCCCAAAGTGAGCCAAGGGCACCATCTAGTGGGATCAAAAAATACAGCAAATGGTTCATGAAGCGTCATTTTGTCCAACACTAATATTAACTCATATTAATACTTCAACATAATTTACTTGTGCCAAAACAATAGGATAACCTGATATCACCATTTATTTTAAACATGCCCAAGCTTACCTTTGAATAGTCACTAAGTTGGCCCCATAGCTTGAGCACTTAGTCTGAGCTTCATGCCAGCTGGTCAGTAAACCATAGTTACTGACCACCCAGTAACAGCTACCGCTAAAGCTCAGCCATCCCGTAGGACATATAGCTGAAATGAAAAGGGCAGCGGAAAACCTTCATACCGAAGCAGCAGTTAGGATTCTTTAAAGCAGTGTTTCCCAAGCCGGGGTGCGTTCAAACTAAAGACTGTTTCCCAAAGTACCATCGTACCTGGCTAGTACCACAGTAGTTTGAACCATGTTACTTCAAACTACAATAGTTCCATAGGTGGCCATAGGTGGCGGGTCGAGTGCAAAAATGAACAAATTACGTTTTTAAGCCCTAAGGTAAGCTTGAAAACACGCTCAAGATCTGTAGTTTGGACTGTGGTTTTGGGAAAAACCTGCATCGTAGTTGCATAGTTCCAATGTAGCTGCCATTCTTCTGGGAAACGCACCCGTGGCGGGCGCCCGCAGACAGTGCATGCAAAAATGTGGACAACTGGGAAGGAGCAAAAACATGGACCGTCCGTATGTCTCCAAGGACCGGACTGAGAAACACTGCTTTAAAGGAAAAATGAAAATGCAATTTAAATTTAATAACTAATTTCTAAGATTACACAATTCTAGCTAGAAGATTAAGTATTAGGTCTGTAGTTCTTAATCCAAATTTTTTTTGCTTTTTACAAATTCTATGAACAAGTTCTGATAGAGGAATCAAAACGAATTGTTACTGTAGTGAACTTACTATTCAGTCCCCTTTTACACATATAGGGCCGCTCAACACGGCACACATGAGCCCGCCATTTCCCGAAATCCTGTCCTGCTTCCTTGATGACAGCTGTACAGGCTCCATTCTGTTTATCACTTTTGTGTAGCAAACGAAGGAGACATTCTTCATTAGCATTAGCAAGTAGCATTAATGTGCAGTTTAACGTTGACAGCGTTTAAGTCTTACCTGATGTTGGGCTCGTTGTCCCCCCAGTTTTGATAGGTAGGTGACGAAGCATCCGACCAATGAAATCGTTCATTGCCAGGATGCACAGTGCATGATACTGCTGTACAATTCTGTATCATTGATGCAGAAGAGTTTTTACTATTGGCTAAGAGCATCATATGACCATTATACTTATGAATTTTCTCATTCTGTGATAAATATTCAAAATATTAGTTTGCATGACTGCATGCGTAGGATGCTGCATTTGATACATTTAAAAAATAATAAATTTAGCACATGGAAATTAGTTTAACACTTTTTTTTTTACCTTAAATTAAGAGTTTGTTGTATGCTAGTAATAACAAAAGACACTGTTATAATATTGTATTCAACAGTAAAACCTTGTCCACTGATAACACTGTGACTTATGACAGATTTGAGTAAAGCTTTCTTTATTGAACAGTCATGAAACCATTACCAAAGTTGAGAAGCCAATCCAAAGGTCAAAGTGGCTAGAATCCAATCGGCTTGTCACATACTGTTCCTCCTCAGCCGACAGGATAGACACGAGGTCCCCTCCTTCTTTCAGACACTCAAGCCTTGCTGATGCCCAGCTCACCCTGGAATGTTTCAGCTTGTAACAACTAGAAGCAGACTGGTGCCATCCGTGGGCCGTGTCACAGATTACCGGTGGGTTTGCTAAGGTGAGGAGAATTCTTCGTAAGGACAATAAACACAAAATGCATATATCGCTATATCTCCCATTACTTTTTATCCAAATGTAACTTAAGTTGTGATCTTCTGGAAGGGTTGGTGCTGTAACGTACGATTAGGTCGCTTGCAGATAAAACGCCGTCTGACGCTGCACGGCTCATCATTCCATTGGCCATTGTCTGCCCCGACAATCTGAGCACAGTCCTCATTGTCTTGCCAATTGTCAGGCTGTCCAGGTCTCCAATACCTACGCAAGATTTCTCTGTTAAAAGTACTTTTGGCTTCCAGTTAAAAAAAAAAGGTCAACCACAGAATATCTCCTTTTCTGCAGAAGTATTTAAAGATGAATATGGTTAGGTGGTGATCTGTATTTCTGCGTTACTTACGCTAGGTAGGGGTAGTAGACACTGCCGTCACTCCACTCCCACACACCCTCGGAAACAATATCATTTAGCCCAATCCAGTAGATTTCTGTCCCAACTTGAGTCCGTACCCATGTCTAGAGGGGCAGGACAAAGGCCACAGCTGACATCATCATTTTAATCACAGTTTTTTAAAGTTGTGTGAACAACTTTAAAAGTAACAATACTGATATATGTGCAGATTAAGCAGGACACTAATGAGCCCCTCCCTCTCCCAAAATTCGCTCCCGCCCATAGTCTATGAAATCTACTAAGACGGACCTATTGGTATGACTGGGCTTGAGGGCCTGAGTACAGAAGTATTATATCCTAGTGCCAAAGGTTTACTTACAATTACTTGTCAATAGTCCAACAACGAACACATAGTGTGTCAGGATGTAGAATGATGAATTTAAACAGCATATTGTAAGAGGTCTAGCTCTACTTGGGCTTCTTCCTACCCTCTCGTTAATGTCCAGGATGCTCATTAAGTTGCTGCCCTTTCCCTCACAGTCTGCCTGTGCGTCACTCCAGGATTTCGTATCAACAGAGAAAAAGTAACATTTCTCTTTGTATGGCCGCCAGCCTGGATCGCACTGAGGAAACGCTGAACAGAAAGAGAGAAGAGATGGCATGATAAAATGTTTAAAATTTAAAATAAAATCATTTACAACTTAGAAAATGTAACACAATTTTTGTGTGGGGGGGAATACTAGAGTAAAGACAAAAATACTTGGTTTTCAAAGTTCATATCCATCACATCCATGTCATGTGCAAGTAATTTAACTGCCACGAAGTGCATAATGATTCACTTCAATTGCTTTCACACATTAAACATCATACAGGCATAAAAAGTGCTTTATCTTACGACACTATTATAGCATTGAATGTTTCAAAGGTTTCACTCCAGCCTTTTATAATGCTTATCTTAGGAGAATCGAGCACATGCATCCCAAGAAGCACAGTGCAGGATTCTTTTAATACAAAGCTACATGGAAATGATAATACCATGATTCAGGTTAGGAAGTGTCCTGGAGCGGTGACAGTAGCCCAGAGTTTCTGGAGAAAACCCATTCAAGCATATAATACAGGGAATTTTTCAAAACTTTGAAAAATTGCAGCTACCACCTTGCAACAGGTTCATATATACTGCTGATTCTCGGGTATGGTCATAACATTACAACAAAAAGTAGCATGAAAGTATTTTAATCATACTAAGAAATGTACGTATCATTATGCAAAAAATGTATAATACCATCATGGAATTCTGCAGTTTATAAAGACACTTCAGTAATACTCACACCAAAGACCACGTTTCCAACAGTTAGCGAAACATATAAAATGGGCTTACCAGAACCAAAAAATCCACAAATTATTACAAGCAGGAGCCGCATCCTCTGTCCTTTGTCCATCTTTTTCTTAAGGGCAAGGTTTGCACATGATCTCCAAAGCTAGCTTCCTGGGATGGGCTAAGTGCATCTGTTCATCCTGCTGCCCCAGATGATTCTAAGAAGGAAAATGAGCCTTGTCTACTTTTCTTCAATAGCCAAAGGTACAAAGATTGACAGTGGTTAAAGTGTAAGGCACTTGTCAAAATTACCTGGAAAAAAAAAAAGCTCCCATCAACATCAAGCAGTTGGTTCAAGGTCATAATTGTGCCTACAGGGATGTATATTACGCTGTAATGAATAGCCAAAGATCAGATTAAACTATTTTACGTGACATGCAAACCAGGCAGAAACATCAGTATACACTAATGAACCAAAACATTATGACCACCGCCGTGTGAAGCAAATAATGATGGATATCTTGTAGAAACAGTGCACGTCAATGTCTGGGATATATTACAAGTCGACATGTTGAATGCAGAAGAAACAGGTAAGGGTAAAGATCTGAGTGACTCTGACAGGGGCCAAGAGCAGTTCTGAAACAGCAAGGCTAGTGGGGTGCCCATTTCTTCTATATTCAACATGTCAGTTACGAGTACCGAATGTTAATTAACCATCTAATACAGTGGATATAGAAAAGAATTACCTCCCTTCAAATATTGTTGCTTTGCAGCCTAAAATAAACACACACAAAAAAATATTTCTCCAGGTATATTTACTCAATGCAACTTATAACAGCCAAGTGAAAGATATAATTGCAGCAGTTCAGAAAACAAGTAAAAGTCATGGAGATGGTTGAAGGATCAGGCCCCTGTGTCATTACTTTGTGGAACCACCTTTTGCTTTGTTTACAGCCATGAGTCTGTTGAGATACTTGTCTACCAACTCTGTACATCTACACTGTGCAATGTTCACCCACTGTATTTTACAGAACTGATCAAGCTCAGTCAAATTGGATGGTGACTGTTGGTGGACTGCAATCTTCAGGTCATTCCACAGACTTTCAATAGGGTTTAAGTCTGGGCTCTGACTAGGTCACACAAGGACATTCACCTTTTTCTCCTTCACCCAGTGTGTGGTCAGCTTTGCGGTGTGCTTCGGGTGATTGTCATCTTGGAAGGTGAATCTTCTTCCCATTGACAACTTTCTGGAAGAGGGCAGCAAGGTTTTGCTCAAGAATTCGCCGGGTATTTTGACCCATCCATTTTTCCTTTTGCCTTGACTAATGCCCCAGGACCTGCTGCAGATAAACACCCCCACAGCAGGATGCTACCACCCCCATACTTTAATGTAGCTATGGTGTTCTGTGAATAGTAAGCTGTATTGGCTTTCCATCAGATATACCACTTGGCGTTGAGGTCTCATCTAACCATAACACCTTTTTCCATTTGGCCGGAGGATCTTCTAGGTGCAAGCTGGTAAAGCTCAAGTAATCCATTACAGATAGAGGTGGGAAGTTCATGTCCAGAAAGTACAAATCCAGACCAAGGTTTTGTTTCAACCAACCAGTTCAGTAAAGAGTCACAGTAATGATGTCGGTTGGTTGAAACAAAACCTTGGTCTGGATTTGTACTTTCGGGACCTGAACTTCCCACCACTGTCGGTAATGGATTACTTTTGTGAGTAACTTCCCCAACACTGCCCGCTGTATTTCTCAAACCTTGACACGCATTAATTTTTACTAGTCAACATCATTCACTTCACATTCATGTGGTCAGTATTTTGATGAATACATTTGATGTTTATACAAAACATGCTCACCAAAATATGTGGATCTTACGTTTAATAAGAAGAGTTGAATTATAAAAGTTTAATTACAAATCAGATCTTCCAACCACTTATTCAGTTTTGGGTTGTGGGGAGACTAAGCCAGGCAGCCTTGAGCAAAACATAGGGATACACTCTGGACACGGTGCCAGTACATCAGCAGGCACACACAAAATCAAACACTATGAGCAATATAGAGAATCCAGTTGACCTACCTGCATATCTTTGGATTGAGGGAAGAAAGTGTAGTATGCAGAAGCACTTGCACAGCACAGGGAGAATAGCTGTATGGAGTATGGGCAAGTCAGATTTTCATAATCAAAGACAGCATACAACACTGAAGCAGAAATATTAAGACAAATTAGCGTGCCACATAAAACTGCTCAACTGAAATAATGTCCAATTAAAATTACAAGTACAATGTAGTAATAATTTCACCAGAGACAATAGAGACACCAAACTTTCTTGGACAATTTACATTTTGAATTTCAAAACTATATAGCAAAGATAAAATATTAGAAGTCTCTTCTTCATTCATTCATTCATACATTCATTCATTCATTCATACATCCACCTTCTGTACCCACTTGTCCTATGGAAAGTTGTGGGGGTCCAGATACTAGGCTGGAAGCTATGGGTGGAAGGAAGGGACTAACCCAGGACGGGGCGCCAACCCATCGTAGGGCACACACACAGGCAGTTTACGAACTCCAATTAACCTTAGTATGTTTTTGGACTGTGAGGGAAAACCAGGAACCCCAGAGGAAAACCCATGACAACACAGGGAGCCAGGACAGAGACTCAAACCTCAGTCTCAGAGTTGTGAGGCAACAGTGTAAACCTCTGCACCACCACAGCAACCATTTCACATACATACGTAACTGAAATGTTTCTCTTCGAAATGAAACCTAAATGGAGCCAAAGTTCAAAAACTGCTATTTTATTCACTTTACAATTCCGCATATTTTGAGATTGTAAACTTATATAGCAAATACCCTACAACAGTGTTACTTTTTAACCTGGTTCAGGCTAACTTTTACCTGTGTTCGCTACATATTTAATACAACAATAAAAGCAAATACTGTAATCAACTGGAAAAATTGTACTTACATATGCACACTGGTTGACCTACAAAAATGAAATCGTTTTAATGTCAATAACATCAAAGGAGCCACACTTCAGCACAGAAATTTATTTTTAATACAACTGCTGGTAATAAATACAACAGAACCAAAAATAACAGGAAAAAATAAAACCCTGATCTTGCGTTCTGAATATGATTTTTAATCATTGTTGCATCTCATGTTGCTTTAAGTCCCTTACACAGGCACAAAATACAAAGGATATTCAAACTATTTGATACTCTAACAGGAACTTAAGTCGTACATGGGAGTTGAGTCACTGTACAATATAGCAACAGAGAATGTGTTTAGTCACATATGAAAACTTTCACAGCTGCAGGAACTGCCATTATAAGTAAAACTACAGTAGTGAGAATAATGTTCTTAATAAGGAGATTCACTAGATTTAATGCTGTTATTACCGTTGTTCTGCAGCACATTATATGAACAACGTCAATTCTGACAAGGCCTGTGTATTAGTATACAGGTACTGTTATACACTTTTCAGTACATAAAATATTCAGTCAAATTCTGACATGTATAACAAAAATGTTCAGGCTACATAGGTACTAGATATTTACAAAACTGAAATTAACCATACAACACAGTACACGATGCCAGGAGTTATTCTCTAAACAGCAAATACAAAAATACATTTCAGTTACACAAATATAAATGCCATATTGTCTTTAGTCAAGTAATCTGCTTATTTTTAGTGTATTCTGCCAGTGACAATAAAATATTCAATTTCTATAGAAAGACCTAACAACCTGACTTTTTCACAAGCAAACTGTAAGAAATACTAAGTAATTGGAGATCAATATGAAAGCCATAAAAGATTTCAAAAAGTAAGTTAGACCTCTAAAGTTTCAGCACAGCAATAACATAACACACGTTATTATGTTACATGATACAGACAAAAATATTCAATTCTAATTAGGCAGACAGCAAGACAAATTCCAATAACCAGATCAGCACTTCAAAGATATTAAAAAAAAAACAAAATGAAACAAAACGAAACACATTAAAATACACCTGAAACATTACTTTAAGTTTTTCATTGGGGGGGGGGGGGAACAGCCCAGAACTATGCATTAACCCAACAGGCAAAGATAGTGATGTCATCACAAATATAAAAATCCATTCACTAAAAGAGTAAAGAAATCTCTAGTGCAAGATCATTCCAGTTAAGTGAAAAACGGAATATCCTATACGCATCTTGTGCACAGTACATTGAATTTCGCCTGTTTCTAATATCAGACTCGGATTAAGAATGATTGTTCATTCGCAAAGCACATCAAACGCTACTTACTAGTTGTTCAAAGTGAAAATCTGTTACATTTGACAATCAAATGAACATTATGACATTCAAAAATAGAGAACTTATAACAGAAAATTTAACATTGTGACACTACTGCATCGTTTTCTTACAGTCACTTGTCTCCTAACTAAAGCTGGTAACTAATAATCATCATGTGCATATTGCCACGACAAGCTAACCATGAGGCCTCTGAAACATCGACATGGTGCTCAGTCTGCATAAAAACCGGCTTTTTCCACTATTTTAAACACCACCGCTCACCCACCCTCAAATGTACTACAGCGCAGAACGTTTTGAAGACTGTTCGAGAGCTATGCTTCTGAAGACATGGTTACCTATCACATTTACGTCACCAGGCAACAGGTTATTTGGACTACTACTGAAGTTATACTACTGCTACAGATTGTGTGGCACAACTTGAAACCTGAAGCAAACACCCAAAAAGGAAAAACAATATAATAAAATTCTGTGAAGGGTGTGTTGAGCGGCTGGATGACAGCGTGGTTACCGCCATGTCCAGCTGTTACACACAAACACCCCCCCCCCCCCTTCTTCAAGGAGCAGGTCACATGCAGTCCACCACGTTGCTAGAACCGTGGCCGACATCACGAATCTGGCTGATGTGTGCAGCGCATACAGCTACCCCAGAACCTGCACGGCAGTGAGACACTGACCCCACCAGCTCCCACCTGAAGAAGAACAAAACAAGGTGTATTTGTAGTCTGTCCAGTCCATAAAATCACCTGAACAACTTTCAGTTTCGCAAGCAAAACTATTACATGCAAACATTCTATTAACAAATTCATAAATACTGAATTCATTTACTTCAAGCTGACCTCATAACCTTTTGTTTATAGTACCTAACAGAAATCAAAAGATCAGTGGCTCTAGAGCACACAACCCTAAAAATGTAAAGCCTTTATCATCACAACTTGAGTTTAACAGCACACCAATAAAGACATGAAGTAGAGTGACCTAAAGAATTTCATCAACCTGACCTGTTCATGCGTGGGTCATAGGCCTCCACTGTGTTGAGGTAAATGTTGCCGTTGTGCCCTCCCACTGCAAAGACACGGCCCATGACTGTGGCCACACCAACACCTCCTCGTGGGGTGGTCAGCTCAGCCACATAATCCCAGCGATGCACTCGGGGGTCAAAACGCTCCACAGAACTCAAAGGAGAGTTATCATCAAAACCGCCTGAAGCGAACCAAGGAAGAGCAAGATTACGAGATCATTAAAGCACCGGCACTTGAAATAAACATTTTATCAAAACTATTATGGACGAATAATTTGCTTTTCCAAATTCACTGGAGTGCAGTGAGGCATGTTTCACATTTCAGGAAGATCACAATGTCAGATTTATTAATATATTCAGTTGTGCCTAACCTTAATGGCATAACGTAAAATGTTCATGTCACAAACTAATGTTTTCCGTTTTATTTACAGTTAGCAATAGAAGACGAAAAAATGCAGCTACTTAACTTATTATACCGTGCAGATGAACAGAAACAATTAAACAATATAGTTTAGGGCCTTATAATAGACCTGGGGGATGCAATTAAGAGAAGTTGCTTACACTACATAATTGGTAACATATTTGCAAGTTTTCCCAGAATGTGTAACTCATTTTTTATATGTGCATAGGGATCAACAGTCAATTTAGACCGTTGGCTGACATGTAGCTGTATGCTTACTGGTGGTTATGATCTAAATGATTCCAGTCAAAGTGATAGCAAGCGACAGCACTGTCTCATGCAAACAGAGCGGTGCATTGACTTGTTAGGAGCACAGAAATCTTACCCACAACATAGAGGCAGCCGTTGAGCTCGCTGACACCATTCCCGGCCCGTCTCTGACCCATCTCCTTCACCTCTGTCCACTTGTTCAAATGGGGGTCGAACCTCTCCACACTGGAGAGCGACGCTACGCCGTCATTACCCCCAACTGCGTACACGTGGCTCTGACGACAATTAATACAAACTCTTAGGACTTCCAATTCCTGACAAAACACTTGCCTAACCAACGCTACAAATTTTGCATTAATTATTCACTTTACCCATCAATACCGTCAGCTCGAATATGAAGCGGTTTTGAACAATCCCAGTCCCAAAATGCTTTAAAACAGGGATGTCAAACTCCAGTCCTGGGGGGGCCAAAGCCCTGCACATTTTTGGGTTTCCCCTCATTAAACACACCTGATTCAACTCCTTGTGCTAATTACCACACAGCTCTTGAGCTGAATCATTTGTAGTGAAGCAGGGAAAGAACTAACCTACACAGGGCTCGGGCCCCTAGGGCTGCGGTTTTACACCCCACATCTAAGCTACACAGGGCTCTGGCCCCCCAGGACTGGGGTTTGACACCCCACATCTAAGCTACACAGAGCTCCAGCCCCCCAGGACTGAGGTTTGACACCCCTGCTTTAAAACATAGTCTTTATACAACAAAGTTAAGTTTATTAAATGTTTCCGCATTTCCACTAGTCTTGATGTCCTGTGGTAGTCTATTAAATAAAGCTTTAGTCAGACCTGTGCATAATGTTTTTACATTACTAAAGGATTCAGTAACGGGTGAAGGAAAAAAATCGTCGATGTTTAGTGTACCATAATGTGCTTTGATAGGTTTATATTGTGTTGTTTAAGGAAGAAACATTGCACTGTACACTCCAGTACTATAGCGTGTATGTACTATTTTTTTGTAATTTTTCCCTAAACAATACATTTTAACAACTACTGTACTGTTTTTATGTAGTATGCAGTTCTGTAATCTAGGCATGATTTACAGTAAATGACAGGTTGGGAAGAGGAGTATATGCAAAGTAAAGACACTTTTATAAAAGGGTCTTGAACACGAGAGGTTTTTGAATATGGTGGTGGGCTGCGGAACCAGCTGACCACGTAAGACGTAGGAGCACAGTATTCAGGCACAAATTCTGTGTGCATCACCGATAGCTGCATCTCAAAAGTTCACATTTTTGGATGGTGACATGAAAGTAAAATCATTTTAACAGTCACTCGATACAGACACAACAGTCCTAAGTCTTATATAACAAATCTGGCTCAATCAAAGACAAAAACTGAGACATTCTTCAAACTTACAGATCATAAACTAAAATGAAACTGCCACCGAGTTTTGCAGGGGACCTACCCCTAGGGCTACGGAGCCCACACCTCCACGGGGGGTGTTCATGGGGGCCACTGCACTCCATCGATCTGCATCGACATCATAGCGCTCAACGTCATTGAAGCACGAATTGTCATCCAGGCCACCGATGGCGTAGATGGGACCTCCGAGGGCAGCTAGAGCAATTCCCCTCCTTCATGAAAAACAGAGACAAGTTCGCATTACATTAATGCAACATAAAAGACAATACGAACACACCAGATACTTCTGAAAACCTCTAAACTGGTACCACTTTACAATAAGACTACCCTTATAAAGGGTTTAAGAATGGTTTAAAATCAGGCTATTAATTAGGTTGTAACATTTTGTAAATCATTATTATAAACAAGTTATAACACTTCTCTTTTTATTAATGAGTTGCTACCATTTATAAGAAGCAAAGGGGAGCCTTACTGTGAAGTGGTACCTCGAAACGCCAACATCTGAATATTCTAATTCTTGCCGTACTGCTGCCCGTCTCAAACGTGCCCTCACTTGCCTCTTTGTGTTCATGGATGCTTTCATCATCCACTTGTTGGTGAGTGGGTCAAACACCTCCATGTTACCCAGGTGCTCATTTCCATCGTGGCCCCCAACAGCGTAAACCTTTCCTGGGGAAGAAATACATAGATCCCCTAATTGCAGAATTCGTAGTGTTAGTTAAGTGATGGGATTTACAGAGAAGTACAAATAGGCCATTGTAAACGGCAGACCTGATATTGCAAAAACATGGTGCTGTTCTCTAAAATTAGGTTAAATCAAGAAATTTGATAATCTATAGCAGCGTTTCCCAATCTGGTCCTCGGGGACCCACAGACAGTCCACATGGACCAAAAAACGTGGACCGTCTGGCAGGGAGCAGTGAGGAAACAAAAAACGTGGACCGTCTGGCAGGGAGCAGTGAGGAAACAAAAAACGTGGACCGTCTGGCAGGGAGCAGTGAGGAAACAAAAAACGTGGACCGTCTGGCAGGGAGCAAAAAACGTGGACCGTCTGGCAGGGAGCAAAAAACGTGGACCGTCTGTGGGTCCCCAAGATCCAGGTTGGGAAACGCTGATCTATAGCATAAAATAGTGGAGTACAATCACTTCGTAAATTTATGCAGGTTTCCTATTGCCTTTCAGTATCATTTTCTCTGTCTTCCCTACCCCATGCTTACCTCCTACAGAGATGACACCGACATGGCGACGCCGGCTGTTCATCTCTGGCCCGAAGAACCAACTGTTCTTGCTGATGGAGTAACACTCAATGCTACGAAAGGGGTCTCCAGAGCCGCCTCGACCGCCCACGCAGAAGAGCACACCTTAGGAATATTCACTCAGTGTTAGGGACTGCGTCTGTCTCCAATATGCTTGGGAGGCATTATGGTATTACAGTGTTCTGCGTTACTGTCAAAATACAGTTTACCACAGTACGTCTGGACGGTACTGCCCAAGTCTATACTGCAACACTTACAGTGCCTCTGTATGTAGAGCAATCATTTTGCAAACAATACAACGTTCCTAATTACACAATTACAAGGTATTAAAGGAAAACTATGGGTGTGGACTTGGGAGGGCAGGTGTGAATATTCCAAGGAGCAGCCATTCATTCACCTGAAGCTAATCCCTAACAAAATAAAGCAGTCTGTTTCTCACTGTTGCCAGCTAAGGCCAAGTAGTACATCCTTGAAACCCAGTTTTTTCCCTGTGCCAAAGTCAAAATGACATCTTTCCGGCCCATTCCACTCCCCTAGTAAATCCCCAAAGATCAGTTTGCATTCTGCCCTCCCTTCACGTAGATCCATTTGCTGCTCTGAGTAAAGCAAATATTACACCATTGAGAGAGTCTGAACACAGAGAGGAAGCCAAGTCACACCAAAAATGGAAAAATGACATTTCCACTGAAGAAATACCAGAAAATGCTGGGTCAGTCCCATGGAAGTGTGACGTCATGGATGCGGCCCACAACCTGCCAGCTAACACAGAACTGGACTTTGACTATGACCAGAGTTTACACTTGCTTTTATTAAAATCGGCTCAATTTCTTTGTATCCTATAATGTCAGCATGCCCGGGGGGGGGGGGGGGGGCAGCCATTCAACCTTGGGCCCCCAAAGGTTTTTCTCCTCCTTACTCGGGAGCTTTTGGTTCCTCTCCTCTGTTGTCTTCTGACATTCATTCTTTCTCTCTTCCCCTATTCCCTGTTTCAAGCGTCATTTTGTATAAATAATGTAGTGGACTGCCACATACTTTTGTCAAGTGCCTTGGGGCAACTGTGCTATGAAAGGCGCTATATAAAAATTAATTGAATTGAATAGCATGGCGCTGGCATACAGACTTGTGGAAACGCTGTTCTGTCTATGACACTATGACTGCTTTAAGTAGGAGTTAGTCAAATTGATCATCTGTATACAACTATTCATCCATCCATCCACCCATCCGTCGTCTATAACCACTTCTCCAGTACAGAGAGGAGGAAGCCTACCCCAGGAAGAACAGAGAACACGGCAGGAGACACTCTGAGTGGGATATGATATTTTGTATCCGAGTGTAAATTCATAGTTTCAAACAGCAGGAAATCACATACAGACACACACTTGACAGTATTAATATACTTACAATTAAACGATATGCATAGCAATGTTAATTTCTCAATCTTATGGCTGAATACTTATGTGGCAACATATCTTACCAGCTGTGTGCTTCCTGGGCGTAGTGCGGAGAGAGTACTCAAAGTCAGCAACGGCCTGGTTGCTCAGATGCAGGTGGTAGTTCCTAGCCTCATCCAGCAGATCACGGCATTTCAAGTTCGATCTGATCATCTCCTCTTTGGCAACAGTTCCCGTTAGGAAGTCCACAGGGAGCAGTGGAAGACGCACCTGCATTTTACGCAAACGTGCAGCTAAATGCATTTTGTTGGAGGAATAACTGAGGTGACGACTCATTTAATGTCCGTCACAAATTTATTATAGCTAATAAAACTGCACGTTCAAGAGCGGTTAGGTACAACAAACTTACAACCAAAAATTAAGCTACTAACTCTATACCTTTCACACGCACTGCATAAGCCATACTCTGTTGTTTACATTCAAATTTTCTATGAACAAGTACAACTAAATTGTCACAAATCCTGTGACAATCTCACTCTTGAAGTTATATTATAATTTATAATCCCCAGTGTTAACTGTACGGTAAATTTAACTATGGGAATATGGATAATTTAATTTGTGGTGGAAATTCTTGGGTCAGCTAAACTGAAAACTGGTTAAAAAGTAAAACAGCTACTTGATATTTGAGTAAAGAGGGAAAAGAAAGAACAGAATGTTTACATGTTTACAACAGGATTCATTATCCGTACACTATGAGGAACTCACCTGGGATAAGATCTGGTCTAGCCAGGTGTCGTGATGCTGCGGGTTGGCTTTGAGCCATTTCACAGCAGCATTATAGACCTGGGTCTCCGACTGGATATTGAGGTCACTGGAGGAGAGCAGAGTGCACAGATGCTGTGGCGAGACGCAGGGGAAGTCGTCGCACTCGACGACCTCGCAGAAGTGCTCGCACGCGTAACGGTCCGCCATGCCCATCAGGTCCACGCGGTTGTGGCTCTCTGCGAAGGTGCGCACCGCCAGGCAATTGGAGGGTTGGAAGTGAGCCTTCATGTACTCACAGCAGGCCCGTGCGACCAGCTCCACCTGCAGGATACACGCCGCATACAGCAGCGGCTGCACGTTGTCCACCGTCAACGTCAAACGCGATGAGTAGGCAAAGTCCACCAGGTCCTGAATGGCATCCCCATCAAAGTCTCGGATCTCAATAAGCTCCTGCTTGGCCTCGGCCATCTTTGACAAGAACATGGCCCTGAAGTAGGGAATCACGCAAGCCAGCACTAGCTTGTGGCATGGTATTAGTTTGCTGCCCACCTAGCAAGAAGGGAAAAAAAAAAAGTAGACAATGGAGGGTGCAACACAAATGTGTGAAATGGTTCATTCATATACACTGCCTCGATTCTGTAGGCGCCATTAGCCTCCCCTCAACCATCAATTACTCCAAGCTTCCTACAGTCATTCGCCAGTCCAAAGGAATAAGGGTCAGTTGTAGTAACAGTAACGTTGCTTCTCACAGTTACCCAAAATCTGACAAAATGTCACTCAGTGTGCCTTAACATGCGACTGTGCTGCAGCTAAATACCACGGCTGCATAATTTTACACAGGGGCTCAGTTTGGGAACAATTTTATATCTGGCTAACTTTCGAATTTGTGAAAACAAAATGGCGTAAAAGGAGGCTGTAACTACCTCCCTCCTGAGAGGAGACCCATGATGGATGCTTAGGAAACCCACAGAATTAACCCAGCCACAAAACTTGCGGCCTACCTTCAGCGTGACGTCGCAGAGCTCTCCAGCCGCGTAAAACTGCCGAAGCGAGTTGTGGAACTCCTTCCAGGCCTCATTGGCTTCGAAGATGAAGGATCCGTCGGCCTCACATTCGCTCTCCGAGCACCTGGGCTGCCGCTTCTCGCGGGGCTTATGCTGCTTGCCGTGCTCTGGGACCATGTCCCCGGGTGCCATTCCGGTTCAAAGCAATCAGTACCTGCATGGCAACCAAGGCAACAGGCAAAAAAAAAAAAAAAAAGCCAGAATGACATAAAGGTCACAAGAGGCCAAATTAGAAACGGTGCTCTTTATAGTTTCAAGATAAGCAAACTGGAGAAAACTGAAAAAAAAGATTAGAAGCCACTGACCCCGACAATGACCAGCATTTTATATTAATACTTCAAAAGCTGCCCATCCATCTTACAACTGGTTATTCAGTAGAGGGTCAAGGAAGGCCTAGAGCCACCTCACATATATATGCATAAAATACTCAGTAGCTAATATCCATTTCTGTAATTTCTGTTACCACTTATTCATGGTTCACGGCTGCAGCGACCCTAAAGCCGGATCCATGAAGCACAAGGTACAAGGCAGGGGACACCTTGGACAGGACGCCAGTCCATCACAGGGCTAACGCACATACACATGGTCATACAAGATGAGAAATTCAGAGAGAGAAATATATCCCTCTAACCAGACATATTTGGACTATAAGAAGCAGCCTGCATAAACACGGGGATAAAGTGCAAACTCAGGTGGGAATCAAACCACCATCTCTGGAAATGAGCCATCATGTCCAGGCAGCCACAAGGAAAATAAATGATGAACCATTTATTTACCATTTGCCCAAGTATGAGTACAGGTACACAGGAATGCTCCTCTTCGCCTACCCCATCTTGCTCTCCACAGCTTGGAAGGTCACAGCTCAGAGTGAACTAACGTGCAGCACCCCTCAAGCTGGGGGTTAAGGGCCTTACTCAAGGGCCCACAGACATGTGACTGTTCTGCTGAGGCCGGGGCTCAAATCAGCAACCTTCTGATCATGGGCACAGAATCTTAGCCCATTGAGGCGCTCGCTATCCCTAAAGATGTTTAGACCCAGATGGGACTTGTACCCACAATCCCCAGCTCCAGAGGCCGATCCCTTATCCATTAGGCCACTGGGCCTTTACTACAGTAATAGCAGTAAATCTTCTCTTGGGCAAGACCTAGCAACCCACTAAGGGAGGAAATATCCATCACTCAGGATATACCACTTTTTGCAAAAGGACAAAAACTATACAATAAAACAGTAAAATAAGAATAACTAAGAATAGCTCGACTTCAATTATTCAGCTACGTCAAAATTAAATTAGCATGAATAAACACACACAAGACGGCAGTAAATGATTCTGGTTTCCAATCAATGCAAAACGCATCAAGCAAATCAGCAATTAAATGTCACACCAGCAGCGGTTGACTAAAGTCAACAATACAATTAGTCATAATTTTAACTTAATATTTTTAGATATAACCCGAACCATGTCAATCTACGAATGGCCACATATACTGAGCTGTAAGGAACTGTAACATTATCTGCAGCTAACCTAGCTCGTTTTTCATGTTTACATTAGATGGCTTACGTCGGCAGCTAAATCCATTATAAAGAAATAATTTACATAATTAAAATAGCTAACTACTTAACTGCATATGGCTACGGTTTAATTTTTATAGTGCAATTACAACAGATTTTCACGACTACACAAACAAATTTGACCGATCTAGCTACTTTTTCCTACCAAGTAACCAAACGGCTCTATTGCAAAATATATGGCTCCACACTCAGCTCGCTCAACTTGTATTAGTTGACTCAGTAACTAGCTACATACCAGTTGTACCCAACAGCTAGACAGCTGTCTGGTTAACCCACCGCATTAATGACAGAGTTTTCATCAAAACTTCCCAGGTCAGATGAAAGACCGCTACGTAGCTCTCAGTAGACGACATGAAAACATGTTAGACGATTAAAAACCACACAATTCAAATATGACAAGAAATGAGAATTATCCTGTAATTCTCAACGAAAACAAAAAAACCATCATTATACGTATTTAAACATGAATTAAATTACCTCATCGTTCCATGGGCTCCAATAACGTCCCGCACTTCCACTAGGCTGAACAAAAATAACGAGCATGCGTCAATTGCGTACGTACACAAAATTACCGGGGAGAGGAATTGTGGGAAATGAAGTCCCAAACGTAAGCATCGCAGGGGGTCGCAGTTCGCACGGGTTCTGCACAAGCGCTTTGAAACGAACACGCCGAATTCCACGCTCAAGTTATTTTGCTTGTTTTTCAAAGATTTATTTTTCAATACATGAAATTTTAAATAAGCTCACGTCTCCAAAACTCAACTCTCGCGTAAATTGAGAACGCTCCGTGCCGTGCAAGCACGCCTCCTACTGAGAGTGAAAGTGGTGGTAGTGATTAAAACCTTCCAAGGAAATCCCTTAATTAGCGGTTCAGTCAGGTAAATAGATAACATAGTGTTGAAGTTGAGTGACAGCATAATTTATAATAACAGGCCTAGTGGTAAAGCTGGTAGTCTTCCGAGCTGTACTGAACAATGTCATAGAGAGAATTAACAAAATCAGGGCTGCCAGCTCTCACGCACCTGCCGTGACACTCACGCTTTCACACACACACTCTCAAGCAAGAAATCTTACGGCAAATCTATATTATTCCATCATAAACCTAAAATTAGCGACATCAGAAGCGTTGGGGCAGTTTGCAAACCCTACAGACTATTTACAAGGTAATAAAACAATATTTGACAATGTGTGCAGACGTGTCTTAAATAGATGATCTCACACCAGCCAGTTGACCAAAGATGGCAACCCTGGACAAAATACTGGCAACATGGAAAACAGATGAGCAAGACTTATATCAACATAAGGCTATCCTAGGTGTAGGAAAAAGGTCTGAGCCCTAAAGCAGAGCTTGGGGTTCAAGAGGAAGGAGAAGAGAAACTATTTGCAGTTAGATCTGTCTGTTTTGCAAATTTCACTAAGTGTTTTTGATTTCACCATCTAAAACTGGAGAAACAGCATCTTATGAGCATGACGATCCAGCTCAGTACATGGAAATGCTCAAACTATCATCAATGCGGTTGTATGTTCACTCAAGCAAATGTAAAACTTGCATGAGACTGACCTTTCCTGGAAGCAAAAACTTGATATGACATTCTGTGATCCCCAGAGCTTTGAAAGGATACCAGCGTTCATATCAGCGTGGTCACTGATATATGAATAGGATGGGATGAATGACAACTTTCATACTGCAACAGTATTTCAATTTGGAGTTGCATAAGGAGTTGGACTCGCTGGGGATTGATTCCAAACTCCTCATCGTCTTGGATAGGGGCCCAATCTGCTCATTTAAATACAACTGCAATATTGTAGCCTATGGACTAGCATGTTAAAAAGTTGTTCAAGACCCAGTATTTCAAACACTTGTTAAACTATTTTGTTAGTAAAATGGACATAACAGTCATTCCACATCAAATCACCCAGAGGGGCCCAGGTCACCGTCTCAGATTCCCCTGAAAAAAATTCACAAGTGCTCCTGTACCAAACTCATAGAGAAATCTTGAATAATAGTTCTCTGTAATAGTTTTGAAACTACAGCGCTATGGAATTTTTATTAATTTTCTGCATTTTGCCAAGCGAGCCTTTCATTCAAACTTCTGACAGTAATGGCTTCTTTGATGTGGCATGTACAGCTTTGCAACTTTGTAACTAGATGTGACTTTTCTGTAGAATTCAAAAAATTATTCATATCAGCTGTATCTTATGTACTTTTCCTCCTACAAGGCTCTGAAAATTTAAAATGTAACAAAAAATTACTCTGACACTTCAGCTAATACATACTACTCATTGCTCATTACTCTAGTACATATGCATACACATGGCCTAATATGTCATGAATGACAGGAACAAACTGAATGCTTTATCTAGCATATTATTTGAGTGAGAAGCTCTCAAAGAGGGTGTCATTTTGAATTTTCAGCCATTTTCAGAGCCTTGTAGGAGGAATAGTACATATGATACAGCTGATCGGAATATTTTTTTGAATTCTACAGAAAAAAGCTGGACCCATTCACAAAGTTTCAAAGCTGTATATTCCACATCAAAGGAGCTATGAATGTTGAAAGTTCGACCGAAAGGCTCGTTCGGCAAAATGCATAAAATTTATTAAAATTTCAAAGGGCTGTATTTTCAAAACTATTAGAGATACATACCTAATATTTAGGATTTCTCCATAAATTTGGCATAGGAGCCCCTGTGAATTTTTTTCAGGGCAGTCTGAAAAGGTTATTTGGGAATTTTTTCTCAACCTGGGTGATTTGATATGGAATGACTCCTAAGCAAGGTGGCAGTCAAGTAGTATTGGCAAATCAGTGATTCTCTGGGGTCTATTGATATCTCTGGAAGAGGGTTCCACACAGTGTTTTTCATAGTCCATGACAGATATAATGTCCCCACCTCTGCCACACATTCAAGGGCTACATAACAGAGGACAGTATGGTAAAGGCAAGAGTCCAGTTATGCTTATGCAGCAGTTGGGTTTGGGTCAGGTAGATGATTCAGGTATTAATGGATTCTTGGAGCGTCTTGATCAGGAACACACCAAAGAAGTTCAAAGAGTGTGCAGTGCAAGAAACTCACAGTGCTTTCAAGGAGAGTATACTTAAGCCGCCACGTTCCCCTTCACTGGTCCAGTCTCTTTATTGTGCATCTCTGTACATCTCTTTTGGAAAACTTAAAAACTTCCTTTTTAATTACATTTTTTAACCTTTCCATTTTTAATTTTAAATCTAAGGCAGGAAAAACTCCCAGGTTGTACAACTTATAAGGTGATGCACACGACACTGGAAAGCTTTCCTGTCTCCCCACAACTTATTCATAGAGGTCTCTTAAAATGATACTATCGGTCTCACTCAGACACACAAAATGGTATTATCTTTTCTTTAAAAAGGTATTCAAAATTGGATGGAAGTCAAAATTGCACATGTGGAATGCACCCATAACATTTACCAATATTTTCACTGAAGAAAAATTGTCTGACAACCTTCTGTAATCCCCCCCCAGACAGGTTATCAGTCATTCATCTACAGTGACTGCTTATTCAGTACAGGTTCACAGAGAGCCTATCCCATAATGTACAGGGCACAAGGCAAACTTTGATATGAGTGCCATACATACAGATACTCCTCAGTTAACCTAGCTGTTTACCTACCGCCCGGACATACAACCAGTTCTCAGACCAGTCGGTATTGTCTGCTGTACAACTTCAGTCGTGGAAACAGCAGCCTGGCATCTCAGCCTGAAGCATCTCATTTCACATCGTTTATAAATATACAGATTGATATAAAAGGTGCAACGTGTGTGTGTGTGACATTAAAACAATATCTAAAGATGGTTGACACAAACCCATTACCAGTACAGTATGCTTGAAATATCGGCAAGGGGCAGCTCCTCGCTTATAGACCAATTCGCTCAACAACCTAGTCGTAGGGACGGACCTTGGTTGTTAAGTGAAGAGTATCTGTACAAAGTTGTTTAATATAATGAAGGAACTGTTCAAGATTCTCAATGTCTTTTATGCTATATTACACAGAATTTCAGTACAATCTACTATATGAGATATTGTCTATTTGGAAAATAATACTACAAATATATGAGCAAAGAACATTTTTCAGGTTGGACTGAGTGTATAATATGAAGTTACATTTTGTTGGTTAGAGAATACAATCTGAAAGAAACCTGTAGAAGAAAGAATAAAAATTATTACTATGCTTTTACTGAGTATTACTGAACATGCTTGGTTCACAGTGGTCTCTTGAAATCTTCCTTCAAATCTGTTCTTGCTGATCTCATACTTTTGTCCATTTATTGTAGCTACAAATTGCGACAGAGCACAGTTACAGGTGCAAAAAATAAATGTTACGCAGCTTACCAGGTGAAAGCGCAATCTACCTTTGTTTTTTGTCTGTTTTTAACTGTGTCAGTGAGCTTCCAGTTCTGACTGTTGGCTATAGATTCTGTTCGGTCCTTTTATGTTATTCTCACAACACAGCACTGATCTTGCTTAGTTAGGAACCTTTCACTTCGCGTTATTGAAATCAACCCTTGTTTGTGTAAACCAGGTTACAACAAATAGAAAGTTATTGCTGCACACAGCATAAACCAGCAAATGCGGAAGTTGGAGAATAAGCTGGAGGGGGTTTGCCATAGCAGTGGTTGTGGTGGAATGATGCCAAGATTAAAATATGTTGATACCATAACATAAAAGAAACCTTATAAATATGGACGTATGGATGACGATTATTGACATAGGACTTGTATCACAAGGTGAGATCAATGGGTTAGCTAATTTTGCTCTTAAATCAAGGTTATCAGTACTATTAAAGTGGTTTTTAGGTGGGTATGTCATTAAGGAAACAGACTCTGCAAGACAAACCTGCTCTAGAGCAGGTTTTGTGGGAAACTAACAGAAAAAAAACATATATATAAAACTCACCTCCTAGCCAATCAGATTCCTTGGTTTGTAGACATTGTGGGTGTCGTGCAATGTAAGAAGATCCCTGCGATGGGCTTGATTAGTTAGAAACAGGTTATTTTTGATTGTGATATGCGTGAATTTCATTTTGAACCTTATTATTTGGAAGAGGAAATTCCACGCAACCAAAGCCGAATATAAAGAAAATTTAAAAAATGTTAGAAAGTCTTTCCAATATAATGAATGAAAAACATTGCAGGTGTTTACAGGTTTAATTTGTACTGTAGTTCTACTGATTTTAATATTAATATTGATGTCTTACGCTGTGCGTTTCTTATACACACACACACGTATGAAACATATATAATGTACTGTATGTTTCTATTTTATATACAAATATATATATATATATATATAATTCATTTGTTTATTTACTTATATTCTTCTTTATTTTTTTTGCTAGAGTTTCAGTGGAGCTGAGCAGCTGATGTTGCCCAGCTTTTAAGAATGACAGACACTGTAACAATGTATGATATTACATTAGGAATTAAGAACTTTGATCTAACTTTATTTCAGGAGACAACAGGAGGGGAAGATGTTCCATGGTAGAACCATGATACTATTTATCTCTGTATTCAAGGATTAAATGTTGCTGGGTGAATGTTTGAGTGAGAAATAAGTAGAACAAGTAAACTGGCTATGTAATACGTCATACCATAAAGAATTAAGGTGTAATCTCATCCTCTGCCTCTGTTACTCTGCACAGAAATTACTGTTTAGCTGAATATTCTAAACTGCTGAAGGGGTTAGGGGTGGTTTTCCAGTCCTATAGAGGAAGTGCTTTGCAGTTGAAAGTGGTTTCTCTTACATAGGAAATATGTAGGAAGGAAGTATGAGAATTGGGAGAGACTATTCTTCAAAGTGGATACTCTAATTTCATGGAAACATGCATGCAAACCTATAAAAAAGATCTACTGTACTGAGATGTAAATGGATATGAAGGAGAATAATATATATTATAGTAGGTGCCACCTCACAACAGGTAGAGCTACTGTACAATGTCACTGTAGAATATGCTATCCGAACACACTCAAGTGGATACTGTATGTTCTATGCAGAGAAGTTAATAAGGAAACCAAATTTTGTCATCTGTGACTTTGCAACTAGACACCCTGAGGTGCTTCCTGAGGTCATGGCTGGGCAAATCGCTATAGCTGCTTTTACTGTTGCCCCAACCTTTACGAGTTTCATACTTAACCAAGATTATGGGCTGTTAAATAGTAAGAGAATAGGAACTACCCTTTACACATCCCCAGGCTGTTGGTGTGATTGGACATTTTGATCAAACATTTAATGGCTCGTCAAAAATTTGCAAAAAAAAAAAAAAAACTGACACAAGTGGCTTCTGTTCCTTATATTTGCTTACAGATAGAATCCACTGCTCACCCAGAGCCAGCAGGCCGTGATCAAACTAGTCACTGGCAGAATGCGGACGTTTATAACTGAAGAAAAATAGTTAGCAAACCAGTCTGGTTAGGTTCAAGCAAAATATGCACTGTATGACCTATATTCCTAACATAAAACAATACTTTCATATATTCTATGCAAATTTGTGCAGAAAGTGGCATGCCCATCCTAAACCAGGCAGGTTGTCAGGCTCAGAGAGCCATAGAAATAGAGGAAGACCTCACCGAGCAGTGCATTCCTCATGCTGAGCCAGGACGAAAAAAGACAATGGCTGATGTATACCAGACTGCTGTTCTTGGACAAACAAGTACATTCAGACACAAGGAAACACCACATGAGGGAAACTCAACCATCAGCCTCTGAGTGGTGTATTATAATCATCTTTGTCCTAAGACGGATGTTTTTTGGAGCACCTGAGTCACCTTATATCTTC
The DNA here is from genome assembly GCA_011763525.2 of Mormyrus iriodes. Lineage (NCBI taxonomy): Eukaryota > Metazoa > Chordata > Actinopteri > Osteoglossiformes > Mormyridae > Mormyrus > Mormyrus iriodes. The sequence continues at coordinate 18,901,554 of JAAGVU020000113.1, read as the reverse complement.
CAGCAGGCGATGATTTAGCGAAGGGAGCAGAGTGTGAAGTAGCTTTGAATTACACGAAACAGATATTATTAGTAAGGGTGCAATGTTTACATTTTGTTTTTTATAAGCAGGGCTACATAAATAGCTTTCAGCGCATGTCTTTTTTAGAGAATTAGATGTAGAAGATTTTAGTGCATTGTTGTTTATGCGAAAGTCAGTTTGGAAGCTTGTTTTCAGAGCCTTTCAATCGAAGGTCGTAACAAACAATGTAGTAATTGCTGCTGAGTTTTAGTTGCTATATGCTTACGGGTCGTAGTGGCAGATTTGGTAAACACGGAGCAGAAATTGTTTTAACAGAAATGTTGTCTGAATGCTTCCTGACAGTCAGAAATGCGTGAAATAGATGCATTCAGGTGAAAGCGATGCTCCTAAATCATCTCACTTGCTCATTTAAAAAATATTTAGTTGCCTTTGAATTCAACTGCAGTGCTGCAATTATTTTTCCCAGTATCAGCAGTACCCCTTGTGTATCCACCCAATAGCAGGCCAGAGGCTGGAAATGGGTCATTCAAGTAAGACCTAAAAGCAGGCTGACATGAGTTGCACAGAACAGTACAACTTGGTGCCAAAAGAACCATAAAAGAATACACAACACAATGTGCCTGGACATAAATAGAATATGGTAGCTGACATCCCTATTTCACGTTTTCTTGCAAAAAAAAAACAAGTATCAGCATGGATCAGCAGACATGTGGAGCTCTTTTGACAGCTTCTTGAATACTTTCCCTGAAGAACTGAGGTCGTTGAGAGGGTTCAGGTTTATGCAACGCCATTTTGAGGATAACTTTTCCCAATGGACTGTGTCGCTTCACTGTTTGGAAACAAACTGAAACGGGTTGTTTTCATGTCAACTTCCTTACTTCTCAGTGTTGTGATTGTGAGGCAATTTAAATTTCCAATAGACCACTATGTAATTAACAGTAAGCTGTTGTGAATATAGGTAGTATGAATATAATTGTTTTAAAATAAAGGATGAGATTGTCAGTACACAACCTTCCAAAATATTCTTCCATTAGCCTAGACAAGGCTAGGTATCCGTCATGCTATATTATTGCAGTGTCCAGAATAAGAAGTTTGCAATTATAATCATTAAGTCTCCATAAACCATTTTCTTCATAACATGGTTAAAATTCAACACCAGCACAAAACTATACAAGGTAATATAATTTCGTAATTTAACAGGGAAAATCATAGGAAGTGCGTGTTAGAGGTGCTGGTTGGATAAGGCTGAAAGAACATCGTAATCTTCAAAGAGTAAAAATGTCACCTTAAACGCCCCTATCGATATTCTGCCCGGGAACATCACAAACTGGAGTGGCAACAGGAAGCATTGTCACTAGGTGCCTGGGTGCCAGCAGCTGCTTTAAATAACTTGTACGGAGCACGCTGTGCTTATTATTGTACACCATGCAATATACAGTGGATAGAGAAAGTATTCAGACCCCTTCACATTTTATGTTGCAGCCTTATGCTAAAATTATTTAATTGAATTTTTATGTCATCAGTCTACGCTCAATAAGCAAAAATAGGATTTTAGTCATTTTTGCTATTTTTTTTAAATAAAAAACTGAAACATCACAATTAATGAAGTATTTAGACCCTTTACTCAGTACTTAGTTGAAGCCTCTTTAGCTAAGATTACAGCCTTGAGTCCTCTTTCTTGGGTATTATATGACAAGCTTTGCACACCTGAATTTGGAAATGTTTCTTGTTTCAAACTCTTATTTTGAATGGGGACAGCTAGTTTCAGGTCTCTCCATAGATGCTGAGTTGGGATTGTTCCAAACGTCTTCCGATTAAGAATTATGGAGCCCATTGTGCTCTTAAGAGAGAGAGGTAAGGAATGTGCACTGATATAGCCCAATGCTGCACCCACCACACAAGGAATCACTTCAGGGACGAGAACCTGAGTGCAGCCAGGAGGTGGGTGAAACTTCAGCATCACACTAGTTCGAATGGAGAAGAACAGTGTGAGGTTTTTTTTTCCCCAGTGGCTGGAGTGCCAATCCTACCTCCAAACCCGAAGTTTTCCCTGTAAGTTGGAGAACCTATCAAGATTATGTGTTTCATACGGGGGTGGTCATAATGTTTTGGCTAATCAATGTATCTTCTGTCCTGTAATACTTACCCTGGACTAAATATCTGCAGTGCTACCCCGGTGCCCATTATTCCTGTTCTGGGGCATGTAGTAACATAAGTCCAATGGTACATTGTGTGACTCAATGGGGTAGAACACTGTACCTGTTACTGGAAGATGCCAATTTCAAATCCCCCGGTCCATAATGTGAATTCACTGTTGGGTCCTTGAGCAAGGCCCTTAACCTTGATGGCTTCAGGAGTTGGTCCCTCTTTTTAAAACAATTGACCACCACTCCTGTACTTTACCTGCCTTAAATGCAATATTCTTGCATGTCCCCACCTTTTATACTTTATCAGCCTGTACTCCAAATCTCCAAAGGGAATTCATCTACCTCCACAACCTTTCCACATATGGAGTCCTCTGACCACCATGCTAAATCCAGCTGCAGTGATATGACAGAAGTTTCCAAAACTGCCCCCTGGTAAATATCAATAGCCACTGACTCAACCTCTCCTGGAGCCGACACCTTATCGTGGTGGAGGGGTTTGCGTGTTCCAATGATCCCAGGAGCTAAGTTGCCCGAGGCTTTATGCCTCTGGTAGGGTCACCCAAGGCAAACAGGTCCTG
>JAAGVU020000113.1:18882079-18898708 GCA_011763525.2 Mormyrus iriodes | reverse complement strand
GGGACTATGTCTCTCGGCTGGCCTGGGAACGCCTCGGGATTCCCCCAGAGGAGCTGGATGAAGTGGCCGAGGAGAGGGAAGTCTGGGTTTCCCTGCTGAGACAGCTGCCCCCGCGACCCGACCTCGGATCAAGTGGAAGATAATGGATGGATGGATGGATGGATGGATTAAGGAGCTTCTTAAAGCCTTCTTTACAGCACTCAGAAACACCCCAAGTGTAGGTCAGCACTTTCCTAGTCTTGCTTAATATAGCCTGAGTTAGCAACTCTCATCTCCTGTGGCATTCAGCAGTTTAACAAAGCAGCTTTGGGGCCACCTGACAGTCTCTTTCCATGGCTTCCCCAGAATCTCCCCCATGCATGAGCTTTTGTCTCCACAACAGCCTTTCTGGGCTATCGCTTGCCAATAAGGCAGGAATGGTACAAACTTCCTCTACAGCATGAGGCTTGGTAAGGAGCTACAAGAAGAATTTCGTTGCAGTCATGGCCACTAGATACAAATGGTGATAGTTTAGGGTGTTTTTCCACTGTACTAGTCACTGTTCCCACTGGCGTGAAAATCTGGTACTGGTGCAGAATGACATCATCACAATGCATGACAGGGTGTTTTTTTATTGAATTCAAAAATGGAAGATGTGCTAAGGCTCATTATTTTTGTTATTATGCTCTTCAGTTTTTTTCTAATCCTGCTTGAGGTTTTTGATATTGGCACTGCCCAGCGTTATGCGTCCCATTTCTTCTATATGGTTTGCTGTAACAGCAAACATTATTATTATTATTACTCTGTTTTACCATTTTGTCATTATTGTCACTATCATTACTTTTTTGTTTTTTAATTTTATTATAATTTTCTGAGTTCATAGCTACACTCTTTGCTTCCGCCCCCTACCTGGCTGGTTCCTGGTTGTTCCCAGTGTCTCCTGCTTCACCTTGTTCTTCTGTACTACTGTCTTAGAAACTTTGAGCCTGCAAGCAGCCTGCCGGACAGTGTAACCTTCTGCCAGCAGAACTGGGATTAAACCAGGATTTATAAATGCAGATCTGTTTAAAAATACAGAGTGGTTAAAATTTTTTCCATGGGTGTATTTATAAGTATAACTTGTATAACATGTTAGGAGCCTAACTAGTCTTATCCTAAATTACCTTGAAAAGCTAATTTTCAATTGAAATTGAAAAGCATAAAATATTGAATATAAGGGTTGTGGACTGCATACATAAAACGCTTTTCATTATAACCTGAAGACCCCAGATCCCACTAGGCATAGTTCAGAACAGTGGAAAATGCTGGATTTATGCTTTTATAATAACTAAGAAAGGGGATCTAACACCATTCCCTGCCCACTGCTTTCAACATGGGATTTAGTGTGTATTTGTGCGATGTGTAGAATCTGAGCTCAGCTCAGAGTCTGCAAAAAAACAGGGGAAAATTTTGTTTTTATTGACTGAAACAAAAGGGCACGTTTATATTACTGTTAAAAATTCTCAGTATTACTCAGATGCTGTTACTAAACACTAATACAAAAAAAAAGCTTGACAATTGAAAATGACTTATGCGGTAAAGACTGAACAACATTTTAATACAAATTGCATTACAGGACATCTTACACTGGGGAGAGTTCTTATAACCCATACAGCAGGAGGCCGAAAGGCTCCCCAATAGCTACTACTTTAGTAGTTTCTTCTTTTTCAAAAGCGCGTCTTTTAAGGCCAGCTGTTGGGAAACCACAAATGATCCATTAGATTGTAACACGAAACAGTTGCATAGAACACATGACCCTAAGCAGAACGCCATAACCCACTTCAGAAACCTGTTTCATTACGACGTGGCGCATGCATGCTTAAAACACATACACACCGTACAATCTTCTGTCTCACGTTCCTTACCTGTTTTTCTCGGAACGATCGCTTGTTCTTGGTGCGAACGCCCTGACTGTGCCTCATCATCATGAAGTTCTTTTTCTTCTTCTTCTCCTTGTTTGTGGAACTGGCGTAGGGATTAAGCTTGGTTTTCTTCTTGACGAACTCCTTTCTTCCTGTTCTCCCAGCCTAGGAGCCGGAACGCAGCAAACGGAACCACTTACATTTGGGATCTCTACTGATTTTCCTTGAAGGTTTCAGCCAAGTTTTTGGGTTCAATCACAATGAAAACTCAAAGTAAATTTGACTTTGGCATTTCATACCAATGCAGTGGCCAGCCGTGATTCTTTGTCAGCTTTGGGTTTCTTGTGCAGATGTTCAATATCCCTCAGTTTAAGCAGCTCGCCTCTGAAATAAGTTAGCCCATTAATATTAACACAAATTTAAGCAACACAATTGAACAAAACACTTTTGAATAGTGCATCATTAAGTGTTAACCTTAACTCAGTAGAAAACTACACTTACAAGAGACAAACACAAAACAGTCTGACGTGTAATAGGGTTAATGCCATTACTGACCCCGTCCATTTATCTGAACTTCAAGAATATATACATTTCATATTGAAGGTATTGTATAAATCTGAGACACACACAGACACACAGAAACAGACACACACACCTTTCCTCATCATCGCTGTCCACATTTTTCCTCTTTTGGCTCTTGCCAGGAGCAGAACTGACTTCCTTGGCCATCTGAGCGATGCGGATCTTCTTGAAGTCTTCCTGCGTGAGGAGCCGGCTCATGCTGACTGTGGCCGCCTTGGCTTTCCTTTCATCTGCTGGCATGTTCTCCAGCTTTGCCTCCTGGGTCAGAAATAAAGCTCACGATCTGCTAAAGCTCCCTCCAACCAGTCACATATGCAAGGTGCTACTGAAGTTAACCTTCACATTCATACCATCTCCCCTTGTTCCTCATCTGAGGAATGATGAACGTCAACCCACTCTCCGTCATCACCATCTTCATCATCATCGCTGGCACTCTCCCACTCTTCTGTGGATAAAAGGAACATTTACCACTGAAGTGCCCCAACCATTCTTAGAACACATCAGAATATGAACGTGAAATTACTCCCTCACCTTCATCCCCTTCAGTTTCATGATTTTCTTCATCCACATCAAGAACCTCAGCTCCAGGTATGTAGTCCTTGGCTTCCAGCTCTCCATAGTCCTGGATCTTGGCTTCAGCAGATAATTCTGTAGGTTTACCCTGTCAACACCACCAGGCACATGACATGTCACAGAACTAGAGAGCATTACTATATTTAAAAATAATGGAAATATAATAAATACATGTTTTAAACTAATTAATATTAGGGATGCAACACTATCTGACGATCTGAAACAAAATCGAGAAATATATTTTCTGCCTTTAATTCTTACCCTGTCTTTTTTCTGCAGCATCATGGGATTCAAATTTCTAAAAAGTTGAATCAGCCCTCTAGATGACATCATCACATCTAAAAGATGGGGAAAAGTGCGTGACTCGCGAGAATAAGCACATAAATACTATACCCCACATTCACACTGAAATAGCAGTTGTCTTCTAGTAGGCTGTAGACTTTAAAGAATGAAATCATTCTTCGACTTCTTAGCTTCCCTAGAGCGTGGGTCCCAAATTTCAATTAATCTTTGTGGGAAGCCATCTAGCGAGAGTCACTAGGCCTGACCATCTCCCCTGAAGATTGTATAAAGACCAAGGAATACATAGACCCTTTACCAGGTAAGGTGAACCCTAAGGTGCAAACACTGTCCCCACGTGGAGTCCCTATATCCAAAGATGATTATACCCCCATAGTTACTGCCAAAATAAAATAAAAAAAAAATCAAGAGTAGTGCCATAAACACCAGGATGAAATCAAGCGCCTTGCCTGGCCTCCCAAATCACCCAATCTAATCTTAATTGAACCATTATGGAAAGTTCTGGAAGTAGATTTCTCCACCTTTATCCCATAAACTGGAGGCTTTTGTTTTTGAAGAATGGTCCAAAATCCAATTACTCAAAGTTCAGCACTTAACATCACATAGACTACCGATGTCCTGAGGGCAAAAGTTGATCCCAAACCTTATTAAGTCCATGACATTAATATATTATGTTACCATTCTCTATCAACTCTATCATATTTATTTCATGATATGCAATTAGTTCTGTCCTTCTGTTGAAGTTCCATTGCTTCTTCTAACAGGCCAGCTTACTTTTGTCTTTGTGCATTCTGTATTGAGCCAGGTCCTGCAGCAGGTCTTCCGTCATCGCCAAGGGACAGCGGGCCGCAACTTCCCTAATTGCATTGATGCTTGCAAGGACAGACGAAACAGGACACAATTTAGGTTCAAAATGGGTTCAGAATTGGTCTGTAGTGGCGCAACCATGAAAAAGTCCATAGTGCTGCGGGCATCACTAAGAAAGATGAACACAGGAGAATTTCCTTGTGTATATTTCTTTAGACAGGGAAACATCTCCTGTTTCCAGAGAACAATGAGCATAATCACTACCTTGAAAGCATTAAGTAAAACCCAATCGTCAACCATGACAATAGTTAACCTCACAAAAAATAGCACCGTTTTTGTGGTGACAGACATAGTAAAGTTACTTTTAGAACAAGAAAAAACCCTTTTCATATTGTCATAACCACATTTCGAGCCTTTAATGTGTGTTTACGTATGTGGGATTTCCTGCCCCCAAATAGTAATTTTTGCCTAACATAGTTCTGCATCACAGATCATCTCCAATTTCCACCCCAGAGAAGCACTACAGCTGTGACACCCTTATTAACCCTTGTGTATTTTACTTCTTCTGTTCTAAATTCTAGATTCTATAAAATTTATCATCATTTTGAAAATGGACTGGGGTCACTTAAACCCCAAAAATAACACAGGGATTAAATGCTACATACCCAACTGTCATGGCCTCTCCTGAGTTTCTGTCCGTGACAAAGTTGTTAGCTATCGTCATGATTACTGGCTCGATAACCTGAGAAAGTGACAGGAATGCATTATCACATGACTACCAAGTAATTCATACAGTAAGAACATATATGACAACTCACCTCTGGAGGAACTAGCTGATGAGAAGCCTGTGCAGCACACAGCAGGATCTTAGTGACCTCTAAATGAGGGGGAAAAACAAGCTGTGCAAACGCTATTGGTTCAAATTCCTATGATTTTGACTTCTGTTATAAGGGCATTGATACTTTTGTGCTAATAATCAAGCAATGGAATATAATTAACAAATATTTCCAAAGTATGAGATACATGCTTTTTACAAGCATGTAAAAAATGTTAAGCCCAGGATTAAGAACGTGGAGCAAAAATCACGGGCTTTGCGAATGAGTATATTTCCCTTACAATATGAGCAATTATATGGTGTCATTGTGATGGAGAATTGATAATCGCTTAAATAAGACTTGTACTGGTTGGTATTCCTGATGTTTAAACGGTAGCAATCCTCTGTTATGTAAGAGCAAACCTTTTTTATTACAGGCATCAATGAAGCTCTGTTAAACTATTATTATTATTCTGAAGTGGGAATGTACATTAAATGTTTTAATATTTCATGGGTACGCTCTCAGCCAGCACTTTTCAAAACCTCTCACCTGAAATGTGCACAAGTGATAAAGCACGAGTTGATGACATAGAATTCAAACTCATACTGGAATATGGGAAAATGACTGAGATTCTGCTTATACAGAAACTACGCAGAGAAAACTTACCTCTCTGATGTGGCTGGAGAAAACGTTGTATGAATGGGTAGAAGTTGAAGAGAAACAGCTGCAAGAAGAACATATTAACGTTTTAGAAATGAAAACAATGATCTACATTAATGATCTGTTACAGAGCAAGATTAGAACTCTACCAGATACAGAAAATGAACATTTGCTCTCGGACAAAAGACGTCCATAGTGAGGAAGTCATATGGCTCAGGACTAGACCAGTCCAACATCAAACAGGGGCCTTTACCTCATGAATCCCCACGAGTCGAGAAACGAGCTCCATCATCATCATCTTCACCTCGAAGCGTTCTTTGGAGCTCTCGAGCTGTTTGAAAAGTTTCTCCGCAAAATCTGCAGTGGGTTTAATGAGAGGCTAAGAACAGAACCATAGCTACTTGTTAAGCTGAAGCTGAAACCAAACTCTACCTTGAGGATCGTGAATCAGATGAATGGCAGAGAAGTTAAAGACCTCGGCACGTTTTTTCTTCTTATGTTTCTGTTACGTGGAGAAAGTTGCGACGTAAGTCAGCAGACTCATATCACCAGAACTGCTGAAGAAATCTATTTATAACCTTGGGCTCACCTTCAGAACTTTCATGGCCTTTTCCATCTTTTTTTTGTTTTTCGAGCTTTTCTTTCCTGTCGAATATCTCATGATTATGTCTCTAGCTGAGGGCCCTTCGTCCTGGAGAGAGTGTAACAGATCAGATTGCCATCACAACCAACCAGAGGCCTGGAAACATCAGGACCTGCATTTTTCCTCACTTACCTCAGATTCAGAATCACTGTCCTTCTTCTCATCCTCATCTTTGCCCAAAAAGAATTTTAGAGCTGCCACAAGAATCTGGTCAGATTAATTAAAAACATTAGAAGTCTATTTAAGGTTGACAAGTGATATAAAAAAAAAAACTACAGTGAAATTTATGCATGCTAAGAGAGACAACGGATTATAAACATACTGATGCTTTTTTAATGAAATAGAAGCACCAAAACACAGATTTATTTAAATCAGTCTAAATGCATAAGCCACTCAGGAACACGCCTTGTGACGTCTTTGTCCATATAATCCTATGGATCTCATTAGAAATTTCTCATTTAATTTCTGAGTAAAACCAGAGGTGGGTAATTTAGGTCCAGAAAGTAAAAATCCAGACCAAGATTTTGTTTCAACCAACCAGTTGGCTATAAAGAGTCACTGGTTGGTTGAAATAAAACAATGGCCAGGGCATTTACTCTCTTGACCTGAACTACCCATCTCTGACTATAACTTAGCACACACAAACACTGTATATTATTTATGCTGACATCTGTGTTGATGTTATCTTACAAACAGAAAATAAAACAAACACTGCGATATTCACATCAGACCTACTTCCTTCCTGCTTAAACCATCTACACTGGAATGAAGCCTGTATACATCATCGTTAAAGTGTGCGCCAAATTTATTTGTTCCAAGCACAATTATTGGACTATGCAAAAAAGTAACCCGATGATATAAATGGTTATCGATCGTCTCTAATCGTTCTGTCTATTTTTGCATTGATAAAAACAAACGAAGAATAAAGCCAGAAATCTGTGTGAATTTTCAAGTACACAGAAGAGATGCGGTCCCATATCTGTGAGTACTGCCCCCGCGACAGTCTGAGACTATCGATTCATTGTCATAATAATGTTTCAATTTCTTCAATCAAAGTGTGTTAAGTTTCAAGGTCAATCTAGTAAGGCTTTCATATCCATAGAGTATTATATAAATCGATCTATGATTTAAACACCAAACTTTAAGTATTATCAATTACATTTTCAAAAACATTTTAAAAATATTACATGGAATACAAATCTTAAATAATGGAGAAAAAAACAGTATGTGCAAACTTAGGCAACACTGGTATACTTATGTAAGAAATTATACAAGTACTCATTAATGAGCTGCGTGAAAATGCATATTACCTTCGTGGTTTTGGAGAAACATGCTGTTGTTATGACATTTACAGTTTTGGCATCATTCCTAAAATGAAAACACAGTAACCTACTTAACTCTCAAATCATCATCCATTATGAAACACTCATCAGACTTCTGCTGTTTTAACTGACATGTGTATGTGAGATTCCCTTGAGGGGGAAAATAATCACACGTCAAGTATTTAACCCTTTATTTTATTGTAAAAACTTCTTCATGTGTCGTTGGCTAACAATTGCATAAAATTGGAACATTACATAAAATGAAAGCACCGGACTTACTCACCAGATGTTCCTCATATAGAGCTCAACCATGACGTCCAGCGATATCTTTGCTGCCACAGCATTGCTGTCCCTAAGCATCGTGTACATGAAGTTCTGCAGACTCTGATGAAATGCATAAGATCATAATATTATCAGGAATACCAGCCGCCAAACCATATTCAGTAATAAGTATGAAAGGGTTAGAACTCACCGTGTTTACTTTGTTGTTTTTGTGTTTAGCATTAATGTTCTTGATGTCTGCTACAATGTGCGTGTAGAGTGTCTACAAAAAGACAGCGGAAGTTACGCATCAATTGGAAACCTAACAGCGACTAGCTGTAAAGCAGAGGCCATGGCTTACCTTACGAAGAAGTTTGTCATGACAGCGGAGGAGCTCAAAAAATAGTTCAAGTAAACCAGTCGGACTAATGACGTCCTTGTTTCGGAGAAGGATTAGAGCCTTACACAAGGTCTGAAGGTGGAAGGGGGTCAAAGCAGAAAACAGAAATTGAAATTAAACTCCAGAAAACATTCCATCTTACATGTAAAGTCAGTTTCAACTACTTTCCCCCAAATCTTTATAGTCAGCTACCGGCAAATAATTACAATTACTATTTCACAATTTCTCTTCCTTATACACACACTTTCTGAAATATTCATGTTCTAAAAGTGAGAAACAAATTAGAAAATACATTCAAGAACGTCCACCAACAACTCATTCAGCAATTAAGTGCTCATTATTCTGGTCTTTACCATGCGTAGGTCATGGTCAAGAACTGTATGATGATTTAAGAGAATTTCAATCAGCTCTTGCGGAAAACTGGACATCTGCTGCTGATAACAATGTGCAACCTGGAGAAAAATAACGGAAGTTATGGGATAATTAGGGATGCTTCACGGAACAACTTGAAATACATTTTATTTACGTCACACTCATACCTCGTGGATACAGCAGCACTGAGCCCCAGTGCGAACACAGAAATTTGTAGTTGTCGTACCTGAGATAGAAACATAACCAGCTCTCCAAGCTCTTTACTGGGCTTGTCGGGCTGAAGTTTTAGAATCTGAACATTGGACTGGTAATGTCGATACTGCTGTAAAAACTGGCGAAATGGGAAGGAAAAAGGTATGGGGAGTTTCATTGTAAGTGAAAACAATTTTACATTATGTTGTCCATTAAATAATCAGCAACGTTTCTGCAGAATACACTGATGTATACATATACTACTGAGAATTGTTATCGGTTATTGCTATGTTATTTACATATCATCTTACCTCTTCCGTGTAAGACTGGGGGTCTCTTTTGATAAGATTCTGCAGTTGTGGCAAATTTGTTGGTAATTTGTTGTTATGTCTACCTGACATGACGGAATTTGGGTGACTCCACAAGTTTTAGCAAGGATAAAAAAAGAAAATTACGATATCGTTAGTCCTAATACAGTAAAACTTTCTGTCGCGTGTCTAGATGCTGGTCGCCATGTTAGAAAAATAATCGACGGTTTCCGTAGAAGGACAAACAGAACGGTGGACACATGCGTTTTACAAATGAACCTTACGTCATTACAGTTTTAACTACTTGATCATTTTCACTACTCTTATTGTAAAATTGTGTTAATTTACTAAACGATACATATTTACAAGGGTTTAACTTGTCACAGAATTCGGTGATGTGGCACACAGACGGTGCTCAAGAGGCACTAAAGACCCAGAGGAGGTTCAGCGCATAGCTCGAAAATAGAGTAAAGGACACAGTAATGTGAAAATAATTGAATGCAAAGTCATTCGGCGAGCAAAAATGTGCCCTACTAGGGAGCCATCAAGGAATCATGTTTTAAGGGCTACCAACATGCCACTAGCCATCCAGAAACAATGCGCTGACACCCACACAGGATATGCACATGTATACACAATAATGAAAAGGTTTATATGCCAGCTAGAGTACCCTTGCTGTTGTTTTCTAGAGAGCATATGAAGGTAGTTCATTTTCCCTAGTAACAGTAGTGCCTATTATCATTTGTAGCTCTCCTCATATACTTTATAGTCGGCATGAGTTTGAGAACCTAAGATATAATTCTGTTTCTGAATTTTCTGTAACTTTTCGTCCAGATTGTATTGAGGTTGGAGTTTATCCCTCAAGGCAGGCGACACCCTGGACAGGACACATCATTAGTCAGGTCCAGTACCCGGAGGAAAACGACAAACACGAGGAGGAATAAGGGAGAAGGCTACACCCTGGCTCATTACAGAAATAATTGATTTTGAGCAGAAAGTGAGCATTATAATACTGTTTTTGCAGTTGTTTTTTTTTGTGTTTATGATGAAGGCATGGCTACATTAAGAGAACATTTCTGACATGCCTCAATTTAATACATTTTGGCTTGTACACAGTTTTAGTTATTCTGACTTGCACTTGAGGTATATCAGTCTCCTTTTATTTTGTGGACAGTATTGTGTGAATTACCTCCTTATGGTACCGTGCTCTACGTTACTCACCTGCATTAGGGACGCTAAGACTTACTGTAGGTGGGTAGAATTGATGGCCGATGGCAAACTGGTCTTAGCAGAAGTAGATTTACACACAACTTCCTGCACTTATATATTTTGTCTGATTTTACAGACATTTTCCCTTTCTGATCAGTTTTAGAAAGGCAATGCTACAGGTGACAATGAACATAAGGACTGGTGTTTCACAGGAGCATATTTTTATAGCAGCAATACCCGGATTAACATTTTCTTCATGGTGTCAAAGTAGTCACACTGTTTCAGAAGTTATACAACTTTCAAGACAGGTTATTAATGTAAAATTATTACATTCAACTTAGAAGGTAATAACTTATTAGTAAATTTCCAAATGTATGAGTGTCTGTACATATAGTGAATAGTAGTTTGTCATACTCATAGTTGGACGTACTGCATTTGGCCTGAAATAAATTCACAAAGAATGATTAGGTTTACACACTGTAGGCGTTATTAAACAAAAGTGCATGTTTTCCTCCATCGCATCTCTCACCATACATTGTCTGGTACGGATCCTGCTGAACTTTATTCTCACGTACATTTATATACAAGAAATAAGAAAACAGTTTGTCTTTCCAGATTTTTTTATTTGTTTCAACAATGCATAATTCAAGTTTACATCTCTATATAGGCAGCTATTCATCAAATGAAAAATATTGGCAATGCTGTTTTGTCTCTAATAAAAACAGCATTAGAATAATACATATGATGGACCAAGAATGACGTTACCCCTCTTCACTCGAGAGTCTAAAATATGTATAAAAAGCAGATCATACTTCATTTACCACGACATGCAAAGTGCCAACATCTCCAAAACTGACTTAAAATGGAAAATATTAAGTTTAATGAGATAAAAATATACTCAAATACAACAAATATAAGCACATGATAATCTTTTATTTACAAATAGCAAATGTCCTGTAAACAGCATCTTTAAACAGTTCTCACTTGGATAAATATATACATTTTATTTAAATCAATTACCACAGGCAGTCAGCAATTTATAATAGATTTACAAAGTAAATACTGTTGTAAATATCCTCTGAAGGCATATTCTCCCTCACACGTTAAAAATGTCTTTATACTGGTCCGCATAAAATATGAAGCCATGTATGAATTCACTTATGTTTTAAGAATTTATAAAATGCATTTAGGTTTATTAATGAAAATGCCGGTCAGCTATTGTATGAATCTACTTTATTCCATATTTAAGAGCAGCAGACTAATAAAGAAAAAGAAAAAAACGGCAAACACACACGGTCCCTTTGGACTTCAGTTTTGTGGATCTGAAAGTTTTAAAATTACAACATGTGTAAACGTCCAGTAACAAATGAATCCATCTCTATAAAACATAAAACTCTGTGCATATCGACGTAAATGCGTTACTCTCATAATGAGAATACCCAGCTGGATACTTGCGAGTATTTTCTTATCCTGAGATTTTCTCTTCCGCTTGAAGACATCGGAGGACGTACAAGATGACCTGATAGCAGAAAACGTACTGCTCCTGTGGAAAACACTGAAATATTTAATTGTTCTACTGATAGGCAACATGAGCACACAATTAATATGTGGCTGTTTAATAATTAGACCACGACTGTACTATACGGTTCCACAAGAACAATTCAAATGCATTTTTAGAACATGATTTAAAATTGTGATGAAGTAGAATTCACCTCAGTCTGAACCATTCCGTGTCTTTGCAGCCTCATCGTACGAACGATGTCAGATATATCAAACTATAGAAAAGAATTTTGAAAAATGAAAAAAAACCTGAAAGAACTGTTCTCTCTTTAAATTAGCTGGTATTTCACTATATTAAGGCAATCATTTATATACTGGGTGTATGCAACACATATGACAGAAGTTTATTTAGTGCTAAACAAGACAAGACACTTCATGCATGGCCACTGCCGTCAAAAGACTTGATTAAAAAAAAAAAAAAAAAAACTTTACTCATACTTACATCTGCATCTTTGCTTATAAGGCCAAGAACAACGTCAATGCATATAAGGGTTCCGGATCGACCTATTCCTGCACTACAATGGGTAATTATGGGACCAGACCTATGGATATGCCTCATGTAGGAGATAAACGTCAGAAGTTCTTCTGGTTGTGTAGGTGTCCCATGGTCTGGCCAACCTGTGTAGTTCAGGTGAGCAACCTGCTGGATCTCTTTGGTCTGAGGAAAACAAGTATATACAGGGGAATCTTGAGATGCTTATTAGAAAACAAAGCAGTAATTTGCCAATTAAAAAGAAAAATGTAGTACCTGGATGTCTTTAACCTCAATAAGTCGAATAGTGAAATTGTCTAGGTGTTGATCCTTGATCAGTGTGATCTGTAGCCTGTCATCTACCATTTCAGCAGTCCTGGGTGTGTCTGGCCAATAACGTTGACATTTAATTTTTCCCCCTTCTACTTCCTGTGTCATCATAGCAATGACATTTGATTTCTGTTCCCACACCATTTGCCAAAAGTCAGCCAGGGTTGTTGGCAACGGTCCTTGGCAGGCAATATACATGAAGTTCTCATCCTTCACTGGCATGTTGATGAAGTTGGCATTGATATAGCCCCCATCTTTGCCCAAAACCACACGCGTAGTGTCAACTAAGAAGAAAAACACAGAACATATTTTTAAAATGAAATTTATGATAATTTTATGAATAAAAATAAGCCTAAAGTACTAATGCTCTGTAGGAGTATGGCACGGGCAAGTTTTTTTTAAATGAAAAATCTGATTTTACAAACAAGACTAGAAAGTAGACTGTGGGAAAATGGTCAACTGACAGAATTCAACAGTCTAACATTTTGTGTTTTCTTATTACGTTCCATTATGTTTTGTATTGTATAAAAACATGACAGGATGTGTTATTTTTAGTATAGTTTTATCTGTATGTATTGTTATACATTTATACTCAATGAGACATCAGGTTCCAAAAGTACAAAGTACAAAAGAAGCAATTAAGTTTCCTTTACTCACAGGGGACAATGTTCTTGTATCTATTTTTCTTCTTGTTTTCTTTGGTTTGCCCTATCAAGCAATCATCTAATGGCTGCAAATTCTGGAGGTTCTGTCAAAATTAAAGGAAACGTAAATCATTATTAAACTACAGTTAAGACCGACAATCCCTCTAATTCTAGATGCAAAAATGTAGATGCCTTTGCCCACAGAGATACAAGTCATTGTACAAAGTACTGTAGAACATATCACAGTAGATACAGAAGAAATGCATACCTCAAATTCTTGCAGGGGGACTTTCTGCTCCAGCAGACCGCGAAGCATCCGTACCACAGAGTTCAGCTTGCTCCCTGTGTACTGTCCGTCCGGGACCACCTTCACCAGGGGCAACGAGGTTAGTTCTTCTTCTGTAATTATTGGCCCATCTGAATAAAGTAGTACAGAAGGTAAAATGTGAAACTTTGAAATATTTTATGATGGTCCCAGAAGGTGCTAAACTTACACTTTGATGTTATGCACAATTTAGCTGCACTACCACAGTGTATCTCCTGAAAACAAACCATTTTTCTCTAGAGGATACTATTAGTTCTGCCTTAAAATACTCCTAATATTGCATATACTTTTTATGAAGGAGACATTAAAAAAATGTAGTGGTCTCAAATATTGAGGGAAAGACCCTTTGAAATGGCTGTAATCCAGATAGGGAGCAAATTCACAATAACTGAAATTACAGAGGATAAAGTACAGTCGACCGTTCCACATCGCGGGATTAGGGGCACAGGTCCCCCGCGATCTGGAAAGATCCTGTAAAATGGTCACTTTGGCGAGTGCAGTGAAGCGAAAAGTACACCGCAAGATATCATGAGAGGGGTTGCCTTAAAACATGCTTGACGTCCTCCAAACCAGCACTGTATGTATATTTTATGCATTTGTGAGTCACTAAACTTTTCATGTCATCTGTGGCTTTAGCAAAACTCCCAAAAAAAATCCCATTTCACTTTTTATGCAGACCCCACGATACACTGAAACGGTGATGGGGAATGTTGTTATGCAGGACGGTCGACTATAGTTCACAATAATGCCGCCCTTACTCTCACCTCCATCAAACTTGGGGTTGATGTTTTCTATGGGCAAGTCGTCACTGCCCCATGTGATTTCATCCTCTTCCTCAGCATCCCCAGATGTCTGCAGGTGGCTGTGGGAGGGAAAAATTTTCAGTGTAAAATGTTACATTAATGGTCACATTAGATTAAGACCGACTTCATTGATCCCAGGGGGAAAATTCTGGTATTACAAACACAAAATTAATGAGCGACTGAGAATCTACTGCACAGCTACTAAACTATTAAATAAGAAAATAAATAAATAAATAATAATAATAAACAACAAACAACAACAACAACAACAACAACAACAACAACAACAATAATGCCAATGCCTTTATGTTTTTGGGGGTACTATGTCCAGTCCAATTAGCCGTTGCAGACAAAATGATCTAATGTCCAGACTGCTAACGGGGCTTTACCTTTCTGGCATGGGCTCATCAACACACTCCTCCTTCCATGCTGTTTTTTGAGACGTCTATAATCACAAATAACATGGTTTCAGAGACGTATTATTCATTCAGTATGTTCACACAGTGCCAAAATGCTTCCTGTCACAGCAGTACCTCTGGGGAATCCTCAGGAAGTGAGGAACCATCACAGTCCGTGTCCTCAGAGAAGTCAACATCCTGACCCTCCGTTTCCTGCCTGTTTAAGGATCTTAGATCATAATCTAGGAAGAGGCGAAAAGATGACAATATAGAAAATTATATTACTACAAGAGGTTAACATAGAAAGCAACCAAATGCTTAAACAACATTATATTATATACCGACTGGAGAACTGCTTGAATACAGTGCAGCGGATGTACAGTACCTATTGGTGGTATAGGGGGTGGGACTCTTTTGGTATTGGAATTTTGCTCATCGGCAGAAAAGTCCCGTTTTGGTTTCAGCCCAGTCTCATTACAGACTTCTGAAATCATAAAGATGAGCAAACATTGGCCAAAAAATGCACAGTGTTTATAAAAATATAATTTATGTTATTTAGGGAGCAAAAACATGGACTGGATGGAGAAACACTGGTTTAGATGTATTGTAAAACTATTTACTACTTGTTCAGTAACAGATTTTAGAACTAAATACAACAAGCATCTTGTCAAATACCAATACAGCCATGCTTACCTGTGTTCCCATTGCATTTGTCAGTGGGAACAGGTAGGAAATCCAGATAGGTGCTCGGAGTTTGGTCCGGCGGTCGGGACACCATGAGGTGAACCAGGCCTTGGGCTTTGCGGATTGTGGTGACAGCTTTGGCATGTGATGCCCCAATCATAGGCTCTTCATTTACCTGTTGGTGCCGAGAAACAACAGAAAATCACGACACTTCAACAAATTTTGTGTCCGTATCAAATTTATGAATAGCCCAGATATTGATTGTATAAAGCCTTCTGCATATTAAATTTAAATTTTACACGTTTTCTATAAAGCGTGTGTTTTATTTAAAGTAATAGTGCTTTGGCCCTAAAATCAAAGTACCGTAAGAAGCAAACTGTAAAGTGAAGGACGAAGTGTGCCGAGTGTTTGGGCCAAACTAGCGGACGCGCTGATGAGCGATGTGCCAAAACCCAGAAACAAATGCTGAAGATAAGAACTGTGATTCACAACCTCGAGAGAGTCAGAATACTGAAGCTGTTTGCTGTGGGGAGAATAACGAACCTGTAGCAGCCGGTCACCCACTTGTAAAGTCCCATCCATGTCTGCAATACCTCCTGGCGTGATGGACTTGACAAAGATACCCCGCTCGCCCCCTATGACCGAGAAACCCAGGCCTCCTGACACAGGCTTCAGCAGCTCTACATGAATGACCTGCTCCTGAAATGGGGGGGGGGGCAGCAGCAGATGTTCAGGACCATAACAGAATTATCTGTAATACTGACGCTCGTTAAAAGCAGACTTTATGATAAGTACATTCTATAAAACTTAAATACCATCCAACAATAATAGACAGGGTGTGAGGAAAAAAAAAGCCTTATTGTGGGTGTGAGCAACTGTAAATGTTCAAGGACAGACCAGCTGAGAAATAAGACCACAAAGTTGAAAAACAACAGGCCAGGGCATTACCTCAGAGGGGCCTTTTGCAGAGAGTGTGTCGGAGCCCTCGCCTCCGTGCAGACACCCTTGGTGGGGGGTGGGGGGGGGATTATAATATGATTTTTTATTTTTACAAAAAGAGGTTGAAGGGGGAAGGATTTCTATGCGCTC
>JAAGVU020000113.1:18857905-18882069 GCA_011763525.2 Mormyrus iriodes | reverse complement strand
AACAAAAAAGAAAAAACAGCCGGGGCGGGGGCTGGCCGCGGGGGGGGGGGGGGGGGGGGGGTGGCCCGGCGCCCCCCCGGGGGGGGGGCTGCGGGGGGGGGGGGGGGGGGGGGGTAATACATTCAGTTTATGTGTTTCACAAAAAGGCAGTTAAGATGCTAAGTGTCTCAATAGGCTGACAAACGGTATGCAAGTGAAAGAAATGACATCCTAGATACAAAACGTAATGTAAGAGTGACAAACAGAGAATGAGAAAATGTCAACACACAGTATTAATATTATAATTTTGTACATTTGTTTAGCCTTATTAAATGACCCGTGAAACGTACCATTGATGCTAGCAGGGGGATTCATGTCTGGGCTCACGTTGTTAAGAAACAAAGTATTTCTCTGTGCTGGCGTGACTGGCTTTCTATCCCTATAAAATAATACAATAAAACCATTAACAATAACAATACAAACCAGTAAAATATCAATGAAAAAGTTTACTTTTTAACGAAGTTAAATCAATAGTCGAGGAACTACCAACATATTTCAAAATGATAAATGACAGACTTTTGCCACGGTTAGCAGTATTAGTACCATATCCCCTTGCACCACCAATAGTTTTCATAACTGCAAAGTAAATGCTTTCCATCTCTGAGCAACACATCGAGACACTGACTTTCTTGATTTTCCTGCCCTTCGCACTCGTGTGTGAGTGTGATGTCACCTTGTGACCTTGAGCACGACTTCCTTCTGGGAAAGCTCCAGCAGTCTGTAGCTCTCAGTCAGTGTCAGGTTTTGGGTAGGCGCGCCGTTGATGTAGTGAACCAAGTCCAGGGGTCGCAGGCTGCCCTCCGCCGAGGCCACCGAATTGGGAATTATGTCCTTCACGTAGAGCACTCCGAAAGGGCTATCGTTGCCACCACCAAAAATCAGCCCTGGAATATGTAAAGACCCACAAAAATGACAACGTAACACACTTATCCATCTTTTTTGAACTTTAACTGAATCCAGAAACACTCTCAGCAAACAATTTGAAAGCCAGTGACATTTTTAAGCCACTGAGAATTAGTTTCTAACCAAATCCTCCGTTACTACATAAACATATAATCTCAGTAGACATTAGAATCTGTGCAAAGTTACCTAGCTTTTCCGCTTGGCACCGAAAGGGAATATCTGGCAGCAGATGGGCTTCTATGGGGGGCTTGGGTATCTCTAGGACCCGGCCCACCACTAAATTGACCACCTTGGGTGCTGCACGAACCAGGTTCACCACCTGAGTGTGGCTCATGCTGGACACATCTGTGTTGTTAACCTGAAGAGGATGATATCAGCCATTAAAATGTACTAAAGCATCAGCATCACTCTTTGTGATCCCTGTGTGTGTTTTCAAAGGACACCACCATACATTTTTCAGATTGTTCCGAGCTCATTACATTCTTTTGACACCACTGAAACCATAAGACTTTGCTGACTTTGGATCCTCGGTGTGGCTATGTACCATAATGAGCCGGTCCCCCGGCTGCAGCCTGCCATCACTCTTTGCAGGGTCCTGTATGATATCATGGATGTAGCAGCTCAGGTCATTTCCTCTGGTCAGTGTAAATCCCAGGCTTCCTTTCTCCGATTTAACGAGCGAAACGTTCAGTTCCACTTCCTGTTGCGGGGGGTTTGATTGAAAATACCGCAATGTGAGATTACTTTGAGAATGGCAGATTTCAGCTTAATACAGAACATGCTTCTTAGCATGAATCTTCTGCTTCATTACTAATAAGTGGACATTAAACTATGAGTACTGCACATTAACTGGAGACAGTAAAGTCTTTTGTGAAAAACTAGGGACTCAAATTGTGCCCTATGATTCCTAAGCACTCACGGGTGCAAAGTCCTCTAACTCCAAAGCATTGTCAGCGGATACGGTCTCTGGCAGAGGGCTGGGGTGGCCTTGCAGGGAGGGAGGAGAGAAGGCAGCCAACTGGGAGGCATGTCCCACTGGGGAGGTGGGCGTGCTTAAAAAAAAATCAAAAAAGAGATGTTGTGCCTTCACCTTTTTGACTGTGATACTTAAGGCTACAGAATAAAACCCTTTGTGACTACATTCTGTATTGGCTCAGCAGTGTGGAGGAAGGGCAAGACTTAACAGGGCCACTTTATAACAGATCTTAAAATGCTAAAACTGCTTTAGTTTCACTTAAAGAGGAACGTCTGTCTGCGGAGTTGTGCCTAGTTACACTGTGACTACACATAAATAAGTTTGTCTAAAATGAGTATAGGTGTCAAATTCAACAACACAAAAAACACTATTCAATGTTTCCACTGAAGTAAAAAACAACTAACACGTACGTATTACCGTTTTTGATTAAATCCATGCAAGAGTCAGCTTTTACCAGCTGTATTTTACTTTCTAAATGGTGTATTGGCTGGAAGCATAGTTACTTACTATTCCCATTGTAAATTGTTGGGATCACTAACCAACACAGTTACATACGGACGTATTTTTAATATTCATACCTCCTGTTCATCTCGAGCAAACTGGGCGACTGGTTGGGTGAGTAGTATGCAGAGTGAACCGTGCTGTCTGGTTCACAGGTGGTTTCATGTGGGCTGAGTCCTGGGATGGGGGTGTGGTACACACTTGGATCCCAGCACTGAGAGTTTTGCTCCTGCGACTGACTGAAGGCCTTCTCTACTTCTTCATTGTCTGTGCTGTCACTGTAACTGTCACGCCGCCTGGGGGATTTCAGCAACAGCCTTTCCAGGGCCTCTTCCACTGGCCCGACACTCCACTGCCTGGAGTCCCCAGCAGAAGTGTCGTCATTGTGCAGCCCAACAGCCTTGCCAGAGACGGAGTCCATTTGGGCAGTGGGGTCTTTTGGAGCTAACACTTTAGAAGTCTAGAGGAGGAACAGTCAAGTCAACTGGTCAATATTACATAAATAAACAAAACGCAGTCAATAATGCAGACTGGCTATGAGAAGAATGCGTGTGTGAGAGATATGATATATTTTTTCTTTACCAAAGTGCTACTTAGCGCAGGTAGGACTCCTTTCTCGGGTCTGCAGAGCAGCAGTGTAACCTCCTGACCCGTTCCTCGTAATGCTGAAATCACCTCCTAAGCCAAGCACAGATACATCAACAATATGAATCAGACATACAAAGACAAAACAGAACAGCACAGAATTGCATCAGAACAATTGCCAGTAGCTTGTAAAAGTTGACTTTTTGGAAAAAGAGGGAAAAAAGTAGGGATGCACTGATACTGGATCATACTGCGCTCATATACTCATAAAAACTGATACCACTTTGATCCAACATCACGTTAAAACTCGATGGTACGGCATTTTGTCAGAATGTACGGTCTGTTCTGCTAAAGAGTCAAGAGGAGGAAGGGACGGCACGTCATTTAACACAAGCAATCTGATCAAAACATCTAAAGCCGCGCCATAGCGCAGAGAACACGGAGTTTGCTAATGCTAGCAGAGAAAGACCGCAACAACAAGCTTCAGCGCAAATTCCGGAGACGCCAGAGAAAATGAAACAAACCAAACTCATTTAATGTTAGATATAAATAAAGCTTCAGTTTCAATCACCGATATAAGTACACTGGGTGTACGCTGTGTTAGCACCTATAAAAAAACGAAAGTTCCCAAGCGGATCGGTCACACTTCTTAAGGTCTATGTCACCGCAACGGGTAGGTACATTTCTGGGCAGGTGCACATCAGGCTGCGGCGTAGGGTCCGCGGCTTCGCCGAACTTAGTATTAATTCAACGCAGACGTATAAATCGGCCTTTACAGCCAAGGTTTAGTTCCTCTGTAAAGACCTTTCAAGCTGAGATCTGAGAATCCCGATATAAATGATTGAGCTGAAAACTCAAGCAAGGTAAAAATTGCTTAAAGTGATCAACCACTTACATGTACAAAAATGTATTTTGAAAGTCAATAAAGTTCAGTAAGTAACAACAACAACAACAATAATAATAATAATAATAATAATATTCTTTAGAACAACACTGACTAAAATTATACGGTATAGGCCTTAGTAGTTACCTTTACCTTTAGTACAGCTGACTGGATATACGCCACAAAAACCATTAGAAATACTCACAACTCAGTTTTTTAAAAAATAAAGAATTAATAGTAAATTGCTATAAGGCAATATGTCAAGACATACGTGTTGAGACAATCCTTTGAGCGAAGTCTGGTTGACCTGGAGGATGACGTCTCCCACTTTGATTAAGCCACTCTCTGCTGCTGGCTGTCCAGGAAATAGCTTCTTAACCCTGACCATGCTGCTTCCAGGGGGCTCAGTTGGTAGGTTCTCTTCACGGCTGAAGCTAAATCCCAGGCCTGAAGAGTTCTTCAGCAGACCTACCGCAAACACATTGTCTAGGAGCAAAAAACGGAACAGGAAACAGATTTTGCACGGAGGTATAATGAGTGGAGAAGGAGACTGCACAAACCTCCAGCGTTTTAAGGCAAGCTTCCTCATACAATGAGCAGAAAATTACGTAAATTATTTTAGTGATTCATTTGCTGAATTTTGGCAGCACGCATTCCCTCCTAGGCAGTATCTATATAAGCTGATGGCAGTGCTTACCATCAGTAATAAAGCTATACTCTCGGTCTGATTTTTGGACGGGAGATTTCCCATCATGGCTGCCTTCCTTGCTGGGGGGTGCTGAGGGTGGGGTGGACTGTGGGGTGAGGGGGGCGTGCACTCTGGCGGTGGGGAGCTGACCCTTTTCCAGACGAAGATGCACCAACTATAAAATCAGAAAAACAAAAAGTACTTCCAAAACAAGGACCTTCCCACCAAATCCAGATAAAAGAAACACCTACAACTCCTGTAGTTCAACACCTACAAAGCAAACGACAACAATGCAGAGGTCATGGGGTCAAACCTCGGAGCACACAGACTGTAATCCTCCCCTCTACTGTAAGCGGCTGTGGAGAAGGTCTTTAGCGAGTGTTAATTACTACAGTACAAACTGTGGTGTATTCATGAATGCTATGCTACAGGACGTGTGATCAAAGTAACATTATCATGTACAGTAATTTCATATTCATAGTGTGACTATGGAGATCTATTTAACGTGTAGCTGCCCAAAAAGGACTCGAATATGAACCACTGAATGAATGATCTATTTAATTTAAAATAATTACCTGCCCAGTATCTCTCAGGGCTTCCACTGCTTGCTTATGAGTTGCTCCTTCTAGACTTTTTCCATTAACGGCCACAACACGGTCTCCTGGAAAGATCACATGACTGAATTATGAAAAGGCCATGGTAAAGTGGTAAACGAACTCCATTTTCCATTAAAGTACCGTGAAAGGGCATCATATTTATTATGCAGCTTCAGTGCCAGATTTTATTTGTACGCACATGCTAAACTTTCTACCATCAATGATTGAGACTGAGATGGAAGCATATTAAAAGAGGCATGCTGTATTCCAGCGTTTCCAAATCCGGTCCTTGGTGACCCGCAGACAGTCCATGTTTTTGCTTGAGCTGGGAGGGAGCAAAAATGGACTGTTTTTCAGGGAGCTGAGTAGGAGCAAAAACATGGACCGTCTGTGGGTCCCCGAGGACCGGGCTGGGAAACACCGATCTATTGACATCACATGGCCCCTGGGTATTTTATAATTCACTGGAGATACTTACCCTTCTGAATCCGTCCATCCAGCTCAGCGGCTCCTTCCGGGATTACGGCCTTAACGTAAATCCCCCCATGTCTCACACTAGTGTTCACACCACCCTGCAATGAGCCATACCGTTACCATAATGGCCAAAGAGGAAAGGTAGACGACTATTATACATTATGCTAGAATGGAACTATGCATTTCTCACATTAAATGTGCAGATAGAGTTAAGAGGTATGAGTTCCCTTAAAAGCTTTTATTACAACTGAATAATTGTAGTAAAAGCAATCATGTCACTGGTTCTTGTTTAAATAATTTGTGTCAACAAAAAGAAACCCTTTAACCCCTGTGTGATTTTTGGGGTTGAAATGACCACAGTCCATTTTGACCAAAACGAGGATAAATTCTATAGAATCTATAATTTATAACGGAAGAAGTAAAATACACAGGGGTTAAGACTACAATACTCTGCAAACAAACTTACAAAAGGTGTTATATAATTAGGATTAATAATTCAATAGTGATATTTTTAACACATACTTTTAAGTGAAGCATGTGCTAAGGTCACTGAGGTTGCATGCTCAGCTAGATGCACACACTTTAGACATTCATGCCCAACCGCTGCATTCCAAAAATCTGCATGCTGTTGGAAAGCAAATCACACCTTCTACTAAAATTAAGCCAATCAAGAACAAGCAGTGAGAGTGAGGATCAAATAAAATGTAAGGAAAATAGAAAAAAAAAGCAAAAACCTTGCCAAACAGTACCGTGACACTTATGCCCAGGCTGTTGTCCTTTTTGGACAACTGCACGTCAAATAGATCTCCAGGAAGGAGACTATTGACATCTGGGTCATTATCACTTAATTGCCCCAGGCTGCAGTTGGGAGTTAACTCCTGTAAACAGAAAAATTCTGAATAAGTAGGCTGCCATTAACACAAGCAACGTGCAAAGAAGAACAGGCAGGAGTCAATGAAAGAGAACATGCAAGGAAAATTGCATTCACATCCCAAATGCAATTGTGGAGATATCGAACGTACAATTAGTATCAGGAAACGTAATGTAGCTTCAGCAGTATTAGTCAGTTAATTTTGCGGAACTCCGATGCAAGATTGATTGTGATCTCACATCTCACTACATTTTCTGACAGCAAAAAATTATTCCCAGGAAAATCTTAAAGAAGAGGAATAAAGGAAACAACCTATAAAACAAAAAATTAAGCACAAATTATCTGGGCACTCATTCATTCAGCATTCAGTGTTGGATTGTAAAATCCCTTTATAATCTAGACCAGTCTTATCCTCAAAGGGACAGTAGTATGCAGGCTTTTGGGATTATTTTAAGATTAACTGTTCAAACCCAGATGTGAGGACTCTTCAGCCAATCAGTCCTCTGATTAGTAATGTAATTAGGGAGCTGCAGCAAAAACCCGCACACACAACGGCCCTTTCTGGACAAGATTGGCCACCGCTGGTCTAGACTGATGTATAGTGGTGTGTAACGGTAACGCTTAAGCAAGAAAAGTGTGTTTCACCAAACTCCATCCCAGCACTTCTATAAATGACAATTTCATTTATCATTTCCTGTCTCTCTCTCTCTCACACACACTCACACTCTCACACACACACACAGCTGTAAAAGAAATACTAGTCTCTTCAGATCAGATGCTACAGCTCTGGAAGAAATTAAGAGACCAAAAGAATTTTCAGTATCATTTCCCACTGGTCTGCGTCTGTCCAAGATGTACATTTCTGCAAACTCCAGCCTGGCTCTTTCCTGCTTCTCACTGTTGAAGGGCTGCTTCTTTGCTTTGTGGGTCTTCAGTCCTGCTTCAAGGATCCCATTATGAACCTGTCCTAGCAGTGCACTTAATACCATTTAATGTTTCCCATTCTTTTTTGAAGGCCAGTCGAAGTCATTCTCCGATTTATGAGTTACTGTTGGATAAGTTGACCGTCATCTCTGGCATTAGAAAGTCGTTTCTGCCCTCTACCTGCCTGGTTTCTGGTCGTTCCCAGTGTCTCCCGCTTCACCTTGTTCTTGTGTACTGCTGTCTTAGAAACTTTGAGCCTGGAAGCAACCTGCCGCTTAGTGTAACCTTCTGCCAGCAGAACCGGGATTAAACCAGGATTTATAAATAGATTTTTAAAAAACATATGGAGTGGTCTCAATTTTTTTTTTTTTCCAGAGCTGTATATATATCAAGCCATTATATATACCTCAATACCATTATTTATATAAAGTGAGGAAAACAAATAATGGTCGTTTCAAAAGTTATAGGAAACGGAGCATGTATTTACTGAGCGGAATCTATGCACAAACCTGACTTGGTGACTTTGTTATTTTAGGCATTTTCTTCTCCTGACTACTTGAGTATGTGTCTTCATCCATGTCAGAATCTCCTCTGTCTGAGTAATCGGGGTCCTGGGAGAGCTCGGGGCTTTTAACTTTCCTCATCTTAGGAGGCAAGGCTGGGGGTGTGTCATCAGTGAAGGTGCTCTGTGCCGAGGGCTGGGGCGTGGGATCCGCTAGCGGATGGCGATGATAGTGCCCGAGGTGTGCCTGTGACAGGCTGGCACTCGCCGTGAGGGAGTCTGGGGAGCTCGGGTTCTCCTGGCGTCTGCCGGGGGAGATGGTAGGCGGCTCTGCCTGAATGAGTGCGGGGGAGCCATGCCCTACCAGTTGTTTCTCAGATGACGACTCGGTGTCGTCTTCTTGTCTTTCATGTGATGATAGAATTTGGCCACCATCTCTGAAGTGAGCCAAGCCTGGTAAAGTATCTGAAGAAGGCAAAAGGCAACAAAACTAACGGGCCTTGTACCTCAAGAACCACAAAAACAACAAATGGTTAGACAGATATCTGTAGCTACCATTCAGACCAATCTATATTTGTCTGAAACATCTACTGTGAATACTATTAGACAGCTAATTTTCTGCAAATTAAATGCGCTATATATCTGACTCGTGAATTCACAAGCTGAGGCTAAGTTAGCAGATGGCACAGTTTAAAACAATGTGCTCAGAAAAAACATTTTACAGTAGCAAATTTTTGAGCATTTCACTCAAAAAAGCATAAAGGCTTATGGGATACCATCATAGAGCCTTTCTTTAGGCTGAGACACAACCAGCGTGACATCATCTGGGGTGTTCTGGAGGATCTCAATTGCAGCATGATGAGGGATCCCCTCTAAGTTTACACTATTGACTGAGATCAGACGGTCTCCTGGAAAGAGCACACCTTCAGTCACACAAAATGTAATGCAACTCGAGAACATAGCTCAGTGTTTCCCAACACCGTCCTTAGGGACCCACAGCCAGACCGGACCCTGTCTTTTCTTCCCTTCCTTCCCTTCCAGACAGTCCACATTTTTGCTCTCCCTGGGAGATATAAGGGATCAAAAATGTGCACAGTCTGTGGGTTCCTGAGGCCTGTATTGGGAAACACTGGCTTAGATGACCCATTTTGCATGGCCAAACTGTCTGAGCGGCTCGCTTTTCCATTTTCGTAACATTAGCCAACCCGTTCCAAGATGTGATCAAAGGAAGAACCTGGTTTCAGGGTCCCGTCGATATCAGCTGCCCCCCCTGGTGTGATGGAGCTAATAAACGTCCCAAGATCCGCACGTCCAGAATTCTCTCCTCCAACTATCTGAAAACCTGGAACAGTATGTAAATAGATCATTACGTTCGTTGGAGATGGGTGAATGAAAATTCAAATTAAGCTACTCCTTTTATCCCATACAGCAAAATATCTCAATTTTAACAAAATAAAATTGATTAGAGATATCAAAACATGATTAAATATTTTGCCATAATACTCTGCAAATCATAAATTTTCCAATTACTTGTGTGTAGCATTCTGTAAAGCCATTACCCCAATTTAAACAGAACATTTATATGAAATAATCCTTATCTAACTGCATAACTTGTGTTCAATAGACAACTGAACATTCTTATAAAATCAACTTCATTAATTGCTCAGTGTGCAAATCTAGACATTAAACCCCTTTCATGGGCTAGAAAATATATGAAAATGTATTTTAACATATTTTGAAGTAAAAAGCAATTGACAAAATAATTACAACAAAAAGAGAGAAAATGGTACTCATTTGTGGTATAAGTATCCAGGATACTTTAGACAAACAAATGAATTCTCTCTCACTGGTTAGCGTAGGTCATCCATCAACATTTGTGTGCTAAGCACTGTTTACCAACTCACCCAGGCCATACTTTACATCCTTCTTCAGGTTAACTGTTGTAATTGCTCTTTCAGGTGACGGCAATGCATTTATCTTCTTTTTTAAGGAATCTGTTCAAAAATGTGAACTCATTAGGAGCAGAGAAAAGCCTCGATAATTATGGAAGCTTTTAATTCCAAAGCAGCAATTAGTGAAATCAAAATGTAACCAGGATTTATCAGACCGAAAACCAATGCAAACATTGTTCCAGAACGTAAATTAGTGTGTTGCATGCCATCGTGATCAATGTGCAAATGGACACAATCTACAATTACTAATACAAAATGAATGCAATATATTTACAGCTTTATCACTATGATAAAGGCGACATGAGCACCAGAACCTACAGCCAGCTGCAAAACAGAGAGAAAGCCCACTCATCATTATTTGCATGAGTCTTTATTCTTACACCCATACGCAAACTTTGAAAGGTGTGCTGTTTACAGTATATAAGTAGTGGACTCTACTAGTCTATATGGATGGCCTAGGTCACAGGACAAGGAAAAAGCATTAGAATTTAAAACGGGAACGACAGCGGAACAGGGACAGCAGATAAGACATCTAATTCATGTGTAAACTGCCGTTCGATTACAAAGGAAGGGATGCACCAGGAAAAAAAATTCAGGCTGAATGCATAAAATAAGAGGTCATGCAAATGTTAAGACGTTAGTCATCTTCAAACCTACAAACCATTGCTGCTTAAGTCCACTGAAGTCGAACATATCAAACAATACTCATATATCAGTTAATTATCTTTTTAGTGGTCACCAACCAAACGGACACTAAGTCTGAAACATTCAGTTTTGGTAATTCAGATTATATACAGGGCTTCAGATGATCAACTAAAACTTCTTTCATGTAAAATCATCATAACAGCATCTCATTCACGTTTACTAATAATTACAAAGCACTTTCATATATGAAAATTGTAATTTCTCTCAAATTTATCAAACTAGTTTCACCCAAATGTGATACTTAGTTTTATGTAACATGACAAATGATCATAGGGACTTAATGGCCATTGCACAAATTTAAATGTATCATCTCATTGAATCTCCTCTATTGCTATCTGCAGCAGTCAGAAATAGTCCAGATAGAAGATGATATAAAATTTGTCTGTCTATTTTGACTTTTCACACCAAACAAATGCATTAATGGAAATGAAACATCTCTCTTCCTTCCCCAAATGTCACACATTCAGTAATCCGTGCACACTGATGTGGATTGCAGTGACTCACGGATAAGTAAATCGAAAGCTTAATAAGTGAATGATACTTGTGAAATGACGTGAACATTTTCTGTTAACATGGTTCATAGACAGGTTTGATTGGGGACTCTCTCTGCCACTTTTCCAGTAGTGTGCTCATACCACATGGAAGCTAAGCAAGGTTGTTTATGCACTGAAAAAGAACTGCCTGTTAGTTGTAGCTGAAAAATCAGAACTAAAAAAAAAAAGGCTGAGAAACTGAGGGGTTTGAGGTAGTGCTGGCCACAATGCCCCGATCTGCCTATTAAACTGATAAACCATTTATCACTATTCCCAGAACACTAATCCTAAAATATTAAGTATAATTATCTGTTAACAAATCAGTACCATCAAAAGGCAGAGAACTGTATCCAAAATAAGCAAAACAAACATCTCTGGGGTAACACCTAAAAAAAGGTGTAATAAAACAACAAACTAGTAACCCGTTTACCTAGTGACCTGTTTAATAAATTGCTATAAATGGCTAAATTGTTCTAAACAGTCCATGTATTATTACATAATAGAGACACACCAATGACAAAAGATTGATTAATGTGCCCTTAATCTCAGGTAACACAGGTCTATAGTAAAATGGATTTCAATAAGATCTTAGAGAGAACCGATCATGGGAAAACCGTTAATTTAAAAGGTTTCATTAGTTTAATTGCTACATTTCATAGAACAACATTCAAATTTCTTCAACTAAGGTTTTGATAAACATTGTGATACGTAAACCCAATGCTGGCTAGATTAAATTAGCATGCTGAATCACCAGCGATATTAAGTTTAACCATCTGCCCTGAGATTCAATGCAAAAGTGTAATCTGTTCAAATAGTATAGACTCACACAACAAACTTATCAGCAATTTGCTGATTAATAATGCTCCTATAGCAATAAACTAGACTGCTCTTTTTAAAATTTCCAAACATGGCACCCCTGCTGTTGGATATCTGGGAATAATTAATTAATCCAGTACAGCTCGAAAAAATGAACGTGAATGAAACATACTGTCACCTGAAGACGTAGGAATACCAACGGGGCTATTAAAGATACAGAGTAAAAATGCATCACGTGTGGCCACCTGTTTCATGCAGGGTGCCTTGCTTATACTGATGGCATCGAAATAACTTTAGTTCCAGTGGAAAAGCAGTGTGCAGTGTGATATCTGTCACTGTGTAATGTGTACATGCGTAAATGCATGCAAATACAGTAAATCCAGTCATTTTCTTACTTTGTCTTATTGACCCTGTCATGAATGCAGAAGACGAGGGCTTTGACAGACTTAACGAATCTTTGCTAGTCTCTGAAGACTAAAAACTGGCCAGCATGGGGAAATGCACATTAAAAAAGGTGCCTGTGTGAGTACATGTGAGGAGTTTAGAAAGACCCAAAGAATCATGCTTTTACCTGGCAGTAGATGTCTGCAAGATCAGTAGAAAAGGAGAATTAAGGTACAGCGACAGAAGGCAGTGAAGCCAAATTATATTCCGCAGATTTGTGGTGACAAACACCAGTCCTTGCTGGGGCTACAGTGCATATGGGATTTATTCCTAGCTGAGGTCTTCATTGACCTTTAAAACGCTTTAGCTGCTGTCTGAATATCCACAACATGTGCATAGCTTTTATGGAATAAAAAATAAATATAAGTTTTCAAATTATTTTTCAGATTTCAAATTATTTAATAGTTTATAGCCTGGTTTTTCAGCAGCTAAATGATACTTGACATTTCAGCACAATGACTGATGGCTAGCATTCATTTAACGGAAAAGAGGTTTTCCCAAGTTCCATCATTATAAGTGCATTTTAACCAGATTTGCAACAGTATTATGTAATTCATTAGGTCAAGAACAACAAAAGAAAATTTAATTTGGCGAGAGCTAAAAGTAGCATAATCTGTGCCCTGCTAGGACTAGTGTCTAGTGATTCAGAGGACATGCAATTTCAGATTTATCAAGAAAGAGAGAGCCAGGCCAAACGTACCGTTGACTGCCAAGCGACCCAGTGAGGACGATAGACCCGGAGTGTGCATGCTTATTCCTGAAATACAAGTTAAAACTGACCTTGAAAGAAACTGTGTACTGGTACAAAATGTGGATTGCTACAGTATTTCTGAATCCAGTCCTCGGGGACCCTGAGACAATTCACGTTTTTGCTCCCTCCCGGGGAGCTGGGAGGGAGCAAAAAACGTGGACTGTCTCGGGGTCCCCGAGGACCGGGTTGAGAAACACTGGATTAGGGCATCTACAGATGTATAAACACAAGTGTATATTTTAACCACTTGCTAGAGAAAATACGAGAAGATTGATGAGGAAAAGAAAAAGCCAGTGCAAGAAGCCCTTGCTGTAACTGGTATAGAAAGTGCAGCATTCAAGAATTTGGCTGTGTTCGGGTGCATGCTGGACTGATGCAGTGCAAACTAACTGAAAATCCAGACCTTCAACATAAGCGTGTCCCGTTTCTTCAAAAGAAGAACTGTCTGATTCCTTCTTTAACCTCCCCGAACTCCAGCTGGGGCTGCTGTGGGCTTTGGAGACAAAAATGCTGTGGAACAAAAAAACAAAAAGAGAGTAAGATCGGCATAAAAGCATAGCTAGTGGAATGAAAAACAAACATTCCAAAAAGAGCAGCAGGAAAACAAAATTATACAGTTAAACAGGAAGTAAGAGCTGGATATCAGAAATCCATACAGACGACAAATCACAGTGACGCACCCTTCCTGCTTGCGAGCCGCGGTAAGGGAGTCTGTGTCCGAGCTGGCACGGTGATGAGAGGATGGCACCTGGGTCTGCCTGAGGTTCATCTGTGACTGATTGCTGTACAACTGTGCCTGACTTTCTGGGGACTCCGGCACTTGGCCCAAGTTGTGGTGGGAACGACTCATAAGTTTGGGGTTTGAGTTGGAGCCAAAGCTGGAATACGGGGAGCCGCCAGGGAGCAGGGGCTGACTCGGCGAAGACTTGTTGAGAGCCATCTCAGAGTAGGAAATCCGTTTCATATGGTCGGAGTCTGGGCTGCTGGCCGAAGTAGCGGCTAAGCTAGCAGTGCTCACTGCCCGCTCAATGATGGGGCCTCCTGAGAACTGGAGGTTGCTCAGAGGGCAATTTTCTACAAGGCAGACAGCAGACACAAGAAGAGAAGCGTTCAATGCAATAGATGCTCTCTTTAAGGCAGCATTTCCCAATCCGGTCCTCGGGGTCCCACAGTTGGACCATGTTTTTGCTCCATCCTAGCTCCTGGTAGGGTCTGGGGGTCCCCAAGGACCATATTTGAAATACTGTTTTAAATGATTGACATGGCAGAATTCTTATAAATGATGATATTCTTATACATTGAAACATTATCTACCCATGTCCTGAAGGTCCTGATTGTTCTGCCGGGTTTTCATCTGCAGATGAAACTTGTGCTGGGCAGTGCACAGGTGCAGCAGGTATTGGCAGGTCTTGCTGCTGTCTGTCTGAAAGTGGTGCTTAATACCATCTGATGTGTTCTGCAGGCTGATCTTCTTTTTCTGCAGGAGACAGAGGAACAGAGGAAGAGTGAGTTGCACATGCTGCTGCTACTACACAACCAAACATTTCCAGAATTTTCGCGAACACACGCATACATGCTTATCAATAGCAAATACAGATGTCTCACCGTAAAGGAAATCTTCTTTGTTTCTCTCCAGGGGAACCTTAAGACCGGGGTGCGAGTTCCATTTAGCACCTCAAAGATGAGCACTCCCTTGGAGAACACCCCCAGCATGATGCCTGTCTGAGACCTCTTCTCTGGAAGAACACGGTGGAAATGGACCCCATACTCAGTCAGCCTTTGGCTTACCTATGTAACAGAAAAAATATCCATCAAGAACACCATGCAGTACGTGGCTGTTTCAAGGTGGCATAACCCACACTTTCCTTGTTGAAGCTGTGTAGTCTTTTTTACAGACTTAAGCAAAGAAAAGTAAACAATGTCACAGATGGGGGTAGCGTGTGGCTCAGTGAGCTAAGCCTCTGTGCCTGTGATCAGAAGGTCACCGGTTTGAGCCCGGCCTCGGCACATCTACGGGTCCTTGAGCGAGGCCCTTAACCCTCAGCTCCCTGTGTGCTGTCATGGGTGGCTGTCCTTTGCGGCCAACTTGCTCTCACCTATAGAGAGCAGGCTGGGGAAGGCAAAAAATTTCTCCACAGGATCAATAGTTTATATCTAGATGCAGAAAAAAGTTTAACTCTGTTTACATTTTGGCTACAGATGGCTCCACCAATATTCTTTTGGTTCAATTCAGTTAAATTTTTTAATATAGTGCCTTTCATAACAGTCACCCAAAGGCACATTATGGGAGTGTAGGGCAATCCATTATCACATCATTTATACAGAATGGTGCATTAGCAGGGATACTCCTTTTTACATTCTACATATATTTTTGTCAAGAAAATTGTTGTATTCTGAAAATAGTGTCCACTCTATTCCCTGCATATTTTAAAGCATATTTTAGGGGTGAAAAAGCTGGAAAATGCACTAGAGAGCAGCTGAGGTATTTGGACTCACCTTCAGAAACTCAAACTCTGCTTCTGCCTCAGAGGCCCCAAAGTAAGCGCTGTGCAGTCGAGAGAGATCTTCTTTTAGTGATGTTTGGTTCATTTTGTCCAGCACGGTTGCTGGTAAGTAATGCTCAGTTCTGAAATATGTTTTTCCATGGAGCTAAAAGACAGGACAGGTCACAATTTTCACAATTTACATTTTATTCACTTAAAATATTCTGGCAAACAAAAAACATACATTTTGCCAATTGTTATTGTATGTTAACCTATTCCCATTAACTTAAATAGTCTTGACATTAAATGTTGTACTTCAAAATTCCCTGGTGAGATGAGTGAAATAACTGGACTGTAAATCATCATCATCATCATCATCATCACCACCATCACCACCATCATCACATCATCACCACCATCATCACATCATCACTATCACCATCACCACATCACTATCACCACCATCACATCATCACCACCACCACCATCACCACATCATCACCACCATCATCACATCATCACCACCATCATCACATCATCACCACCATCATCACATCATCACTATCACCATCATCACATCACTATCACCACCATCACATCATCATCATCATCACCACATCATCATCATCACATCATCATCATCACATCATCACTATCGCTATCACCACCATCACATCATCACCACCATCATCATCATCATCATCATCACCACAGTCATATTAACCTCAGGCTGGTAATCTCCGAACTCCACTTGCAGTGCCAGCGACGCCAGCAGCATCGCATTCTCGGTGTCACATCTCATTCTCTCTTCCAACATATCCTTACGCAGCTGCAAGTAGTACTGGTGCTTCGTCATCGTGTGCCTGAATAAAGTAACGTTCACGTCATTTGACCCTATGCATCTGTCCACCCATCTCTTACCTTTTTGAAAAGCGAAAACAATAATTCATTCAATGACCATGTTGCATGCTAATTTTAGGAGGGAAGGAACTAGAATCTTACTGTATGAGATTAACATCATCCAGAAAAAACTTGATTCGAAAAAACAGATTAAAGTTAGCGTCTGGTTTCTTTCTCTTTGGCTCCTCCTTCCAACCTTCTGGGGCTACTTTCAAGAGTTTGGCCTCAGGATCAATAAAAAAGAATTCATTTTCTGGAAAACAATAAAATGAATGTGCTTCACAATATGACAATTTCTGAGCAATATCACACTGGGTTTCACTACATTTAATAATATTAAGTGATTGTTTATAAAGAGAATCCAAACAAGGCAATGGTAGTTTTAAATAAATAAATAAATAAATACATACATACATACATACATACATACATACATACAGAAAAAGGTTGGCCGTAATAGATATGCAATTATATTTTTTGTTAAACATGATATTCCTTGATGAATAAAAATACTACTAAACTTTCAAAATGTCATTTTTAAATATTTCTTTCTGCAAGCTATCTGGTTGGTAGCACTAAAATAAAATGTCAAGAACCAACATTTACCATTCACTCCAAATGTACAGTTCAAAATATTTACTGAATATTATATAAAACAAAATTATATTTGGAAACGCCACATCTTTGTTTATATGTTAATATGCTCCTATGAAATTACTATTTGCTTTATATGCTTTTATTTATAGTTTTATAAGCTGCTTTAAGTATACCAACAGCTACCTACATGTAGCAGTAACAGCATTATGCTATTTCAACAGTGGCTTACGTTGTGTCAGCATCTCACTAACCTTTCAGGGCGGCAAGTCCAAAGAGATGATGTTCCACCAGACCCACGTGAGCTACCACCATGTCCAGAACATCCTTGCACATGGCCTTGATGTCACAGCTGACCTCCAGACGCTGTCCGTTCAACAGTACAACCCCCACCTTTCTCATGGTCTCATCCGGCTTCCCCTTCTTATTCTACAGGAGAAACACACACTCAGCATTACATATTTTCTGACTATTTGCTATTTTGTGTGTGCTACCAAACACACCTTCTCACATACATGCATTCAGAGAACACTAGAGCACGCATGAACATTTTTAAAACTTTCTCCTGGAATACACTGGGAATATGTATGTTGCCATGGCAAGTAGAAGTTACATTTAAGCTTTTTAAATATCATATTTAATGTTTCTTCTAATATATTATATATGGTTTATATCCTCTGCTCCAGATTGAAGCAAACAAAAATGCATAGATATGCTGGCATGTGGAGGGACAGACTCTACCATTATTGAAGAAGGAACAGTCAAGGCAACACAAGGCTCACTGGTCATCTTAACGAATTCCGGACCGAAGTAATTCTGCAATACAAAAATAAAAGTGAAAACTCAAAAGTAAAGCGTTCACAAATACATAAAATTTGACACCCTGCTAAGATGCATTCATGGGTTTAAAGAACAAAGCAACACACGCATGCAAGCTGACGCTATAATTGTAACGAAAAATCAGAAATATCGGAAGGGACCACTCAGGATCAGGCCTCACCCTAGTTTTCCTGTGAGGGAGCAAGCCGTCTGCCAGGCTATTTCGCCGTGTGTCCTGGAGATCTGCAAGGGACACAGCGGGCTCCTCGCCAGGTAACAGGTTCGAGCGGGACTGCTGGAGGGCCAGGTTGCTGGTAAACCGCTGTATCTCCTCTTCGTGCCGCTGTAGCATCCTCTGCGTACTTATCAATGCTCCTTCCTGCATGCCCTCATAAAGCCTGAGGCATGGAGACACCGCATACCCACTTCATACAGCAATGTCTCCTGATTTATGTAGGATGGAAATACTAGCTTGAGCCAAACCGTATGCCAAAACCACACCGGCAGCCACAGCATTTGGTTATTAAGATGCCTGGGCTGCCAGTTAACACTAAGCTGTATTTTCAATGCCACATTCACAAAATTCAGGAAGTATTTCAGGGGAGATGTCTCAAAGATACAATGTTTAAATGAAAGCTTAAGATAAGATTATGTGAAAAACACCAATACACTGGTAACAGTGGGAGGCTCGGTTGTAAAATTTCTGTTAAGGACTTCGGGGAAGCTATGCTAGGGAGTGATCTATAGAAAATGTAATTTTAGCTGGACTAAAACTGTACTGCACAGTAGGAAGCCCTGTGGCCAATACTGCGGCCTCATACAGAGAGAGTCAGGAGTGTCATTCCTGTCTCTGGCTCTGTGCCTGTCGCATTTCCATGTCTGCCCCATGTTTGAGTGTGATTTCTATGGGAGCACGTGGTAAGGTGCCTCTAAATGTGTGTGTGAGATTGTGCCCAGCGATGGACTGGCATCCTGCCCAGTTTGTTCCCTGCCTTGCCCTGCCTGAAACAGGCATCATGACCATTACCTGTCATCATGTATTACAGGGGTTGTCAAAAGTCTGGACTGCAAGTTAATCTGGACCCAATAATGCACCTTATGAATCAATATTGTTAATGTGAAAAGGTTCAGCGTGATCTGAAGTACAAAACTACAACTTGGAACCACCTAACTTTGCACACACATAACTTAAACCCAAATCACAATTCTACCTGTGCCGGTGAGCAGGCTGACTGCCAACAGACAATCCTTCGTGCTCAGACAAGGCTGCCTGGGAATTGTATCTTCTCTCATCATCTGGCTTCTTGACTGTGTAGGAAAGGGGTACTTTATGTCAAAATACAAGCCAATAAAAAAAAGACCTTGTTCAAGAAGAAACCGCTAATTCCTTATATAATTTAACATAATACAGGCAGTTCCCAGGTTACAAACGAGATCCGTTGCTTAAGTCTGCCTTTAAGTCAAATTTGTAGATAAGCTGAAAAAATACAGTGCATAATTATACAGTAAAAGTACCTACATCTACTGTACCGTATCACTGAAGCTGAGCAATGTTTTCAAAGTAGTGCGTGCATTCATTATTAGAAACTATTGTATTTAACTTGAATTTCAAATATAATGGGCTTAATGAGAGTCCGTTCGTAAGTCGGACGTTTTTAACCTAGGTATGCCTGTATTAAAGATTAATCTGCTACCTTAAAATATATTGTCACATGAAGCAAATATCTATTAATCACAAATTAAAAGAGGTGAGGACGTACCTTGTCTGTAGTCTGGATCTGAGGAAGCCACAGACGGGCTCTCACTAGATGAGCTGTAATCACTGTAGTACCTTCTGTGTGTGTGCAAAGAATCTGCAAGGAAGTAGTGAATGGTTATTTGACAGAATAAATCAGCTGCATTGTGTATTGTATTGTAAGACTAAAAAAAATTCACCTCTGTAAAATTACCTATCCAGGAACAAAGCCTGCCAAATCCACATAGATGCCTAAAGCCAATTTGTAAGATTCATTTTTTTTTTTAATTGTCACGTTATTCCTGGTGCAAAATCTATATTAAAATTACCTAGTCCTACAAGTAGGAAGTCTTGTTAAATCGAAAAGCATTAAGAACTAGATAATTCAGTCATTCAAAAACCAAGCAACTGTCCATTTGGGAATTATGTGAGAATAAATCCTGTTATGATAACACACAATATACATAATGCCAAATACTCATTGCATTGTCTATTCAATCTTTCTGCAAGTGAATGAAATAGAAAAACACCACACTAAGAAAACCTCCCAAAAAGTCTACTTTTACAAAGTAACCCAACTTGATACATTGTTGCGTAACACTGGCAATCACAAATTTCACCTAAACCCCATTCAACCAAAGATCTGAGCACATCTAATATAGCTATTCTAAAAGCCAGAGAGTTTACAATGTCTCCAGAAATGTGTGCTCATAATTGGTGATATTAAAACAAAAACTGTCTTAATAGTAATTAACCTGATGAATGGATGGACAAAGCACAATTTCCAAAATTCAGCAAGAAATCAGGAGATAATTCCATTCACAAATTCATTAACGCGAAGAAAGCTCATTATCAATCCAATTTCTTGAAAAATTCAAGACAAAGAAAAAAAAAAAAAAACAACACCCAGTTTTAAGCTTACACTGAGCTGATGCCAATAAAGTTCTCAATCTATAACTGGGAGTATTTAAGACAAACCGGAAAGCCCAGTATGGACATTTTCCCATCCACATACCTTGAATACAACACATTCCTTAGATACCATTTATCACTTATCTTTTTCGAAACCTCGTTACAAGATAATGGGTGTCACTCTGTGGATGATTATTTCCGTCAGCATTTAACTTAAATGTACAGCTCTATATCTGTGGAAAAGCATACAGTCTCATACTCAATTTCATACTCAAATAGTGGTTCACCCTTATCTGGGGAACAAGATGCCGATATCAAGAACCACTGATCAATGGAATTGCCTTATTACAATCTAGGAATCTTACAATCAGGAAAATATCAAACCCATAATCTTGCTGTAAAACCCACAGCCACATTTTCCCTGTCAATCATAAAACTATGGGGATACCAAAAATGATACAAGTAATTAAATTTTCAAATAATCAGATCCAAAATAAAACTTTACAGATCGAAATTTCAAAACATCTCTCCGGAGTTACTGATAATGCAAAGTTGAGTAGATCCATGGGTGGTTTATGGCAACAGGACCAGTATTTCATTGTTTTTGCTCTGCATGTGCCCCCCCTCCCAAAAACGAAAGTTTATAAAAACAACCACAGCATTCTTCTCTAGGGTGGTTTCTCATTAACTAGAATTAAATACACACCTCATAATTAAGCAAGTCAAACGACACTTCTGTTCAATACACACGTTTATTTATAGGCCAAACCATATACTGGTATTAATTCTTGTATGCCACAACGATAGGTCTGATATGTATACATAAACCTGCGAGACAAGCCAAGGCGCAACTTCTCTCATTTGTCTGGGAGGTGCTTATTGCATTTTGCTGCACCTGGAAAAGTGAACATTTGATGCAAAATTTAAATATATACAGTGGTACCTTGGAACACAAACTTAATTCGTTCCAGAAGGCTGGTCGAGTTCCAAGTCGAATTTCCCCATAAGAAATAATGTAAATGAATTTAATCCGTTTCAGACCCCCGAATGATTGTCTATTTAAACCTACCTACCTACCTAACGCATGATAAAAAGCATCAACAATCAATATAAAACTAATACACACATGAAAAAGCAATAAACATGAAATAAATGACAATCCCATACTCCAAGGCGAGAGCAGACACGCGTGCACCACCTTCACGTCTCACTATAATTTCCTTTTTAAGTTCAGTTACTCTCCCCACTTTCCTCTGTGGTGTGCTGCTATCGCCACTCACTTTCTTAGGGGGCATGATTACAGTATCACTAAATGTACTGTAGATAAAGCACAAAAAAGTTCAGAGAACACAGGAACACAGCTTCCACGCAGCAAACTCGGTGGAGAGGTACCGCGAGACAGAGCGATTCATAGGCACAAGCATCTCAGTAGGTCCATTTGCCTTTGTGTAAGCCCATCAGAGACGCATCTCAAATCAGAACAAGATTTAGCAGGTCTGATTTGTTCTGTCATGCTCCGAGTTTTAGGTCGAGTTGCGATTAGATTTCTCTCGACTGACCCGTTCGAGGTTCGAATTG
Source organism: Mormyrus iriodes (assembly GCA_011763525.2). Classification (NCBI taxonomy): domain Eukaryota; kingdom Metazoa; phylum Chordata; class Actinopteri; order Osteoglossiformes; family Mormyridae; genus Mormyrus; species Mormyrus iriodes. Next base: position 18,859,905 of record JAAGVU020000113.1, on the reverse strand, counting down.
GTAGAGTTGAATGCATCTCAACCCATACAAGTTTTAGCTGAAACAGTCGAGTTCCAGGATTTAGGTCAAGTTGAAAAAAAATTCAACAGACCCCTTCGATGTCCGAGTTGGTTGAGTTAAGAAGTGCTTGAGTTCCAAGGTTCTACTGTAGTTAACATTGTCCAACCGCTAATCATAATGAGGGTCATGAGGGCCTGAAGCATAGAGCACAAGGTAGGAGCGCACCCTGAATGGGCTCAGATGCTTCACTGCATATCTCTGGACTACAGGAGGAACTTCACAGTAGCTGAAGAAGACCCATGCAACACAAAGGGAGAACATCCACACATAAAGCACAGGTGGGATTCAAAGCCTTAACTTCAGAGCTGTGACGTAACAGTTCACGTCACCACGCCAACCAGAACATTTTTTTCTTCGCCTCTTAAGAATCAGTGAGAAAGTTCATTTTAATTCTAAATAACAGAAAATGGCTCCAAAGGCTTAACTGGTCCAAGAAGGGAGGGACAATCCATCTCAGAAAAAGGGAACATGTCAAGACCTCTTTCTCCGTTTCAAATAAGATCCAGCCCACTCACACCCATGCTACGCCTGTCTGACTCATCAAGGTGGTATGACTCATAGGGCACACACTCAATCCTGAATCAAGCTGGCGTTTTCATTTTGCCCTGCGGTAACCTCCATGAATGTAGAAACAAGTCTATAAGATTATTTATGGACAGGTACTGTAGAATTTTAGGTTTTATTATTATAGGTAAACTACACGTTAGGAGAGATATAATGCCTAAATAATTCAGGTTTATTATTTGGAGTAAATATATAAAATTCAACTACAACAAAATGCAGGGATCAAACGAGTTTTTTTTTTATGAGATGTACATAGGTGATATAGTATGGATTCAGTAGTCCAAGTATCTTATTCATAAATTCAAATAGTTTTAAACAATTACAACGTATCACTTTTGTTGTATAATATAGCATTGCTCAAATTACATCATGGCTTTTGATTAGAAAAATCACTTGTTTGGCCATTTACACATTCCTGTGCCCGTTATGTGCTAATATGGAGGCACAAGTTGCCTGGAGGTGAAACCTCACTGCCCATCGCCGAAGCCGGAAACCGATTCATGAGATGCTACTTGATGATGATGACGACAAAACAATGAATTATTGTTATTTGGAGACATTTGGTTATCACTTTCTTTGTGTACAGCCATTTGTCCACCATTTTGGTTGGAATCTCACAAATACAAGTATACTACATGTACATATTTCACTTGGCTGGTAGGCTTGAGGCCCGAATTGGTAAAGCCGAACGCGTCTCGACCCATACACGCGTCTCGACACGTACAAGTTCTCTCTTGTGTGGGCCACGTCTCGATCCATACAAGAGAAAAGAAAAAAAAAAGGCTGGTTTTTAAGCATTTTACAGCCATCGGCATCGGTTGATTAATCAGACTACATGGCGATATAGTGATGGCTGCACGTGGGTACATGTGATTGACGCCTAGGCAAGCGAAGCACTCTCTACCTCAGAGTTGTAGTGTAGTTTCAGTACCAACAGTAGTGAACTTGCTTGACGACCAAAAGGTAAGAGTTCGAAATACCTGTCATTACATCAGTTTCACTTCAAGAATAGCATCACCACAAAGTCAAAACAATCTTAATGTGGAAACATATTGATTGTTACTTTTGTCATTGAATTATGAAACGGCAAAAAGAGAGAGCACTGAATTTGGTGGTTAAATGGTTATTGTTTTTATTTTCTATTAGTTTTAAAATGCTGCATGCCCTTGTTTATAAGTGTGATTAATATTTAGAGTCAAATGATGAGTTTTTGTATGTTATTAATGTTAAATCAATATTTTAAAATGAAGCAGTCATGTCACTCGTTTATTATTTTTGTCCTTAAAAAATGCCTTAAAAAAAAATCAGCGTGATATTGGCTATCACAACCCCACCCCCAACAAAAATCAGCGTGATATTGGCTATCACAACCCCAC
>JAAGVU020000113.1:18834043-18851550 GCA_011763525.2 Mormyrus iriodes | reverse complement strand
TCTGCAAACTGTGTTGCAGACTGACTCTGCAAGACTGCAAATTGAGGATCTCCGGTTTAAAGGTTTACTTTCCGCATACTGGCTGTTTATAACTGCAAACAGAAAAAAAAAATCTATGTTTTATCATCAGTAGAAAGAGAATAATCGGAATCTTCAGTAGTAAAAATACGTCCAGACCAAACGGAAATGCAATGGTCTTTTTCCATTTCCCTAAAAACATAAGCCTGTTTAATGGACCTGTTTTTCAGACTGCAGATATCTGTGCTCAACAGTCACTGCTGTCATATAAAGTGCAAGAGAAACAAAAAAAAAAAAATTTTAATGTGCTGACAAGACAAGCCCTTATGAGCATAAAAGGCAGCCTACAAGTATATACAGGAAGCTTCAGAACATTTCTGATAACTGCAGAGAAGTCGAAGTCCATAGTGTGTTAAAATTAACCGAAAGAATTCAGATTCCAGCTTAACAGAGGGTGTCCTAAAATAAATTTTTTCAAGAGAATAAAATCATAAAATAATTCAGATGTCTTATTTAAACCCACCTGACTACTTCTACATTACTGCAGCACTATCTAGGACTTGTATTCACTACTGTAATCACTTGCTTTGTGCTAACTACACATGGTATTAAATTAAATTAATCAATCTATTGAAAACAAATTGAAAAGGATGGATGATTCATGGTTAATAGATTTCAGTTGATGCTCAGATATGCTGGACATAAATTGACAAGCTTAAAGTTGGAAAAGTTCAAATTACTGTTGACCCCACCAACAATTAGGCAAGTTAGTCAGTCTGCAGATTATCTGTAGAATCTCTATAGCTCAGCGTTTCCCAACCCTGTCCTCGGGGTACCACAGACAGTCCACGCAGACCGTCTGACAAGGATCTGGGAAGGAGCAAAAAGGGGACTTTCTGTGGGTGCCCGAGGACCAGGCTGGGAAACACTGCGATGGAAGATGCCTGTCTCGAGATGAGTAGGGGTTCTGTGTTACCTGTGGGCAGGCCTTTACCCCGCAGTCGCTCTCTGATCTCCTTGCTCCGCTCTGGCAGCAACTCCCGTTCACTTTTTGACAGCAACCCGTCCAACTTCAACGACACAAGAGGACAGAAGGGAAAACAACACCATCTGGATTAACAGATCTGGAGAAACACTTCAAGGTGAGAGAAGAACATCATCACCATTATCATGGCTGCTATCTTTAACAAGTTTAACATGTTGTTGATGACAGCAAGCCGCTGGTGGGAGGGGGAAATAATCGAGTTCATATAGCGGATGCTTTTTGGTGGTTACCAACCTAACCCTAACCTTTCAATTGTTGCTACCTCATTTCACCCAAGAACCTAGTATAACCACAGATTAGAATACGTTTTTCAGATGATTTATGAAACACTGTACGATTCAACAAAGAAAAGCTGACACCTTAATATTCTCAAAAGCAATAAAAGATTAGTTCAATTTATAAAAATGCTAATGAAAATTCTTATTTCGATCTAAACAAATATGAACCAGGAAAAAAAACTCCAAAAAGTACAAACCTTGGCTACACACACAACGTATGTTTTGGATGGAAGTAATTATGTATATGCGGTAAAATCCCAAATGCTGTTAGTTTGATTTTAGCACAAGTGTCAACCTGTAAATGCGTTTCTATTTTCTAGCAACACGTAGGAAAGGTTTGAGGGCCGTGCTATGTAAGAGACAGGACCACCTGGGAAAGGCTGCCCAGCACCAGCCTGACGAGCTTCCTGACATAGGCGAAGGATGGCTCGCAGTTGGAGCTGCGGATGTGTACGCTGCAGGCATCCAGCACGGTGCGCACTGACATGCGAGTGTGGGTCCGGTCGTCACACATGCTGCACAGCATGCTATTCAGGTGTTCCCCCAGCTTTATGGGCTGAACCCAAGAAGCAATATACAGACAATATATTAACACAAAAGACCATTCAACTCAACCACTGTGTAACCCTTGCAAAAAAGAATTTTATACACACATATTGAAGAATGTATACACATAGACATACCATATGTATTTACATGTTTATTTAAATGTTTACATATCTGTGTGTGTGTGTACGTATACACACACACATACACACACACACACACACATTATATATATATATATATATATATATATACACAATACTAAATTATTTTTACTTCAATATACTTGTGAAATAACTGACAAACCGTGGACCCCCACTCTAGCTAAAACAGTGAATTCAATGAGTTTGGCTTCAAATTAACATTTCTATTACGTGACGTTTACGTTATTACGTTAAAAGTGACATTGAAAGAGTATAACAAAAACAAAACAAACAAAAAAAAAGACTCAGTTGCAAGATGTTCAGAACTTTTACCTGACTCTGAGGAATCTCATAATCTGCCCCCCAGAAAAGGGTCATTCCCAAGGAGTACATGTGCATCTGAAGAGAACGACATTGGGGATGATTAAGGATGTCAAGCAGAGATATTAAAACCAGACCAAAATTTGACACTGACAAGGGAAGGGAGTTTAAAAGTAGTTAAACTGACAAGTTTCATTCAAATACACCAGACATTCAGTGTTAATTCTGGAGGTGTGACAGTGTAGAAAACAAGACTGCACTTCACCACCTTTGCACTAAAAACATCTCAATCATGTCTTAGCTCCCAGGCAATGCTTACACCTCAAAAACGCTTATTTTTTTGCCTATTCTCGCAAGAATGTTTAAATAGAAATGCTGAAGCATTTTCAAAAATTGAAACACTGACTACGATTTTTACTATTTTTAATATAACACCAAATAGCATTGACCACTGGTAACTACCAGTGAGCGGCCTGTGCCACAAAAACACTGAACACCGAGTAACCTTTTCGATGTCAGAAAGAGAAGTCAGGGTGAGGCCCTCTAGGACCTCTGGGGCAGTGAAGGCTCTCAGATCCTGCCGAGTCACATTCTCATCTGTGAAGGAGATGTTCCCCGAAGGCATTAGCAGCAGGGACCATGGGGAGATGGTGAAACTAAGAGCTGGAGTATCTGGAAGAGAGAAAGACAGAGACGATGTAGATGTTTATGCTGTCCGGCATTAAGATTGAGACAGACAGCAAAGCAGCCAGCTTCAATATCACTAACAATGAATCCGTATGAAGACGCATCTAGATTCCAGCTTAACTAAACGTTACCCAAAAAATGGACACTTAGACAAAGATGACAATATTCACTCAAGGGCCACTTTATACGGTACACTGAGTTAGCACCATGCAAGACTCCAGAACTACTTAAAGGCATTCTAAGAAATGAAAACTCAATGCATGAGTTTACCAGGTCTTTGCACAATATAATTCCAACACTAAAAAAGAAACACTTAAATATATGTATTCGTACTTGTAGTGTTACCAGCTCTTAGAAGGAAAACTTTACAATTAAGACTGTAAAACACTATATCCTGTTTGAAAACATACCATTACAAGCCACTATAATTAAAAGCTGAATACAACATATAGCAAAAGACGTTAAAAAAAAAATTTTAATCACCTGAATCTCAACAGACTAAGTGTTGAAATATTGTAACTTAAATACGAGTAAATATAATATTGTATGACATTATAAACCCAATCATTGCTAAGCACCAAGAGCCACACAGTATGCTAATCTACAGAATTTAGCTATTGAGGTTGAAGATCATAGGATCTCTCTATGACACTGAAATCCCTTTTCTCTGAAATCCTCTCTCAAAAACGGTACACTTATTTATGGCTTAGCAAAAACATGTACGTTTTGGCAATGAGGGTAGAAGGGAGATTTATATGCTAGAGCAATGGTTAATTACTAACTTTACAATGTTGGAATTTGACAATAGTAGAACATAATCTTGGTTTAAATGTTGAATATTAACGTTACAATTTTCACTCCAGGATACTGGAAGCAATTTTCACCATGAACTTAAGGACATAAATATTTTTAACGAAAACGCACAGTCCACTGTAATAAAGATGTCGAATTCTTCTTGCCTGTGGTCAAGCAGGTTGGCACCAGCTCAAACTGAAAGAGCAGGCCTTTGAACATCCTCCATGAGAGCAGACATTGGATTATAATACAGCTTTTGTCTACCAATGGTACCACAAGTCCCATATCCTTATCTCTGCAACAATACACAGACTCTGTGCTCCTGGACATAAACTCTTTTCACTAAGGTCAACACTAGTCTTACGCTACAAGCAAAGCAAGAAATTACAGATATTTGGCAGTATTTTTAAGATTAAAAATTTCCATGAAATAAATATATACAACAATTACATAATACAGAGTGCCTCCATTTGCACAACCAACCGCAAATGATTACTAAACGTGCTATGGACTTGATGGTAAATCAAAATGTCAGTTGGCACCCATCATATTGAACTGTTGATGAGTACTGTCAACAAGGACTATATTTTCACATTAAATAATAAGTACACTGGTTATGAGTGGTATTACAGCGGAACTCACATTTTACAGCTGAATAGGTCATTTTAACATGATTGTTCTACAATGTTCTGTTTTTATTTGTTTAGGTAAAAAAGAAATAAGCACATTTTTAAGTTATTAGAAAAAGAATGAAATTTAAGTCATAAAAAACTTTATTATGTTCTTATAGAAAAAAACATCATGACTCAACGAAAGTCTCACAAGAATGTGCCTGAACTATAGAAATCATATTCATTGCAACAAAATAACCCATATCCCAGTGAAGATATGGGCTATCAATTTATAGGAGGACGAAATCATCATGATTAATTTATTTAACTAGTTCACCAAAAATGCACTCTTTTCAAATACATAAAATGAGCAGTTTCAACATACATCTCCGGTAAAGGTGGCTGTGCATAGTTCCAGTGAGCTCAGTGAAAATTTAGGTTGCGAGAATATACAATGTATATATGCAAATATGAATGCAAACACAAAGGAAATACTTTGCTGATTTACAAAGTGAAGAATGAAATACCATGTAGACGATTTCTCAAAGCAAAAGTGGTGCCTATTTATTATAGGTTTCTACAATACAACTACTTCACAGAATGAGCTTTTTTCAATGCTATTCATGTATAATTCATTGCTACATTAACAATACTTCAATACTATGCATATCATTCTGTGAAAATCCAGCAACAAAGATCTCAGCCATATAAACAGTATCCTCAGTCACCTGTAAAGCTTTCTGCTCCATGACTATTCATTTATGTCATTAATTAGCCTGCATCATAACCAGAGGTCTCATGTTCTGACAGGAAGAAGACAGTACTTGTATAAACACGGGAACAAGAAATCGAACTACATGAAAATTAAGACCAGTGTTTCCCAATCCGGTCCTCGGGGACCCCCAGACAGTCCATGTTTACCGGGAGCTGGGAGGGAACAAAAACGTGGATTGTCTGTGGGTCCCCGAGGACTGGGTTGGGAAACACTGATCAAGACAAAAGAGAGCAGGGTACGTGGGTATGACAAAAAGCATGAAAACATTTATCAGGAAGACGTAACAGGTTGAGAGCAATTCCTAAAGCATTGTGTAACAAGCATTTACAGGAAATAAATGCAAAATTATGAAAACAGCCTCAAAAGGATTGATGCATAGTATCCCAGGTTATATCCCACACTTAATGTTAAGTACTAATGTTTCGACATGCTGAAGACAATTACCTCTGCGGAGCAGCTCCTGCAGAGTTTCAGCACTCTGGCTCAGGACGGCCCAGACTTCATCCTCCTGCAGGGGCCCTCCACGTACCTCCAGAGCTTCCGCCAAAGACACGTGCATCATCTCTGCTGAAATAATTATTTCCAAAATGGATCTCAAGGGAAAAATATTTAAAGAAATGAATACATTTTAGGAATATTTATCTAAAACTGTAAAAACCATGAAGGATAGATTGTAAGTAATCACACAGCTGCCACATTAGAGACCAGTCAGATACAGGAGGTCGAGCTCAGGTACAACACCCTCTCTTAACAATAAATCATAGACCCCAGTATCCTAGTGGGGTTTGCGTCGGAGAGAACACGTCTAACAGTTCCTCTCCTTTGCTCAATCCCTCTCCTATAAATATTTAAATAAACATATGAATCATTTTAGACCAGTATAATTGAAAATATTCAAATTTTTGCTATTTTCCAGTTTTATTTGTAATCAACTGGATATTTAAGTTGATAAAATGGTAAAAACAGAAATGTAACATTTTCTGGAAAAAGACAACTATAATTACAGCTTGTGTACTTTCACAAAAAGGTGTCAGGTACTTGTGCAGTGAGGCATTACGAACTGGCAAATACACAGAAGCTTGTTAATTGCACCTTTACCCAGCATGGTCCAGGTGAAACAACATCTGATCAAGTCACTTTCAAACAGGCCTTAAATCAAAGTTCTGGTCTCTGCAAGACAAAGGCCACATGTAGTTTTCGGGGTGTAGCACAATGCCTCGAACATAACCAGGAATGAGGATCACTGGCCTGCCCCAGTCAGGTATCCTATGTACCAGCTTTGCCAGGCTCTATTAAACTGTTCCACTGTCTCCTTGCAGGCAAGGTTTCAGCAGACTGGCAGAGAGATGACTGCCCAAGATCTGGCTTCCCTCGAATGATTGACATATCGCACTCGTCCATCTGAAAGGTCATTTCAGATTGGCCACTCATACTGCTCCTGAAACTACCAGCCAACGCAATGCCCACATCAGTGACAGGAAACTCAGGCACAGATTGTATGCTCCTGCCCTTACAGCAAGAAGACCGGTCCAAAGCCCTCACTTCACACCTCCCTAGCCTAGGCCAGATAGAGCCTGGTATGGCTTGTTGCATCAGGTCCTCTTCACGGATGAGTCACGCCTTATCCTGATCCACAAGGGGGGGGGGGGGAAGAGACAGAGAGAGAGGGAGATGCTAATGCTAAGGGCTAGCATTCTCCACACAGACTGGTAGAAGCTCCAGTTCACCGCGGACAGGCTAAATGACATGCATTATAGCGATATCTGCAGGTGTGCAGACGCTGCCTTTTTCAATTCTACTGACCCCAACCTCACAAAACACCAGTAGGATGCCCTACATCACTACACCCGGAGACATGACCCTTGGGCTACCAATGGCTGGCAACATCGTAAGGCCCTTCTGCAGAAACTGCAGACTCTGAGGCTCACTGGCTTTATGCAGGAGAAGTATTAAGTAGTGGTATCTGCAAAAGATCACAGACTACAAGAAGGCTGTAGTTGTTATTCAAATATTTTCCCGTTGTTGTACGGCTGCTATTCTCATTTGTTTACTGTTATTTCAGCAATAAAGGTTGAAATCCCAGCTCACCAAGTGTGGCGTTTATTTTTTATCCCATCAGTGTACAACTCGCTACAAAATACATTAATCTAAAAAAATAAAATAAAACCCACATTACGCACACTTTGGCAATATTTGTAACTAAAAATCGTCAACCTGTAAAAACCATAAAAAAAAATCATTGTAAGAAAAGATCCATCTGCAGGATAAGAGACTGGGCAGAGGCCAGGCTCAGTTACAAGGCACTTCCTTAACGACACGTCATGGAGCCCCAGTGTCTTGCTGAGGTCTGTTGGGGAGAAAGCACAGCCCACAGCTGCTCTCATTCGCTCCCTCCCCTCTCTTTCCAGCAGGTAGAAGGCCTGAAAGGGCCTGCAGCTGGCTGGTTATTAGCAACCAGCTGTGGGCAACTGGGGCTGCCACACGGCAATGCCCAGCATTTCCGTTTGTTGCCAACACAGAGCCGACCCCACCACCCATAGCCACACACACCTAAGAATTGTGGCTGTGTGTGTGCATCAAATGCAAAATTTGCTACTGAATACATATCATGGGTAATGCATTACATTAACAGCACCTTCATAATGCATTAATAATACATTCATAAGCAGTATGTAAGTATACCGTAACATCATAACATACTATAACAGTGGTAGTTTACATTAATAAACACCATATAATAAACATTATAATCATATAATCATATGATGTTGGTTATTAATCTTTAGTAAAGGTAATGTTAGGATGTCAAGGTATATTTACATGCTGCTTATGAATGTTCTACGAATGTTCTATGAAGGTGCAACTAACGTTCTATAACTGGATTAAAAAGGCATCATGAAGGTGCAGTTAATGTAAAGTGACACCTCAAAGTCAAATGCCTAAGTACCTGCACTTATACAAATCTCAAGTACAAGTTATAACATTTATGTGGCAGTTACACTTACAAAAAAAAAAAAGTCTAGCAAACAGAAACTCATGTGAAAGGCAGCAGTCTGGTGGGGCAGTCTCTCCCACATACAAACGCTTAACATTTTATGTGCTGGTTCTATCCTGCCAAACAAGATAGTCCAGGTGGAATTTTTTAAATTTACATAGCTATATATAGTAGCACATTGTGTTCCAACAATCAGCATTCTACTGATTTGTTACTATGATAGTAAAGAAGGCTATTAAATGATGTCGATAAGAAAAGTACTTTAAATGCTTAATTGAATCCATACAAGACCTTTAAGCAATTTCCTTTCAAAATGTAATCACGACAAAATGCATATTCTTGCATTAATCGATACAACAAAAGAAAAAGTAGGTTATAAACTGACTGGCTCATTACACACCAAAATGGCCGAGTGAGCAGAGCAGCAAAGGCCAAGCTGTGTACCCCTTTTTTCCCCCCCCAACAGAAAAAGGAAGGAATGTTTTTATCTGTAGACAGCCTGCTTTGGAGGCCAGCATTAGTCCCAGTGGTACCCTAGCCGGCCCATTATGCAGGGGCTTAGCAGAAGCCTAAAGTAGGCAGAACCAATCTCGTGCTTCCTGAGTTGGCTAGTGTAGAGCCTTGGTCCCTCTGTTCTTTAAGGGACAATAGCAGCAAAAATGTTACTTACTGTTAGTCAAATGGATAATGGTAATAGTGATTGTCATTAAATGACACCACATGCAATAATTTGAAAACTTATGTTTAGAGTAAAACACAGAAGAATTAAAATAACACAGCTATACTCGTGATGCTAGTTACAAACAGAATAAAACAGTCTGTCAACCTTATTTTAAAACGCAGGAAGACTAGCATGCAAGAAGAGGACCAAGCAAATTAAAGATAGGAGCTATATTCCTTATTAGATGTTTAAATGAAATTATCTGTCGCACATCAACTTAATTCATCAAGATTTTGTTATGCAAATTCAGTCTATACAGAAATGGTCCCCATTCCTGGCCCTGAAAGGCTGCAATGCATGTGGGTATTCAAGTCTTAACAACCCCGGCATGTGAATGAATCCATAATCAGTATAATAATAAAAACAATTAGCCACTACCCTGCCAGAACCAGAACTATGAATGGAGCCCTTCTATAAAGATTAAGATGCCAAATAATACAGAAGAGCACAAGTGAATAAGAGAATTGACGGTTGTTTTAATCAGCTTGACATCTGGCAGGCAGGTGTATACGTCAGAGCATAATGTATTTGTCTTATTTACAAGATAGAAGAAGAATAGTTTTGTGTATAATCTAAAGTGGTATCTACAAAACAAGATTAGGTTCTGCTAGATGCATTCAACAACTTACATAACAGACTTTTAGCTAAAAGAGTTAAATACAAAATACAAGCTGCATTTGGACTGAAATGGCAGGGTAAATATTGAGTAGCGTCACCAAAGAGCAGCAAAAATTATACCAAAATGTAGCATTGCTGTAATGAAATGTGCATAGTATACAAACCAGGAAAAGAGGCAGTCTGAATAAACAAGCTAAACAGCCACCAATTCAAAGAAACAACCAAAATAGTTTGCATGCATTTTTTTTTGTTTTTAACCTTTGAACAATTTATGCAAATGTTTAGCTAAACTGTAGCATTTTGTCAATTTCTCTCCATTTTCCTCAAATATATGAATGCAGTCAAATATTTGAGGTATGAATGTGCTTAACTTTACTCTAAAAAAGCTGAAAACTCAAAGCACATTAGGATACAACAATCTCCTGTCACTTAGTGTTACAAAGAAGAAATTAATCTATTTTTAAGAGGCCTTTCCATTATTTTCTCAGTGCTTGAGGAATACCAAGCTAATTCAAGTTGTAGAAAATTGCAAGATTTAAATTCTGAAAATTTCTTTAGCGCATAAAGATGAAGTCAGACTGTTAAAACCATTTGGATTCATGAAGGAGAAAAGGCACTGAAATTCCAAGTTGCGCTGAAAATATTTCAGGATTCTTTCCTGCCAGGAAAAAGTCGAGTAGCAATGTTCATCACAGACACATTTCCCCAGAATCACATTCAAATTGTCCATGCATATTCAAAGCCATCAATTCCTGCAACTCCACCTAAATTCAACCCAGTAGTGTCATTTAAAATAGGTTAACAATAAATGAACTTTTTGAAATATGCATATGGAGAAAATCATCTCCTCTTACATTTCTGTAAAGGTAACAAGAGTGTGCCTACATTGACAGACATCACACACATGTGGGATACATTTGGGACTTCAGAAAATAGAAAAACGAAACTTAATACAATTAAAGGTTAACTATAAAACTAGAAATTTTCTTGTAAACATGCACTAACAACAATATATAAATAACATGCCCCCAGCAAGGTGGCTCCGATTGTGAAATGCTCATTTCTGATAGAGGGTACCTATGGCTTGTCAAATGAACATATCTCTAGATAGAATACAGACTGGCAAAACACAATGTGCTGCTATACGGAGTTGCGTTAATAACTTCAGTTAACAACAAAAACAAAATTTTGGAAAAACCAACCTACATTTGAAAAATGTCAGGAAAAAAATGACAAAATATGGCGTATATGGCAGAGTAGCTAGATCAAGGTCTAAGTGTCGAATCTTTGGTGCATATCTTAAAACTCCCAGCTATCAAAAAGTAAAATACAAGTGTTTTTGTACCACGTACCTTAGCATTTCTATTGTGATTTGCCAAATGACATGAAAACTGAGGAACAGCTCACAGCAATTAGTTTTCCAAAAATAAGTTTAGCCATAAAGTTTATGAAGTGCCAGACAGACAGACAGGCAGAGACAGACAGAGCTGCATTAACAAGCCCTTTGCTCCACTCATGGTGTAATAACTGCACTCTTGGGTCCTCTCCTGGTTAAGTCTCTGCTTCTCTCACCCACTGTTGCAAATGAGGGAGTTGCCATGGGGATTGTACAGCATGGATTTCCTGAACCACATAACTGTAGCTCACAGCCTCTTCCATCACAAACACAATACTTTAGGATGGCACAATCATCATTCAAATACTAATGTAATCGAATAATCCTTTTCAGTTTATATTTTGCTCAGCTTTGCTGAAATACATCATGAATACATACAAAATACAGCACACAAAGGTTTAAATGTATCTTGAAAAAGTAACAATTTCAAAGACAGATGGCTGCCTAACTAAGACTATCAAAATTGATTTTATATAGGCCTATAATTAAAGTACTTCTCTGAGGCATGAGCAATTTTAACAAATTGCCGCAAGACCCCACAACTGCAGTGGAAAGGCCATTTCCTAAAAAAAAAAAAAAAATCCAAAATAAAATATACCATAAAAAATAAAAATTATGAAGACAGACATGATTTTTTTTTAGTCCAAACATGGAAAAAAAATCCCCTTCGATTCCAGTGGTCAGCATAATTACTATAATTTTGAGTAGAAATCCATAATCCAAAGAAATCCTAAATGGTTCTATAACTTTTTAAATTAAACCTATGTACTTGGTCTTATAGCCCTTTTGCAGCATAATTAATAAGTTGGCTCTTTCTGATAAACTGGTAGTTATTTAGCAACTTAAGTTTTGTTTTGTTTTTTAAACTGATTTATCTGATAAGTGAACCATCCAAAGTCTATATTAACTTACCCAGCTTTACTATGCTATTCTGCTGGAGTTCTTGAGGCAATAATGATTGTAATGTAAATGACCCCAGAATCAGTTTACAAATCTAATTCAGCCCAACCCTGATCGCAGCATATAAACATAAACAACTTCTTTACTATTAGTGATAATAGGTCTATACATAATTATGCAACTATTAGGTTCGTTCAATAAAGGATTAAGTATCTATATAAAGACTGTAAAACTCAACTCACAATAGAAACCCTACAAATCACATTTAAATAAATCCGATATATGAGGGTGAACCGAACATTATCGCGAATATTGCAGAGTCACAATTTAGTGTTTCCCCAGTACAATGTTCCCACCTAATGAAACTAGAAGATTCCATGTTTAAAACTCTCGTCTTCTTACTGCCATTTCTCTCATCTACACCCTAGCAATAATATTTTTTGCATAGATTTCCCAATTGATTCTTTTTTTTTAATTTTACTTTAGCTGTTTATATAAAATGACGCAATTACGATTATTTCTTAAAACCCTGAGGAAAAAATAGTTTGGCTATTTGCTTACTACCCGTTCCACTTCGGGTCACGTCAAAAATTGAATGGCAGCTGTGATTTTAAGTAAAAATATGGTCTGTGTTAAGTGCATAGAAAATGAATACTAAAATATTTACAATATATGATAATATGATCGTGCGGTATTTGTTACGAAACAGTCTTCCAAACCCAGTCCTGGAGCTCCATGCTGGTCCCCCCCAGCTCAACCTATTCAAATACCAAATTCGCAAACTAGCGCAGCTCAAGGTGTCACGTGGTGCTTTTTGTCAGATGGGAAAAAAAACCTTTTCAGCAAAGTCAGCTATGTAGCTGGTTTAAGCACTCTGCCAGACCGTCTTTAATTATCCTGGCAATTCAATTAAAGTTGAATATTTCGTTTGCAAATGAAACGCCAGCATTAAGACCGCGCTGGCTATTGGAGTCGTTTAAAACTGTAACCACCAGTGCATCCACTCTGGTAATATTTTTAAAACTGTTGCGTCGTAAATAAATCCACCATATAACTTAAGAGAATAGCCCTAAATGATTACTATGACTGACGTACATATAAATCTAGTAAGGAGAATTTTCTTTGGACGCACTTCAGTGCGGAATCTCGCCGGGCTGCATATTTCCTCCCCTCGCCTTGTGATCCCTGCTTACTAAACGGTTGCAACACTCACTTGACTCCAGTAACCATTTGGCAACTACGGAGTTTTTTTTTGCCATCTTGCGTTAAGTCATTAAAGCCAAATATCCCAGTATTAAATACCTAAAAAAATGCCCAGCAACTTACACATAAAAAGACAAACCAGTCGCCCTTTCTGTAAACATTACAAGCGAAGCACCGCAATATTTACTACCTTCCCATGAAAAGAGCAATTCCCCCGTTTCCGTCGACTATAAAGCGAAAGGGGGCTAGCTAATTCGCTAAACTCCAAATAAAGGAAAGATTACCAGCTTCTCTTCTGTCTGTTTTGTAACTCCTCTCCGCATTACCGCGACACGTAAGGAGAAACCAAACTTACCTGAACTCAGCCTACATTTAAAAGCCCCCCCCCCGAAACGGGTCGGGGAGCCAACTAAAGCGCCGAGGAGAGGGTACGCAGCCCGTTTCTAGCATCACCGTCCCGACGAAACATCCTCGCGGCTTCGCGAGCGCGCTCGTGTAACAGGGCTGCGCGTTCGGAAACAAAGTATCTCGGCGGCACCGGCGCGCGCTTCCCGCGCAGACGGTCGGCTCGCGGTTACCTTCCCGTATCTGCCTTATAACATCCTCGGGCGGCTCCGCGCGTCGAAGCGTCGTCCGTTCGCCTGGAACCGTCGCCGCGGCACAGTAAGCATTACTGCGGGGAGGCTCCGCTCCCCTCGCTCCTTCTCGGCTGCGCTAGCAGGAGCTGGTTGGGAGTAACCAGACACCCGGCTCCTCCAGCTCATTGGCCCGGCGCGGCCGAGCAGGAACCGTCACATAAGCGACCGACACGGGCGTTTCTATAGAAACCCCCGGCCGGGAGGAAAATACCGCAAGAACTTATTATAGTTTTCTATGGACATGTGTTGCTGCGCTAGATGAATTTTATAGCTACTTCGCAGACTAATGTCTTGCAGGCGTGTGTTTCCCTGCGTGTTATTATACGAGTGGCCTGTTCTCTTAGTTTCTAGAGTAAGAAATGCTCCTTGTAAATAACACTTTTCACTGTCGTGGAGTATAAATGAGGTAGAAACGAACCACCGACGGATCTTCGTCAAATTATCCTGATAACAGATCTGCTGAAATATATTAATTCTGTCATTTCCTAGCCGCCGTATTGTGTTACGTGGCTGGTTCTTGCGATCTTCGATTTGCACGTCTACAATCTAACTGTAATTCAAAATTATGATTTTTGGGTTTCTGTACACTATTGCCTCACTGTTCGACTGTGAACAAAGACATGACTATACTTATGGACTGCTGGTAACAAGTGGCAAAATGTGTGGGAAAACGGAAAGCAGTACAAAAAGTGATTACAAAAGTTTGACAAGTGCAGAATGAAATCATGATAGGCTACATCCTTTTTACAAGCTAGTATTCACTTCTATCTATCTATCTATCTATCTATCTATCTATCTATCTATCTATCTATCCACATCATCATTCCATTCAAATGATTGTTATTCTCTGCTTGTCACAGAGATTTTTCAATAGGGGTGGGTTGGGGGTCCCCCTTGGTACAATTCTGAAAGGACTAAGATGAGAAATACTTTCAATCACCCATGCAAAAGAGTAGGTGCACAGGCACCCCCCCCCCACACACACACATGTCCCATACAAACACATTCATGCATCCATATATGTATATCCATCTTCCAGCTGCTAATCCACGGTCTTTCCCAAGAAGCACAGGACACGACGAAGGGCACGACCTGGATTAGGTGCCCGACCATCGCATGACATCAATGATGCAAAAGATGTTATGAGTTGTGAGTGAAATATATTTTTCTTTGCATGATTGCAGTCCTTTGCAAGAGTCTGAATGTACTGCATTGTGGCATAGGCAATTTCTGTCCTGTCAGAGAGAAGCTCATATAGTACATTTTCCGGCACTAGTGGTCTGTTAAGTGAATTCCCGTACTCATAGTGTTCAGATGTTTTCGCATTAAGATCAAGAATACTTTTTTAAAATTACTCATTTGTACCTCTTTACATGGAATACCATATCTAATGTAATTCAAAGCTATTCAAGGATACACAACAAGAAGCCTGACCACAAACTATGTTTTTACAGTAACATGATGGCTAACCTCATTTTACCATTACTTGGATTTTTTTTCCCCTGTTATGTGATGTCAGATTGTGGCTGCTTGGTTAGCAAATCATGGCCAGCGATGTAGGAATGAAAACAGAGTTCCCTCTGTAAATCCAATCTGCATTACTTTTGTGAGTAATCAGAAAGAAATGAAGTTTTATACCACAAATCGCAGGGACTGGAGGAAAATAAGTTACGCTGAAGCTGTTGTTCTGCTTACGCACAGGCATATAAATTCTTAGGTTACAATTTCTGAAACTTTTAAAATGTGGCATGGAAACTGCCGGACTGCAAAGTTTACAATAGAAAGGAATATGCTTTAGTAAAATATAGGCAAACACAGGAAAGCTCATGTTCAGCTCATGTTCAGCTCATGCGTATACAGTATATTTGTATGTATGAATTTGTTGATGAATTTGTATGAATTTATCACTTATTTATGTTTTAAACTAATTTTTCACACTCCTTCTCTTAACAGGGATAAATATGTACATTTTTGTCTCAATGGATAGCTAACAGGGAAAACCTCAAAGATCTCATGATACAAAAATCATTTTTTACTCATTTATATTTTTTCCCAAACAATCAAGTGTTAGTCAAAATGACTTGTTGCTCATATTAAATGAATGAAGGCCAAAATCCTCCCAAGGTGATTATATCTCACATGGCACACAATTCATATATTCTTTACATTTCGTCCATGAGGTCAGTTTGGGGAAAACAGGATTCCAAGGGTTCAGTTTCATTTCCAGGAAGAAAAAAAGAATTCTACTCAGCCAGGAACTAATTCAGTTCTGATTACTTCCTTCCATGGTGCCACCGTGTCAAACTGATGTTGTGATAGCGTAACTTGCCCTCTTGTGGTGAAATGTATTATTGCAACATGTGTGGCTTGAAAAACTCTGAATGCTGCTATTTTTAAAATTGCAGCGAAGTGTACAAAGGACCTCTTTTTCAGCAGTATTACACACGGGAAACCTTTTTCTTACATTTGGCTACCATTGTCCCTCATTCAGTAGTACTATACTTGGCAATAAAGCAAATCTTAGAATTTGCCTCATAGGCGTATAATAAACTACACACAAGGTAAAAAAAAAAGTTTTACTACAAACAAACAAAAATCTTTTCATATTTAGTCACTTATTCACTGAACAAAACCCATTTCGCAGGAGCTGGTGACACTGAAAAGTTTGCACATGGCTACCTTTAGTCAATGGTAGGTACGCTGTCATGCACATTTCCTGCATATTTCCTGTGTGGGGTTCTAGGGGATCCATGTATTAGCATGGTGCTCTCAGAAACCATATGCTTTCTCAAGGTGACTTCTTATGCAAGGATTTGCATATTGGAAACTCCTATTGTAGAATGAATGCCCTGCTACTTGAAACATTCTCATGTGTACATTTCATTAACCACACACATGAAAAGCCATCATAGTTCTCAACAGAGTATAATTGATGAAACTGTCTTCTTAAGCTTTAGTCTGAAATCTGTCATCAACTGATTTACATCTACTTGCTTTGCCTTGAAACTCAAACTATTACATGCTGTCCTTCCTTCAGATGTCCATGTCCACCTCAGGAAGATAAGCACCATTGTGTTTTTTTCACCAAAGCTTCTTTCCAATGTTACCCAAAATATCCCCTCTGTTTAAATCATTGAGATCACTTCTACAAGTGACAGTATGAAAAATAATTGGCAGCTGGGCTGGCTGAGCAATTTTATACATGACTGTAAGCATAACAGGACATTTATTCTTAATTATCCCAGAAACCACGCCCAGCTTTAATATACTATATATTTTTAAATTTCTCATTTATTTGGCCACTTAATATCAGGTGAAGAAAGATTCAGACGTTCTGTGAAAGGCTCAAAAGTAAAGTTAAATAGTATGTATTTGCTGCAAGTTTGTATCTATCTGTCTAAAAATGTGTGGGGGCAGAAATTTATGTGATTTAAATCTATTAATAGGCCTATTTACCAACTGACCATTTTGAAGGGCAGGGTTGTTAAATATTAGCGACACAAAACGTTACCAAATTGCTGCCACAAATAATTTCTCATGCTGGGATTTTGGTTGAGAGATCGTATTGGTGCGCGGAAAATGGCAATTTTCACAGCATCTATGCTTTGTTTAAGTGTAATGAAAATTATTCAAACTGTCTAACATATTTTTAACACACATAGTAAGTGACAAATGTTAGAGTGGTGAATTTTACTTTTGTCTTATACACTTACGGGGGGGGGGGGGGGGGAAAACCGTGCGTGCTCCGCTGGGAGGCCCTTTTTCACGAAAATAAAATTTTATTTATAATTTTTTAACACTAAGGGCCGTGTTTTTG
>JAAGVU020000113.1:18820841-18831539 GCA_011763525.2 Mormyrus iriodes | reverse complement strand
CTGCGTGTTTGAGGTGGTGCTGCGTGTTTGAGGTGGTGCTGCGTGTTTGAGGTGGTGCTGCGTGTTTGAGGTGGTGCTGCGTGTTTGAGGTGGTGCCTGTGTTTCCTTGCCTTATAATTCTTATAGGTCTTGGGTTCCCTGTTAGCCTTTTGACCCCTTGTGGTCCTTTTGTGTTGTAGTTTTCCCCTGTGTGTTTAGTTTCTTTAATGAACCCCTGTTGTCTCATGAGCTGCCAGTAGATCGTCACCTTTTTCCCCGCCTGCGCCATGCCGTGCTGTAACAATAGTCGTCTCAAATGTACTACAGGGGATATTACAATTCTTTCTTCCTTCTAGAAGTATAAATGAAACCTACAAATTCGACTGCCATTGAGCTTGTTTAGGCTGGGAAATATAGTTTGTATCAGTGTTCAGTACTAGTCAAGGGACACACAAACGTAGGTGTTCTCTCGGGCTTCTAGATGGACATCCACATTATATACTTTCTGTCCTGGTGGCAGAAGTGATAGTTTGGTTAGAGATTATGTGTGCAACAATATGCTTGTGCTCACTGTCACCTCTCACTCCAGCACTGTGTGCTTTGAATCTTTGAATGCTTTTCACTGTTACCTTCCATAATCAAAGGACTTAATGGGTGTCTCTTAAGTACCCATATAGTTTGAATCTGTATTTTAGAGTGGTGTATACCAAGGGTTCTTAAACAGTTTGGGAACCCACGGCGTATGCTTTTGCTCCAGATAACCTCTGGGTCAGCAGTTGTGATGGATGTACACATCAGATGTTTCTTTTCCTGCTAGGAGACTGTATACATATTTCTTATGTCTTTTATGTAATGGAAATACTGTACATTGGCAAAGTGGAATGCAACAGGCCCTGTCTCTTGCACTTGAAATTAGCAAAAATCCCTGTTTGGTCTTTTTTTTTTTTTTTTTTTTGCATGGAACAAGAGGAAGAAGAAATTCTTAAAAATATACTATTCTGCTGTCTGCTTCTAGATGTTAGTGAGTGTATTGTACACAGTCCCATTTCGGTTATGTGCAGTTCCCAACCTCTAGGAAATTCTTCTTGAGATACTAGAGGTATCCTGTTTCAACCAAGTCTGTCCACATCGTCTGAGCTTCGATTCCCACTGTCTTTCTGTGTGTAGCGATTGCATGTTCTTCCCGTGTCACGTACGCTTTCTCCAGGTTGTCTAATCTGGTTTCCGCCGGCAGCGTAAATATTCAATTTTCTAAAAGAAAGTGACAGTGAAACACAGATGATAAACACGTCTGAAGTCTTTTATTTCACTCAGATGTCTGCTATTGAAAAAGAAGCAGCGATTTTACGTAACCGTACATATTACGTAGACATATTACGCATTCACCACCTCCTGTACGAATGCGGTCAGGCGTGATGCTTTTAAATATTATACCGATTTCGGTCCGCCTCTTAGAGATCGGACAGCCGTGCATGTAGCCTGGGAATGCTGGATGGGCACGGTGCGGGATCAGACAGGCTTCCTCCTCCCTGCCAGTGGCTGCTTTGGGATTTGACGTCACGTGTGCTCCTTTCCGTTTCTACGGCAACCCGCTTCCCCGAACCCCTCTCTCCTACCTCTCCTGGTAGCTTCCACAATGGTACAGCCAGCATCTTGCAGCACAATGGTTGCAAGGCGTTAAGCGGAGGGTGATTCAGCATCGCAGTCTCCGATTTTTTGAAACCCTCTTTATTTAACATCGGCAGTCGTTCGTTGGTGCATTTTTCCCCCCACTGTCTTTGCTGTATACAGGGGTCTTTAAACTGGCCGGGATGTTTTGAAGCGGACTGTGACAAGGCTTAGGACTGTCGTCAGCTGGCACGGAATGGTAGGTCCGTGGGTGATGTTGATGCGGGAACCTGCTAAAGGGTGGGGTGATGAATATTGATCGCCGCGAAGGTTAATGAAGTCGAATGATGGCGATGCAGCTATAGCAAGTAGGAGGTTGCAGGAAAAGAGATTTTTTCCCCCCCTCTATTGTGTGCAATGAAATTCTCACGAGAAAGAGGTTGGACCAGTGTCTCGGGGAGGATGAATAAATTTGGCCAGTTAGCTCGTTTTTTATACTTAGGTGAAGGTTTGCATGCTAAGCATCCATCCGTTGTTTTTGTTATGTCGAGCCCATTTTCATGCGCCGAAATTTCATGTACAACCCAGGCGTAATTTAGCAATTTCTTACCTTTGTTGCACAAATATAGTTCATTACGTTAAAACTGGAACGCCAAAAATAATGGTAGAAACATCTTTGTCTGTTTTAATATAAACACCGAGTCGTATTATTTTGCTGTTTGTGTGCCCTTTTGTTTATTTAAGTATACCATTCGATATTGCAATTTGGGAAATTTGTATCAAAGCATTAATTCATCTGAAGTCTAGTTATGTTTATATTAACAATCAAGCCTTGCCTTTGTGAATAATACATCCCTTAGAAATCGTTTTTAGGAAAGAATTTTAAAGCATACACGAATTATCTAGAGCATAATGGTGACTGGTTGTGTGACTGGATTTTGTCACGCAGTTCTTTACCTAATAACATTTGTCCATCACACAATAATGTACACTGGCTAATATATTATTTCATGCTTGCTTAACTCAAGACATCTAATGCAGGGATTACTTAGTTTTCCCAAATCCTCCTCTGTTATAGATTGCCTGATGTTTTGCGTGTTTGGATTATTTAGCTACATCTTGCACATTAATATTTTATATTGTCAGAGTTGTATAATATTACACTTTCCGATTGTAGAAATATTTCATTTTAGATTTTTGAAAATGCCTGGCCGATCAGTGAAACGTAGTACGGCTTATGTTACAGTTTAGCTTTACAATACCAAACACTTAAATTAAGTACTTATGCTTCGTAACTGGTTACTGGCTTTAAATGGTTGTCGTGTAAATAGACTAACGTAATAATAATAATAATTTAACTAACGTTAAAAGGGTAATACAGTACACTAAAAATAATTGACTTTTTCTAACGCTGCACAGGTGCAATCGTCACCTGATCGTTGTTAATTTGTGTATTTGTTAGCAAGCTCTGTTGAATACATTGCGTACATCCCACTGCCACGGCTCGTATATGAAGGTTAATTTTTCTGGCGACCATAATACAGGTGGAATTAAGAATTAACACATACTGATCATTTAAATGATTCGTTTTGTTCCAGATTTGTGTTCTGTCTAATGCAGAGGAGAGAAACAGATATGACTACTTCTGAATTATAGGGCTATGCTAAATTACTAATAGGCCATGCAAATCTACTTTCTGTAACCGCTGGTCCTATTCAGGGTCACAGGGGATCTAGAACCTATGGGCACAAGGCAGGGAACAACCTAGGATGGGCATTAGCCCATCGCAGGGCACACACACGCACACCTACAGGCAATTAGACAACTCCAGTTAACCTCTGCATGTTTTTGGACTGTGGGGGGAAACCGGAGTACCCGGAGGAAACCCCACGATGACACGGGGAGAACATGTAAACTCCACACACATGGAACCCAGGCAGAGACGTGAACCCTGATCCCAGAGGCGTGAGGCAACAGTGCTAACCACTGCACCACTGTGCCTCCCATAGCATATGTAATATAAAACTAATAAAGGGATTTTAATAGATGAACAATGTAGTACATATTATATTGATTTTTAGTAAAATATGTTATATAGAAATATACGCATTATATACATTAATGGGAGGTTGGAAGTGAACTAAATATAAATATTAATATAATAATATAAAACAAAATATATTTCTTTAACTAAATTACCCCAAATTGTAGTTTTTGTGACCTGTCATTGAAACTGAATTAAACTTTATAAACATTCATTTACTATGAATGTAAGGTATGTTTTATATGGGTGAAAATTTATAATAAAAACAGTTACAATTCTGTAATGAGAAAATTTGATCCAAGTGCATATCGATCCATCTTTCGTAATACAATCCACAATTATAGTTAAAATCCAGAAAACAGGGATCAATCCAGGCAGGCAGAAATATAAGTGGAAATACAAATCCAGAGTTAATGAACAGAAGCCGGTCAGGAAACGGGCAGGTGAGGCTGGTTCTAAACAGAATCAAAATCTGAATCGGTAAACAGAAGCAGATCGGTGGACAGGCTGTCAAGCGGAGCTGAGAAGACCCAGTAATGGTAACAACCATACAGGTACCCCACAGAATTTCAGAGGGAGGTGGAGAGTGCAGGCCTGTATGTGTGCTCGCTAGTTAGAAACAGGTGATCTCAATATTCAGGTGAGGCCAGGCACAGAAGATCTGGGCATAGTACAGGCTGTCTCCAGGTTAGAAACAAGATCTATTCTTTAAGTCGAATTTATAGGTAAGTCAGAATGATAATAATGCAGTACACAATAATAATAATAATAATTAACAATAATAATAACAATAACTACATACAGTGCTGCACAATGTTTCCATGAGCATCACTAAGTAGTGCGTGTGTTTGTTACGAGTTTTTACATGTGTGTTTGTGTGAGTTGTCTGTAAGTCTGGCGTTCTTAACCCGGGAACTGCCTGGATCTTCCACCTCCGCAGTTGACACTTGACCTCCACGCCTTCCTCCCTGGGGGCTGACCCTGCAGGGTTGGGTGATCTGGGTACATGCAGGAAAATTCCTTTATGAGGGAAGGATCCAGGACATCTCTTGCATTCACCCAAGACTGCTCCTCTGGGTCGTACTCCTCCCAGTCCAGCAAGTTCTACTGTTGATCTCTCTTCCATCTAGAATTCTGCAAAGCTAGAGCTAGTGGGCCTCCCATCAAAGTCTGGTGGTAGAGGAAGTTCAGCAGGTGCTTTTGGAGGATGTTACATGTGACTATAGGGGATAGGTTTCAGCGCAGAGACATGACATGTTGGGGAGATTTAATATTGAAGGGCTAGCTTCAAATCGTAGGTTACTGAGCTGATGCATTGAGGGATCTGGAAGGGGGTGATGATCCCTGGCCTGAGATGAAGGGAGACAAAGTCTGATGTCCCTGGTGAACATCCAGACATGTTGACCTGGTTGAATGGAGCTGCTAGTTGACATCTGCAACCAGTATCTTCCTTTTAATTGGGTACAGCTCCTTGTAATTGGATGTGTGCCGTTTACCAGACTGGGCTACTCCACCTGAACCAGTCATTCGCCGTTAGGGTGTGTGTTGGCTCCACCTCCCAGAGTGGGTGTTGGTAGCCTAAAACACATGGAATGCGGTTAGTTACAGAGAGGTGTGTATTAGTGAATTTTAAACCTGCTCTGCCCAAGGCAGATACCTACTTCAATTAGTCCAGTTTCCTGAACAGTGCTGTTACAGGTAACACCCGATATTCAGATTAACTCATTCTCTTTGCCTGTTGGTTTGGGGTTGTTAACCAGACATTAAGCTCAACCTCACTCTCAAACACTCACAGAAAGCCTTCCTAGAGGACAATTATGGACCCTGATCTGAGTAGATGTCCTGCGGTGGGCAAAAAATAAAAAACATCAGAAGAGCTTCTGCCATGGGAATCAATCTCCACAGTTTAGAAGATGTTAGGTCTACTGCTATATGGGTAAAGGGCTGAGAGGATATAGGGAATGGAGCCTTGGACTGAGCACAGATAGAACAGGATAGAATATATTCTCTTATGTCATTGACAAGAGAGGACCGCCAGAACTTATAGATCAATTCGGTAAAATGTGTTATTATCCCAGGGTGGCCGGAGGTGAGGGAGGTGTGGACCTACAGCATAATCTGAGGATGGATTGGACTGGACACTAATGTCTTTTTACATGGTGTGTCTGGGGGATCGGCGTCTGTCTGTAATACATCAGGGGGTATTTCTGTTCTGGCTCATCTAATTGGTGTAGCAACACAAGAAGAGATCAAAATCCTGGTTCAGGGGAACTAAGTGGGACTTCATGTATTTACAAAGGAGAGCGCACTTTTATGGTTTTGGATCCTGGTCTCGAGATGAACTGGGAATACGTGAAATGAGGACTATCAAGTCAGGGGTTAAGTTTCTTAGTGTCTGGTTATATATTCAGGTTTTGGTGATTTGTGACAACTAAGACTGGATGGGCAGCTCCATCCAGCCAACGTCTTTACTGTTTTAATAGTGCACTGGTTTTTTAGCAGTCTCTGTGAATGCATGTTTGTGAGTAATGTGCACATGGATGTAGCTTGGGAGGATCATCTTGCGGTTTAGACAAGACAGCATCCACTCCTACATCAAGAATGTCCACATCTGCTCCTAAGAGAAGCTTTTGAATGGGCTGTTTGAAGACATGGGTCAAAGTGAGCATGGCTCTCAGAGGAGTGAGTACGTTGCGTGCTGACTTTGTCCAGATCAGTGTTCTAGGGCAGTATTTTCCAATCCGATCCTCAGGAACCTGCATGGGAGGGAGCAAAAATGTGGACTGTCTGGCAGGGAACTTGGAGGGAGCAAAAATGTGAACCGGCTGTGGGTCCCTGTGGACTGTGTTGGGAAACACTGTTCTATGGTTTGCAAAGCTCTGCATCTCCTTGGCTGTCTTTGGCGTTGGCCAACCAAAAAAACACATTCACCTTGCTGTCATTCATCTTTCCTGTCTCCGGGCTTAGAATACAATCAAGGAACAGGATTGTCTTCATGTGGAACCCTCACTTTTCTGCCTCTACAGATCATCGTCACTAAAACTGTAGAACCTGTTTGAAAGTCTGAACCAGTCTGGATGTTAAGACGAGTTTGTGGAGTAAATCAAGATATTTCAAATTGGTCATCTGCGCCACAGAATATTGTATTCATAAATCACTGTAACACGTAGGAGTTGTTATTGAGTGCATATGGTATTACCATATATTTGTACTGCCCCCTAATGGTGATAATTCATAATTGCACTCCTGAGATCCATTTTGGTGAATATGGTTGCAATATGGACCTGTTCAGTGGCTGCTTGGATCGGGACAGTGGGTAATCTTACGTCACCATGATGTAACTGAGCGTTTGATCGTTGATGCAGAGGCAAAGGGCGCCATCCTTCATTTCTGCAAAGAAATATCCAGAAGCGGAGGTAGAGGGGCAGATTATAATGGGTTTGTGGGCTTCATCAATATACTATTCAAGAGACTGAGATTCAGGGTGAGACAATGGGTAAATTCAACTTTGAGGAAGCGAGAAGGGAGTGATTCAATGGAGAAGTCCCAGGGTTGGCGTGGAGGAAGCGATACTGCCTTTGTTGTACTGAATATGCCCTGGAGCTCTTAATATTCAGGTGGTACATTATCCGCTGGTGCTGTGTCAGGGCTTTCCAGGCATAAACGGGGGGGGGGGGGGGGGTTCAGTGATTTTGCAGGCTACGGATAGGTCATGCTGACATAATGGTGGCATTATGGATGACAAGAGTTCGAGCTACTGGGCTGCTTCTTGGTGAATAGCCGCTACCAGAAATTTTAGTGGATTGGTTTTGACGGATAATCTTTCTGATTCCCAGGGAATGCTCATCCTGGGTGATGAACTTCAAGGGGAAATGAATGATTTGAGGGGGAAGACCTCACTGTTTAGCAATATGAGCGTCTCTGAAATCCCCAATAGGTCCTCAGTCAATTAATGTGGCCACAGAGAGATTGGAGGCCCCATTGGTGATATCGACTGGTGAAGAAAACTTCTTCTATTCTTCTGTTTTCCAGTAAGAAATGTGGGAACTTTGGGCCTGGTGGAGGTAGTGTCCCCCTAGCTTGCAGCTCTAGAATGTTACAAAGTGTCCCTGTATCCTTTGTCTCTGCTCATGTTCAAGGGGAATAAGAGGGTGTATGTATCTGTGGACTAATTAGAGACTGGTGATCTCCATATTTGGGTGAAACAATGCATGGGAAAGCTGAGCTGGGCGTAGTGAAAGTGGTTGGCGGGCTGTCAGATTTAGATTCCACTGCTATAATAACTTCATATTCCCTGCACTGTGTGCATTACTTTTCAAATTATATTCATGAGTGTGAAATGGGGACAGAATTATTTAAAAATAATTAACTATTTTATAGAGTTAAAACCACAGATTGCAGACTGCAGTCCAGGTTTATTTGTGAAGATGCAAAATTAATTTAGAACATTTTCATTTCTTAAAACGTTGCTCTCATAATACAGATGATTATGTTGAGTATTTGCATTCCGAGATCTATCATAGCGTTAGTTATTTCAACTTAGCGTCACTGCTGATTATAATATAATCCACTAAATGCATGTTTTGTTGTTAATAATATCAGTAATTAATTGCATGTAAAAATTCTAAAATTCCTAAAATTCTCCCAAAATTCCTAAAATTTAATAAAAGCAATTATGTAATACTTACATCTACTGGTCTCATAGACTGCTGTTGCTTTCAGTCATTCAGTGTAATCAGAACCATAAAGCATAGGTGTTCCTTCTAACAAAAGCTTAATTCCAATTAAGGATCATCTGAATAAGTTTATTTTGAATTTATCTCAAATCTCATGTAAGTGGGGCTCTAATGACAGTTTTGAGGTGTCTTTGCGGTGTAACTATCATTTTTTCACCCATCCAGGCATGTTAGAAATGTGTTATACTTTTGCACAATATAATCTATGTGTCTTTAAATGCATTTCTGTGTATGTTTTGGAGCTCTGGCGTTAAGACAATTTTTATTCAGATTAGTAGCACACAATGCACACAGTGTTTGTTTAGTTCAGCATTACACATAAAGACCTTTAAGTATATATTTAAGTATCTTTTTCCTGTCAAAACTGCCACGCAAAGGCAAAACAATGGAACTGCACATTTGAATGTTTCAAACTGAGTTCTGACTGCAGTTGGGTCTCTTAGGCTCAGCTTTTTCTCCTGACAAAACGTTCGTGCTTGGTTTACTGCACATATGTGTGGACAGTCAAAAACATCGATGCCCTATTTCTAAGTTTCAGTGTCAGCAGAGTTACTGTGCTTTGCCAGTGTTGGGCCAAATGGATGATGCAGGGTTTTGTGGAGAGGTCTGTTGTTTAAGTTGTTTACAAATATTAAAGTGCAGTTTTGTATGTGGGTTTATCATATTTCCTCGTTGGGGTAACGGTATAACAACAGGCAGACAATGGTTTGTTGTAAAATCCGAAACTTTAATTATTACCAAAAGTCCAGCCTCCGCACTGTGTGTCTGGAGTGTTTCCGTTCTGCCTTGTGAGTTTATTGTAGCTACTCCTGTTTCCTCTCACAGTCTAAAGAGATTCATTTTGGCCAGCTGGCATCTTTAAATTGCCTTTAGTGTATGTTCCATGTGATTACCTGGAATCCCATTGAGGTCATACCCCAGCCTAGTGCCCCATGTTTTGCTAGGATCAGTCGGCTTGTTGGAAGTTGGTTGAAGGAATCAGTAGTATTCATTTAGTAACAGTATAGATAACATGAAACAGACAATCAGTAATAGACTCATGTGTATCTCAGTTAGTCTAATATTAAAACCAATATTAAGGTCTTATGTTTTGATGAAAAATTCAACTTTTCCGTTGTTACTTAAAAGTAAAGTGTTTAATTATCATTAAGATCATTAAGAATATGTTTCTGAACCTTGGGAGGGATGCAGATCGAATCCATAAACCAAGCATCTGCTCATAATCCTGCACCCTCTCTTACCAGTATCAGCACGTTACAAATAAATACCAAAATATTGCAGAACTTGGTTCTGCTGTCATATTTTTAAGAATCTAGTTCATTAAATTCAGAAAATTCACAATAGACAGAAAAAAAACATTTTAAATACGGGCAAATGCTAAACCAACAAGGAAGAGCTGCTAAGGTTTTGCTAGCATAGAAAAAAGAGTGGAAGACTAGGGAGGTGTTAGTCCACATGCCATTCTCTTCACCGTGGAGTACGTTTAGGGGAGTATCTGTTAGCTAGATATTTCTTTTTCTGCATACATTATATATATCGTTTTTGTTATAAGTTTTAAAATCATTGTCATATCAAAAACACTAAATTCCGGCAGCGCAGTGGCTCAGCGAATAGCACCCCAGGATGGTGGGCTCGATTCCTCCAAAGTGTGTCCGTTCTTCCTGGATCCTGCCATGCTGCCTTCCGCCATAGTCCAAAAATATGGCATTAGGTGACTCTCCACTGTGGTGGGGCACGAGCATAAACGCACACGAGCAAAGGTAGTTTCATGAAGCGTGGCCCTGTGGAGGCAAATTTTATTCCACGAAAGCAGGGGAAAGCATGCAGTAGGAAGGAGAGAGAGACAAAAATTTGCGATTTTATCCTGAAGAAGGGGGAAGAGAGAATAAGAACAGTAGATCAGCCACTGCATCGATAAACACAGCCTGTGAGTCAGACGGTAGAAGCCAGTTTGCCTTGGCCATGTCTCGGGAGCAGTTTTAGAAAAATTGTACAGCTGGTGTGATCAGTCATCGCCAGCCGTGCCACGTCCGGGGTGGAGCACCGCGGCCGTGTGCCAACCGGCTGTCCAGAACAGTAAAGCTGAAGTCTCGGCAGGTGGCTGCAGTCGCTGTGTGTCGGGGTCCCAGCGGTGCCTGCCGTCGTGTCACTTCCCTTAGTGTGAGCACGTGGTCTGCTTCAGGCACTGGTAGGACAGCCTCGATGCTGAAGGCCTAGATACATTCTTCATCACCTTCTTCTAGGAACCAGATTCCCAACACTTACAGAGCATTTGTAGGCCGCGTTGTGTTTTAAAATCAAAATAATTTTTATTCTCGTAATTCCCCCCCC
>JAAGVU020000113.1:18809397-18820303 GCA_011763525.2 Mormyrus iriodes | reverse complement strand
TTCCTTATTCCCCCCCCCCCCCCCCCCCCCCGTTGAAGAGGATGCAAATTGTTTAATTAAACATGAGAATAACTGTGATGTTTGAAATGACATATAATATCTTTCTTACAAAAAGTTTAAAGTGACTTAAGTTGGCTTGTCAGCTAGGATAAATTGCATGGAAAGTAAGAAGCTTAAATTGTACTGTCAGCATTCCAGTTCAAGAAAAGGGATAGGTCTATTTGAAATGATAGCTGAACTTAATAAGTTTCACATTTCAAGGGTAATTGCAATCTATACCATTTGTCTCCATTACATTAGAAAATATCTGTTTCAGACTAGTTTAGGTGAACTTAGTAACACATAGATAATACTGTCTCATTTAGAGAATTAACTGGAAACAAAATATGTTGCTGAGAACTTTCACCAGTTTCATAGCTCATAGCCATGATCTTATAAACTCTGCACATTGTAAATCGTTTCTCTTTGTTACACAATAAATACTGAATTATACTTATTTTTTAGTCTGTATTATTGAATTTATTTGGGGTCAAGTGAAATACCTTCAAATTTTGGTTGTCCACAAGATAAGATTTTATGGAAATGAAAACAAAATAAAAATTGTCAAAAAATGCTTGTGGTTCCCAGACAATTAAATTGTAACCTGACAAAATTGTATATTTAAGATCAGCAATTCTCCCCCTACCTGTGCAATTATGCAGATGGTTGGTGATCTTAAACACGGTGAAGTCAGCTGAGTTCTTATCCATCGTCTGTTAGCTCCAATAACAGCATAAGCTGTAGGTGAATAGTAATGCTATTGCAGTCGATCCTTTTCACTTGCTGCATCTCCAATAAAGCCATTATTCCTTAAGGCACTTATACCACATTCCGACGGGATGTGAAAACTTCAACTGAAATCCAAAAACCATCTAATTAGATACCAAAAGATTAAACTGTGGCAGCCATGCTACTTCAAGAATTCGCGAAACACTCGCAGCAGATGTACTCTTTTAGTGACTGAAATGAAATGAACAGATTGTTCGTTGTAATGAGAATACAGGATTATAAAGACGGAAAAACTTCTTGTCTGATCTGGACATAATATTAATAAATTCTGAACTGCACTATGGCTATTTTGGATTCAAATGATTTATATGAATGTAAAGTAATATGAATTAATGTTTATGGTTCATTTCTGCTTTTTGGATTATGTAATTTATATTGCCCCCAATGTAGCTTCTTTAGGTTTGTATTTTTGGCCTGTTCCCTTTCCTGTTGTGTATGTGTGTGTAACAATTAATTGATGAACTTCACTTTGATTGGGGTTGAAATGTAGCCAATGGCAGTTAGTGGAAATGTATTCAATTTTTTCCAGTTTATGTCTATGATTATGAAATTATCGACAATATTTTAATTTTACATGCACATCTCTCATGGAATGGGATGGAACTGTTTGTTCAGTAAAATAAACCTGGAATAGCGCTGAGATTTACTTTGGCGCCTCCTTGGCAGTGAAGCATTATGAGCTTGATTGAGTGCCTTGTTAAAAGGCTCATTATCAGAATTTCCCAAATGGGAGTGAATTTTGTAGACCATGGCACTCCTTATGTACAGCGACTTTGTTAAAAAAATATATCCCCCCATGTCAGTTGCTAGGGATAGGCATAGAATGTTCCAGTAGCATAGCCAGTAATAACTTATTATTATAAGTAATTTATTTTAGAAGTATTTCGTAGATTTTTTTAATCATTCATTATATCATCTGTTCTAGAAGCATCTAATCACTGCTTAATGTTTAACCATATCTATGATCTGCCAGAATCTTAGGTCCGTGTTGTTTAAAAGTTTAATTTTAAAATATTTGTTTTTGTAAAATGAATTTAAACACATTTCAGTCTGTTACAAAAGAATCATGCACACTTCTTACCGCATTCAAATATTTTTAATTAATTGTGTTTTGTTGCATTTAAGAATGTTTCAGAGAATGGAAAATGCAGGACTCACTGAATATCCCCTGTCCACTGAATATCTGACAGATGTTTGACATTTTAAGCATCATAAACAAAAATCTGTCTTTAAATGTATGGTGCACGTTTTTGCTCTTGGTTGCTTTCGTTTGAATATTTGAAATTATTTTTTGCGCTGTCATCTTTTTTTCTTTGCCGTACACAAGCCTCATTAACTTCAGCAGCACGCTTAGGGTTTGATTTTCCTTTGAAACAGCTAAGTACAAGTAAGTGCATTCTTCTTGGTTTTTATTAGTATTTGATTAATACTATATTGTAATCAAAAGAAGTTAAATAATTCTTGTTCTAGTGCGTTATATGCAGTAGCAGCCCTGAAGTTAAAAGTGTTTTATCTACAGTGATATATTGCCAGGGAGGATCGCGTGGTGGATAGCACTATGAAGTTTGATTCCTGGGTTGTGGCTTTGATTTCTGTCTGAGCAATGTGTCTGTAATTTAGTATTATTATTTCAACTACTTGTATTTTTTTTTTTAATTTACTCTGACTTAATTTTGAACTATCTGGATATGTAAAATGGATTCGTTTTCTGCTATTGTTTAGCATGCCAGTTTTATCCTATAGGAAAACTGTATCTGCTGGTATACCCTTAACCCTCGGTTACTTGGATGTTATGTCTTACCCAAGAGGAACTTCTCAGTCTAGCTCTTTAGCTACTAATCAGCTGTTTAGCTAGCATTGCAAAAGTTGTACAGCGATATATCAGAGGTTGTTAGAGAAGCAAAATTTATGGGTTAATGATAATAGATTAAAAAAACCAACTCAGTTAACGTTTCTTGTTGTTCTCTGTTGCAGGTATTTCTGAGTCGGCATTTCTTATATTACTGCAGTGAACCAATCCTGGATGTAAAGATTGCCTTTTGTCAGGTGTGTGTTCCTTACAGGTAAAAAAAGGTACAGTATACATCATTTCCATTTCCCTCTTTTGCTGAAAATGTTTTTTTTTATGTTCAGAGATAACTGTATCGGTTTTGGCGATGTTAATTAGTGTGTTAAAAATACACATAACCTAATGAAGCGTACTGGATCTTAAGCGTTAACTGAAAATGACATGTAACACATGTGATGAAAATAAACAAATGAATGAATATATTAATTAATAGATCTTTCAGCAACAACAACAATTATAATGTGAATAATAACACTTCTTTGTTTATGGATTGCAAAGAGGCTAGCACCGTCCCCTCTAACCTTGAAGGTTCGGTGTTAAAATTTCTGCACTTATCTGTTTGTGTGGAGTTTTCATGTTCTCCCCCCATCTCCCACACGCCAAAGATACGCAGTTAATTGGCACCCCATCCAGAGAGTTCTCTGTGCTGCCTTTGATAAGATCTCGCTCTCTCTGTGACCCTGTCCAGGACAGGAATTTTCTCTATGGATTTTTCCATCTTTCAGAAAATCAGTGCTGAAGAATGAATTACATACTTTATGTCTGATAGAGGTCAAGTACCATGCGTCCTCTCCTTAGGACATGGCAGACAAGTCATGGCCTATCAAAGAAACTTTCACTGGGGTGTTGGCCGTGAGGAAACCCCCACAGATGGGGCAATGAGTCTCATTAGATTCATTCTCCATTTCCTGAAGGCAGCATCTTCAGCAGCATGCTTAACCATTCAAGCAGCTCAAGTGGGATCCAGTTCTCCCACCAATAGATAGAGCCGCATCTCAGCATTCTGGCCTGGACAAGGCTCCCGTCAAAGCAGCAACAGATGCCTTAGTTTCTCAAGCAGAAAATTACTACATTTGCAGCCCTCTTCAAAAATACACTACGCTTTTGATTATTTAAATCAAATGTTCATTCTCTCAATAGCTGGACCTACGTGTACATGTAATTCTGTACCGCTATGAAATCTTGAACATAAACCCTTAAATATCATCAAAGTCTTTGCAGAACCACATACAGTACAGTTTAATCAAACCACATAAAATATATCACTACAGTTTCGTTAATCCTGGTGTTCCTGGTTCACTGGGCCCTTTAAGATCAAACATTCACTGCAGTGAAACTATTTTTAAAATGAAATGCCTTACATTCCCCTTTGAAACACAGCACAGATGTTAATAATGGAAGAAGGATAAGCTGTTACTGACTGAATGACTGATGAACAAAGAGACTAACAAAGGAAATGCCCACACATGAATTCTGGATGAAATTCCGCATAAATAATGATTACACAGTATACAAGTATTGAGGGGTCCACAAAAGATTGCGTGTCACTTATTCTTTTGATGGACAGCTTCATTGTTATAGCTGCCATTTATTTATGCAGCCAATTTTAGTACACTTAAGTCGTTAACTATTTTTGGTGTATTTCCGGTAATACAAAGTTCATTTTCAAAGATTCAAAAAGTAACTTTCTCGTTGTTGTCGATTTGTCAGCTACAGTGTATAGGGTGAATCACTGTTGTAGAGAAACATTATTACCATTATTAGATGTCATCAAGTTTATGACTCCTAGTAACTATATGTATGGTATTCCGTCAGAAATTTTCCACCCATAGCTTCAGGCTCCTCAAAGCCCTGCTCCTTCTTGTGACGATGGAGTGCATCTGTCTTGTTGCCGAAAATAAAATAGCTCCAACAGTTCCTTTGTGGTCCAAGTAAAAGTTCAGGCTTGATTCATTGATCAACATTCTAATTGTTTGTATTCCATATGGTCCAAGGCACGATCTCCTCCGGCACCAAAATTCAAAGGTGTCAGAGGTGTCCTCCTGACATGCTTTTTCGTCGTCTGCCTTTTTTGACTTTGGCATTCCAGTCTCTAGTCACTAGGAATATATCTTGTTTGCATGTCTTGTTTGCATTTCTATCTGAACATAAAATGGGCCATAAAACTCATCAGTTTCTTCTTTCTTCTTTTCATGTTTTTGAAGCATAAACCTGTATAACTGTCATATTGTAGATGTCTCCACAAAATTTATTTGGTATTACTGGGTCATGCACAGCATTGGACTAGGTACAATCTTTCCAGTGTCCTTCCTGACTTTGAAAGCTAAATCAACTAAACGCTTTTCATAGGTGACCTTGGTGGCGAGTAGTTTCCACTCAGCATTATAATAGAGATTACAAAACATAGACACTTAGGCCAAGATTATAGCCTGTTAATGTTCATCACCGGCATTACGCCTGATTACTTGGCACCTGTGAAACTTACACGGGGGATGTCCTAGTGTCGCCTGCATAGGGTTTTGTTGTTCACATATATTATATTATGGTATATTATGGATTTCATTTGTACATTATAATATTATAACATTATTACATTGTCAGGCAATGGTCTCAGGATTATTTAACCATGTCGATCAATTGAATATATCTGTAAAATGTTACATTTTTCTTTGCTCTTCTGCTTCCTCAGGGATTTGGGAAACAAGTGGATGTATCATACATCGCCAAGCATTACAATATGAGCAAAAGCAAAGTGGACAACCAGTTCTACAGTGTCGAAGTTGGAGATTCCACCTTCACAGTTCTCAAACGGTACCAGAATCTAAAGCCTATAGGTTCTGGAGCTCAGGGGATCGTCTGGTGAGTATGTATATCCCACCGTCTTCGAGCCGCTTGTCCTGGTTATGTTTGGTGGGGGTGCTGGAGTCAGTTCCCGGTAGCATAGGCACACTGCGTACCTCAAATATTTGAGACATGAATTCATTATATAGGCGTATTTTTATTTATACTTTGTGGATGGTGTCATGCTGAGGTGTTTTTTGTACTTTCTGGCTCCTTGCTAGCTGTAATGAGTCTGGCCATTCTCCTCTGAACTCTCTCATTAACATTTTGTTTTTGGCAAGAAAATAATCACCGACTGGATCTTTTTTGTTTATGGTGCCATTTTAAATAGACTCTCGATACTTTGCAGATGTGTTTCTGAAATTCTGGGACTTCCACAATCATTATCCTTCCTATTCTTCTCCAGTTTAATTCTTAGTCAAACCTCTTGTCTGGATAAGTTTAGGATAAGGATCTGTTTAGTTGTAGCCATATGATTTTCTATTTGGAGGAACTGGCTGTTTGCATTAATAAGCAGGACACAGACTGTATAATATTAGTATCCATAGAAATATTGTTCTTTTATTTTTTGGAAGAAACACTGACTGTCTATTTTTTAATTGGTAAAACAGCTTATCTGAATTATTTTCTCTGAAATTGATTTTGGAAAAATAAAAATAGTCTAAGTAGCATTTTTGTAGTTCATGTTGTTCACTGAGATGTAATATTTATGTTGGAGCGCGACAGCCCTGCTGATATTAGTTGTTGTTGAATGTACAAGGATGGATGCAGTTTATATTCTAACAAAGAAGAAAGGAGACCTGACAGAGTGTGCAAGCTCTTGTGTTTATTACACGTCAGCAGGATGTTAAAGGTCATTCAGCACAGATCAGAGATCTACATAGAAGGAGAATTGCATGGTGTACAAGCTGGTATCTGGAAAGGCAGAGGAACAAAACACCACTGCCGATGCATGATGGGTAATCGAAAGAGACAAGGGATACCAGAAGGAGGTGAATTTGTGCTTTACTGATTACAGTAAAGACTTTGATTGTGATGACAAAGTTAAACTATGGAATGCTCTTAGAAAAATGAGTGTCCTAGAGCATCCGATTGCTTTGAAGGAGAAGTTTTATACTGGACCAGAAGCCACATTCAGGATGGAGAAACTATTTCCAGATCAGCAAAGGAGACAGACAAGGATGCACACCTATTCAATACCATACCTCTACACCTTAAAGTAGAAAAAGAATAGATCTGAATATGCTTATTATAAAGTAATGGAAGTTATGTAAAAAGGAACAAATTAAAATGTGAAGAAAGCTGACGATATGACCACAGAACTGGCAGTTAGCTTTTGTGCTGGTGGTGAAGATATCGAGGCCATAGGGAGCTTTTACCTTCTAGTAACAATTGTCAGCAACAAAGGATCCAGCAGTCAAGAAGTTCTTGGAAAAGCTGCGATCAGACTACTGACATGCCTGTGATCAAAGACCGGAAATGTTTCAAGCTTTGTGCGAAAGTTTGAAAATTAAGAATCAGGACAGAAGTGTATTTATGGCTTTGAAGTCGGAACTATTGGAGTGGTTGTATTCTGGTTGTATTATGAGACGACCCACTGCTTTGGAAAGAAATATGTTTTCTCATAAGAAAAATCTCACAAGTATTAGTCAGAGTAATAAGTCCTCGCTTTTGGCTTCAATTCCATCTCTGGCTTTGTGTCTGTGGATTTATTTAAGTTATTCTCCCTTTTTTCAACTCAGTCCATGTCCTCTGGTTTCCTCCCATGATTCAGAGACAGTTTAGGTGAACTGCTGTTGGGGGGAGGGGGGGTTACCATTGATCTGTGTCTGCATGCCCCCCCAGATATACCTCTGCATCCTGGGACAGGGTCTAGTCTTACCATACCCTGCATAGCTGGTTCCGGAAGAATGACTGAACAAACTAAATAAAACATTACGTAACAAAAATATAGCAGAAACCACTTTTCCCCAGAAAGTCTTTCTCTATGGAGGCTAGAAGCACGGCTTTTACTTTCCATTAGCGTGATGAGAACTATTAAGCTATTTTTTGTGCAATTATGATTTTATGACATCCAAGATTGTCTGGGAACAAGTAAATACATGAAATTATTATGGCTGAATAAATGAGGCCTAAGCAGTATTAAAACTGAGAACAGTAGTCTCCGAAAAAAATCTCCCATAAAAATACTGTTCAGTTTATCTGCAACTTTAGAATACAAAAAATCTAAGAAAGCAGAAGCTAACAATAGACATTTTGGGGGTTAAGTTTTAGTTATTTAAATCGCCCTGCCTTGTTTGCTTTATTGACCTCTGGGGGGATATTAGATTTTTGACAGAATTACAAATGAATGTTCGCTGTCTGTGTTTCATAATCTAAAATACATTCAGCTGACTTGATATTGTAAATATAAACATTGTTAAGCGATTTGTTATGTAATTCCATGATCATTGCTGGGATAACAGGATGTTGATAGGAATTTACAAATGCTTTAAATAATCAGATTACAGTCAAAGTGTCCCAATTTTCTGTACCCAGTTGTCCTGTTCAGGAGTGCAGAGGTCTGGAGCCTATCCTGGACGGTACAGGTACAAGGCAGGGAATAACCCAGGGCAAGGCACCAACCTATCACAGGGCTCACACACACCATTCACACATACGGACAATTTGGTAGCCCCTGTTCATTTCATATTTTTGGAGTGTTGGGGGGGAGGTGGAGTATCCGGAGGAAACTCCATGACAACAGGGGGAGAACATGCAAATTTCACAGGCATTGAGCTATGGCAGAGACTCGAATCATGGTCCCGGAGGTGTCAGGCAACAGTGCTAACCACTGCATCACAATGCCACCCCCAGGAGAAAATGCTGCCAGCTTAATTCTTTTTTAAATGTTTGAAGGGTGGCAAACAGTTTTATCATCCATCCATCCATCCATTTTCTGTAACTGCTGGTCCTATTCAGGGTCCCTGGAGGTTCAGAGCCTATCCTGGAGGCTACAGGCGCAAGGCAGGGAACGTCCCAGGATGGGATGCCAGCCCATTGCAGGGCACAGTTTTAGCAGAAGCTGTATAACTAGTCTTATTAGATTTAGACTGAGCAGCTGCATGCTTTCATATCATTCTGATTCTTTCAAATGCATGTTGTTTGTTTGGCCATTGGATTGCAAGTGGGCCGGCCTCGCTTGCCGCTGGGCAAACTTTATTAATTCAGATTTCAGTCATTTCAGTTTTGTTTGTGTTTGGGACCTCTGTATTTGATTCTTTCTTTTCATATTTGGATATTAACGTTTTTTTAAACAAGAAACCAACTGATGCGTTTCTTTGATTACATGAAATCTCCGAACTGTATGTGTGCTGCTGCACAATTTATTATTACTGTTACTACATACATGCGTCTTGAGTCTAGTCCCTCCTGTCTTGCATTGTCCTCGTTATAACTATTGTGAATCCCTCCTTTTGTCATTTACTGTCTACGTGTTGCACCATTGTCCTGGGGAAACATTATCTTACGACTGTGTACTTGTATATGTATGATATGACAATAAAGTCCACTTAACTTGGCGTGTTTAGACTCACAACAGCTCTAGGTGTTAAAAAATCACCCAGTGCCCTCTGCCTTCCTATAGTGCACTCTAAATATCTCTGATTCCAGATATGAAACAAAATAGTTTAATTAGACTTAGATTATGCCATATAAATCAGTTTGAATCAAAAAATATCAATGGAATCTTTGCACAATGGCAGTAGCTATGCAGTCTAGTATTGTTTTGTTTTGTTGTTACACAATAGCTACTTGTAGTTTTGAAGAAGAAGCGGTTTCACCTATTGGTCACTATATGGTCATTCAGACTCCTGAAAATGCTATTAAAATACTCCTGTCAAAGCTGTATTTTATTTAGCAGCCATTACCAGTGCGGTTTCCTTTATCACTCATCACTGGTTTACAACTTGTTGTTTCATTGACCATTTCAACATCAGTGACAGTGTCTGACTGGGAATAATGAAAATACCAAACCGATGTCATTTTGAACTTAACACGATTTTGCGAAGAGAAAATGATTTTACATGCAAGAAGTGTATGTTTTAAAACAAGCTAATTTGATTAATGAATTCAATAAAAATTGTGTAACATTTTTAAAGATGAATCACTTGTTCTTATATGTATAATCTGAGAGGAAAACAGCATCAGAATGGCTTGATGAGTCTTTTAATTAGCTGTCTGTTTGTAGGCCTGCAGGGAAGTGATATTAAGAGCTTCAAGTTGTGTTAATTCCCTTGGAATCATTTTGACAGCACCCATGTCATGAGGGCTGACATCGGTTTTCTGTGCCGAGGTTCTTGTTATTTTTTAACCCTATTCTTATTCTCTGCATGCTTCCCTCTGCAGTGCCGGGTACGATGCTGTCCTTGACAGAAATGTGGCCATTAAGAAACTCAGCCGACCGTTTCAGAACCAGACCCACGCCAAGCGGGCGTACAGGGAGCTGGTGCTGATGAAGTGTGTCAACCACAAAAACGTGAGTATCCTGTTCTGTAAGATAGTGTTTCCCAATCCGGTCTTCGGGGACCCGCAGACAGTCCACGTTTTTGGTCCCTCCCAGACCCCAGTAGGAAGCAAAAACGTGGACTATATGGCACAGACCTGGGAGGGAGCAAAAACATGGACTGCTGAATGGTCCGGGTTGGGAAACACTGCTGTAAGATATGAGTGGGAGCACTTCACAGTGTTAAATAACTGATGCATATAAGACAATTTTACAGTGGAAGAATCACAGGGAATAGTACTTAAAATGATTAAGGGTAATTCATTGAATGTCCTGCATGAAAAAATAACAACCTTATCTTTGCCATATCGTATTATATAGTAAGAAATTTTTTATAAATTACATCTGATTATTTTAATACCAGTTAGCTTAATATGTTTTATTTATATGTAAGACCTACATCAAATTAACATATGGTTAATATGGTTTTGCTTTAGTGGTGAGTGGAGGAAATGATTTGCGGTATACACATTAATTTGGTTTATGAAATTAGTGGATAGCATTGCAGAGAATTTAAGTGGTGAATTTAAATAACAATAATCTTAACAGGTGCAAATCTAAGGGGTGGCCAGGGGGGACCATGACCACCCCAAGTAAATGTGTGGCCACCCCTGTTGTCACCCCTCACCAAAATAATAATGAAATATGCATTATTTTATGTTCTAAGCGGAACCATAGAATAGGCACGGTGCAGTGCAGCCACCCCCAAAAATTTAACTGGCTCCTGATGGCCACCCTATTATTATTATTATTATTATTATTTATTATTATTATTATCATTATTATTATTATTATTATTATTATTATTATTATTATTATTATTATTATAATTATTATTATTATTA
>JAAGVU020000113.1:18773912-18797028 GCA_011763525.2 Mormyrus iriodes | reverse complement strand
AAGGTATACTTACATGCTGCTTATGAATGTTCTATGAATGCATTATAAAGGCATTATGAAGGTGCAGTTAATGTAAAGCGTAACCTTTTATTCTTACTTGACATTTACCTGGGCTAGAATCCCTACATTTTCACCATGGCTTGGAAAATGATGTGCTAAAAAACAGCTCTGCCCCCCTCTGCCCCCTTGTTCAAAATCTTTCAGTTCCATTATTCAGGTGCTTGTGACTATCCTTATGCTACAGGATGGATTATTCAGTTATTACAGAAGTATGAATGACAGAGAGAGTAATTTTAGAGTCGATACAGCATCGCGTCACATACTAGCACCAATTTCTTGACTGCAATTGTGGTGAAGTTTTGTTTCCCAGAGTCAGTCCTCTTAAAAATGTCTGGTTTTCCTGCATTGCCCCCCTCTCCTGTGTTGTTTTGGCTTTGCACAGAACTCTCCCCCATATCCTTGTTTGCAGTGGGTCTGCAATGCTATTTTGCTGTTTCACACTGCTGTTTGCTGCCAGGTGTTAAATGGGTACCCCAGCCATGGAGTACTCACCTGTGACCGGCACCCTGCAGGCAGCTCAGTGCATGTACAACTGCAACACTGCAATGATTATTCCAGAGGTGTGAGTGACTGTAATTTTAGCGAGTAGTCATTTTTTTTTAGTTTGATATTAATCCTACATATTATGCACATTATAATCTTATATTAATATTGAATCAAGAGTGTAGGTTTCTTCTAAACATCGGTAGGAACCAAATCAACCCACAACCACCCACACCCTATACACACTCAGTACTCCCACAATATTGGTAGGGACGTCCGTACCATCCATACCCAAAATCTACACCCTTGCATTGAACAATTCGCTTTGGATAAAGTCCACACAGTATAAAAAGTGAGAGTCACTACTGAATCTATGCAGGTGGTTTTAACGTTTATTCGTATGAAATATTCATATCGTAATATAGGTTTCTCAAATGGAGTTTTTAGGCTATACATACATTTCTTTGGCTCATTCTTATTAAAAGATTTAAATTCTAAAAAATACCTATTTAAAATGATGTAACTTCGTATCTTTCTTTTGCTTGTATTGAAGGAACTTTTCCCATATT
Source organism: Mormyrus iriodes (assembly GCA_011763525.2). Classification (NCBI taxonomy): domain Eukaryota; kingdom Metazoa; phylum Chordata; class Actinopteri; order Osteoglossiformes; family Mormyridae; genus Mormyrus; species Mormyrus iriodes. The sequence goes on along the minus strand of JAAGVU020000113.1, from coordinate 18,795,916 downwards.
TTAACCGATACCATGAACGCATCGGTTGAGTTCAGTGCAGCATATTTCTTTAACTAAGCTTCCCTCAGACATCGACCAGTGGAACAAAGTGATCGAACAGCTTGGAACGCCGTCGCCAGAGTTCATGAAGAAGTTGCAGCCTACAGTGCGGAATTATGTGGAAAATCGGCCCAAGTACGCAGGCTTGGCTTTCCCCAAACTCTTCCCTGATTGCCTCTTTCCGGCTGATTCGGAGCACAACAAACTGAAGGGTGAGGGTCTAAATTTTCTACTGTGTTGACTGTGTTGATTCCAGTTTGCTGATTTCATGAACGCTGAGTACGACCGTAGCGGTAATGTAATTTTACAGATGTTTCAAAGTAATTGGGAATAAAATGGCATCAGATATAAATTATGTATTTCAAATATAAACTTGAGTATGCAGTAAATTGACCTGGGTGATATTGTCTGCTTAGGTACTGAATGTATAAGTCTTAGGTGGCCATTTTGGAGTTTGCTGGTCTTCTGTTATCAGGGGTGGTATGTGGCGTGTAGTTCACCTGTTACAGGAAATAAATAGCTGTAGGAATTTGCACATGGTAAGGGAAGTAGATCTTTAACAGAATACTTGTAGCATTTTTTAATGAATAGGCTTAAAATGCTTCTTGTACTTACAAATGCTATTAGCTTTAATATTTCTATACAACTACTTTAATATGAAAAGTTTAAATACTTTTGTTAGTATTTAAAGCTTTAAATAGACAAGAACTTTTATATATTTCAGAATGTCTGACTGAATATGTTCCAAAAAGGTCCTTAAGGTCATCAAGCACCTATTTTCTAATCGTTCTGGAAGTAAAATGCAAGAAATATGGCGAAGCAGCTTCTTGCTTTATGCACCGCAGATCTGGAAGAACCTGCCCTTAGACATCCTCTTCCAGGCCGTTTCTCTTAGTATCTTTAATAAGCTGAAAGCATACTTTGTAGCCTGGCCTTTAGAGAGTTTTCATTGTGTATAGTAATGTATTATTTTTATTTTTATTTGTATATATTTCTTTACCTAATCTTAGTATGCTTTTTTGATGTTTGATTTTGTTCTTCTTTTATTATGATTGTATGTATGAAATGTATGAAAGGTGTTATATAAATAAAGCTGTTATTATTAATTGGTGGTTGGTATGTTAATATTTGTTACATAAAGCAAGAAGAGGCAATAAGAAATTGAATTCTATTTATTTTTGATGCATTATTATTTCTTTGTATTAATCTATGTATTGAAACATTAATCAGCATGAGATTTTTGCTGAATTACACCACTTGCTGTGGCAATATGAGATCTGGCCTGAGATTTGATATTTTTCTACTTGACTATATTTATTAATTAAGTCGTGCTGAATGTGATTCTGTTTTTGCAGCCAGCCAGGCCAGAGATCTGTTATCAAAGATGCTGATCATTGACCCTGCTAAGAGGATATCTGTGGATGAAGCCTTACAGCACCCCTACATCAACGTATGGTATGACCCAGCTGAAGTGGAGGCAGTAAGTTTGATTATACGAGCCCTTTAGACATCGTTCGATCAGGAATACTCTCGCCGTTGCACAGCTTTCACCAAATTCCCTTTACGGCTGTTCCTTTCATGGAATTTACATTCGTCTTTATTTAGCAAACACTTTTGTCCGAAGTGATATAGAAGTACAGCAAAGTATAATTATAATTATTATTAAGTGAGGCGCATTATAAACGTACATGCTGCCAAGGAATCGGCTAGGCATAGGTGTAGCTAGGCTGAGCTTCCAGTGAATGCCCAGGTAGGAGTGTAAGCAGTGTTGGAGCAGGAGCTACACGACATCTACCAAACAAAGCAAGAACCTAGTAAGACGACTATTCAGATCAGCAGAAATATAACATGAAAAATATTTAGGGAGCATGGAGTGGTTAGGCTGGTAGAAGTGTTCCTGGAACAGATGGCTCTTGAGGCGTTTCGTGAAGGTGGAGCATGATGACTGGATGTGGGTCACCAGCAACTTCCACCATCTGGGAGCTGGCTTGCATTGGTGTGATCATTAAAAGTTATGAAAACCGTCATCATGTGCATTTTCTTCCTTAAGAAAAGCAACAAAAACAAGTCTGCCCGTATATTACGTACTGTACGTCCATTGATACGCTCATAACCTGCTTATTTGTTGCATGATATACGGTAAAATGTATGTTTCAAAGCATCTCTGCTTTGAGAGTGAGATCATTAATATTGTCATTGTACAAGGTGTGGAGCATAATCTACCACAGGAAATATAAACACTTTTCATTTGTACTATACAATTCTTCAAGCTAGATATTGCTTGTTGTGCAATGTCTATGGCCCCTTCATCTATACGTATACCTGTGTGAGACGACAGTGTCGTGGGGTAAAACCATTTTAGTCAACCTCCTATTTGATACATTTTTCTCTGTGCAACATCCTTGCCGTGCTAGTGCTATGGAATTATCTGAATGTCCACATAGCTGCCATAAAAATACGATATTCAGTCATTGCCATAGTAACAGTTTTGATATTTGAATGCTTGGATTTGAATATACAGGGTATCCATAAAGTCTCTTTACAATTTCAAAGATTTATTACAAAAGCAAATGAAAAGACAGATAAGTGAAAATTATTACAAAATGAGACGTATGTATTTAGGTTTTTTTGCCTCATTTAATACACCTCTATATGGGCACCATTAGTTGCACGAAGCACATCGAGACGGTGCTGGATTTCTCGCCATGTTCGCTGTAGCAAACCCTCACCAATGGTGCCGTGGCATCAGTGACCCTCTGCTTTAGACACAAATGCAATGTAATAAAAACCTTGATAACCACTGAGTACATAGAACAAATTTGATGAAGATCTCATCAATTGCCTTTGTAATACGTTTTTGGAATTGTAAAGAGATTTTATGGACACCCTGTATGATATGCATTGTCTATATATACTCTATGTTTCCACCACCATAGAGCTACTTTCTATTTTTACCCTCAGTCTGTGTCTGAACAAGTTATTGCCGCTAAACAAGCTATTACGAGTAATTACTTTAAAGTAGTAAATTAATTGAGGCTCGCTAAAATAAAGATTCTTTGACGATAATCAGTAAATGATATTATATTTAAGGTGCCAACTGTTGCAATTTCAGCTTCTAACCAAAGGCACTGATACACTGTATTCTCTGGACTAAACATATTTGCATTTCAGTTCACTTTCTTGTTTTCCTTACATCGGTTCATTTGGACAGCATTTCAGTCCAGCATCAAAGCTAACTGGTATTTTCTCTGCAGCCTCCTCCTCAGATATATGACAAGCAGTTGGATGAAAGAGAACACTCTATCGATGAGTGGAAGGGTAATAATTCATTCTTCTCATAGATAATAATATTATATTTATCCTGCCTTTTCCATATAGGAAACACAATCTGTTTTGCAGGTTGATTCTTACTTATTGTATCATACAAAAAAGTGTAAAGGGCTAAAGCCTGCCTTGTATTTACCTTTTATATTTTACACAGGGGAACTAGAATACTTAATATGTAAGGTGTTATTGTCCATTGCCTCAGCCGTAGCAGAGCAGGAAAAGAGTTTATATAGGGTAAAAATGGTTTTCATTTATCACCATCAAAATGATGGGAGCTTGTCTGCCTGTGCAAATATGTTTCATCATTAGTGGTTCTATGAAAGCTGCATCATATTAAATACTTGCATTAAATACTTGGGTAACCTGATAGGGCACAAATAGTACAGTATTATGCTATTACTTATGTATTAATTAACCACAAACTAAATCTTAGTTACAACCCGATCTCATGTTAATTCATCATTAATGAATCGTGATGCATGTTTTATGTCAAGCAGTTACTGTATTCGTTACTATATCTGTTAATTCTGTAAATCTTTGTGAACTACTGAAGGAACAAGTCATAACACAGGTTAAATACTGTGTTCGTTAATGAATTGTACTGCATGTTTTATCAAATAGCGACTATATTTGTTCATGATATATTTATGATTTGTACTTCATTAGTAACTGAGTTATTACATGTCTGTGCCCCGTTAAGTAAAGTGTTACCAATACTGGTTAACAAAACCACTGTTTATGCAATATTCAACTTCATTCCATAACTGCTTATCCAATATTGGACATAAGTGACATATATTATATAATTCTCTTAAGAAAAATATTAAGTTCATGAACCACGTGAATTAATACTGCTTATAGTTGCTTATGAAGTTATGTTTGTTTTTTAAAGATATTACAAAATTTAATTTTAATATTCTGCTATAGTTCCCTAATTTTAATTTCGCAGTGAAATAGTTTATTCCACGAGTTGATGGATTGTGTCAGAGTACAGCTCAGAAGGATTTTAGCTAAAGTTTTTCTATGCCTTTCTTCCCTCCAGAGCTCATCTACAAAGAAGTGATGAACTTTGAGGAGAAAACAAAAAATGGCGTGGTGAAGGGACAGCCCTCTCCTTCAGGTACTCTCAGTGCATAACCTAATCCTCTGTAAGTGAATTTAACAACTAACTGGGTCCACGTGTGCCAAAGAATTCCATAGTGCGTAACTCATTCGTATTTGTTTTCCATCGTTTTAATATAGACTAATATAGACCTTCAGATACACAGATGTGACTTTTTTTCTAAGCAAGTTTAATCAAATTAAAAAGTGCTACATTGTAACGACAAGGTGGAGAAGTGGTCTGAAGACTGTGTGCACTGCATTGCATCTTCACATTTGTGCATGTGTATCCCATAATGCTGTGGATGGGGTCATTGGTCTGCACAGAGTGGTGAACAAAATATTGCCATGGCAGCACTGAATTGTGCTGCAAACACAACTTAAACCCTGATTTTAAATGGAATCTGTCCTGTAGAGAGAGCACTTTGTGATGATTGAATTTGATGGAAATTAGAAGGTAATATGAAAAAAAAAACATCTTCAATATTGGCCCAAGCGTCCCAAACAAATGATCTCATTATTACTGAGCAGTGAAGCGTAATGTATAGTGTTCCTCTAACATAGTGTTTCCCAACCCGGTCCTCTGGGATGGCCAGATGGTCCACGTTTTTGCTCCCTCTCAGCTTCCTGCCGGGAAGTCCACATTCTTGCTGACTGTCTTAAGGTATACGGTGCACGTGATGGACTGTCTGCGGGTCCCTGAGGGCCAGGTTGAGAAACACTGCTCTAACACTGTTGACTCCCTTACAGCTTGAACTCTAAGTCATTTTCTTGAAAGCCTTCTTCAGTTTATTTTTACTGAAGTGGTTGTAATATACTGGCAGGGGGAGCCCCAAGTGTCATTTCCAGAATCATCATACAAAAAACGGACAGCACGTCACAGAGAAGGATAAGGTTTGATATAGAAAACCAAATCCCGGTGGGACTTCAAAATCGGCGGTGTAAACTAGGCAGGACAAAGCAGAAAAATTTTCCAAATCCAAGAAGTTATCTACAATATACAGAAATACATGAGGAATTATAATGATTCGGCATCTAAACATGGAAGAAGACTAGGAAGTGAGTAAAACAAGCGAAGTAAGTGAGATCTAATCCTGAAGATCTGCATGTCTAAACGCAGCCTTTAGAGGGCGGTGCTTTACGGCACTGTGATGCTATATACTAAGTGTTATATATACTATGACACTCAGAAATGGCATCACTTTCGGAGATCTTTCTTTTCTAGTCTTTTAAGTACATGTTGGTTTATAAATAATATAAAATGCAATATTTACAGGTATACTGATATTAATGATACTGTTAACATACACAAGTCTAGATGGAATACAAATAGCCTCTAATAATTTGGGGTTTATACATACTGATGTACATAAGACTGAAATATTCATCCTCTGTACCCACTTATCCCGTTCAGGGTCACGGGGAGTCCAGAGCCTATGGGCACAAGGCAGGGAACAACCCAGGATGGGGTACCAACCCATCATAGGGTACATTCACATACATATACACACACACCTACGGGCAATTTGGCAACTCCCATTAACCGCAGCATGTTTTTGGACTGTGGAGGGGAAACCGGAGTACCCGGAGGAAACCCCAAGACGACACGGGGAGCAGAGACTTGAACCCTGATCCCAGAGGTGTGAGGCAACAGTGCTAACCACTGCAGCACCCCTAGACTGGAGTATATGCATTGTAAATATGTATACATATGTGTTCTGAATTACAGATCCTGAAGGAGAGCTTGATTTTATTGCCGACAGTATGTGTTTTTTGGTAGTTTCAAGGCTTAAGGGATGCCGACCACTGACTCCATCCATAAGTCACATTTCCCATGCCTGATCTGTATTGTTTTTTAGTAAAGCAGCTGGAAGCCGCACTCTTTTCAATGTAACCCTGTTAATGTTAATTCTCTTAGCACAGGTGCAGCCATGAATAGCAGCGAGAGTCTCCCTCCTTCTTCCTCCTTCAATGACATCTCCTCCACGTCCACCGATCAGACCCTGGCCTCCGACACTGACAGCAGCCTGGAGACTTCTGCAGGACCCCTCGGTTGTTGCAGGTGACTAGCCGCCTGCCTGCGTAACCCAATGTTCTTCAGAAGGTAAAGTGCATCAGAAATCTAAACGATGATGTAAAAGATAAGGAAGCAGAAAAAAAATAAAAGCCTGCATTTTCATTCTAAGTACTACGTAAAAACACAAGCTGAAATGTATATTTATAAACTTATAATAGCTTTGCTTGTATCTCCCTTCATATGGCATTAAAGTTAGACAGGCATCATTCTGTATAGTGTAAATTTACTGGCTGATAAGCAATGCCCTGCAAGCTTTTGTGCTATGGTGTGTGTGTGGCAAGGTGGGTCTTTGTGTTAATTATTAAAAAAAAAAAAATCCTCCCCTTGTTTCCTCAAAGTTATAGTACTACTAATTTCTAATCTTACAGATTGGATCTAAGAACAGATTGGCTTGCTCGTCTGTGATTCTTCTGGGGAGTGCTTGTACAGCCCCCTTTTTATTTTGTATATATGTAATTCTGCATCGACATCTGCAGGGCACACTGGGTGGGACTGACGGCCAGTATGAGAAGCTCTAGCACACCTTGCTGCATAACCCCTTTGACCTTTGTTTCCCTTCTGCCTGTAGTTCTGCATGATTATAAAAATGCGAGTTATGAGAAGTAAGTACAGAGAATTTTGTTTATATACCAGATAAGAAAAAAAAGAGGGGGGGGAAAAAAAAACATATCGACCTGTGTCACAAACGCGGGAATTCTACAATCGGACGTGCGTTAGCTGCAGGAAGCGAAGGTGAAGTTACCGTCACTGTTGTCGCTGAGCGCATTCTTTGGTTTATAGCTTTTGGTTTCGTAACAAGCGTTACTCTGCATCACTGCACTGCTGTGCCGCATGTCTTCACATTATGACATGGGACATATGCAGCATATATGCCTGCGGTTAGAAACAGAAGTGGTTTGGACGTCAGTCGTCTTCTGTGGATAAATGAGTGATGATAAAACTAATTCAGGTCAAAAAAGTTTTTGAATCCATCTCATTTATTTTTGTAGCTTATGATCTGTTGAAAGGGATACAAATACATGTATACTGTATGTACTGCACATGACTAGAATTCTATTGATACTTTTTTGTTTTTTTGTTTTGCTGGTCTCATTATTTTTGTATTTATTTAAATCTGAATTTAGCTATTGCCTTTGAACATGTCCATCCCAAATACAAAGGCAACATTCTATCAAAACACAAGACTGGAACCTGAAACCAGAAAGTTGAAATCACACAAGAGTCGTATATTAAAACTCTGTCAACTTGACCAATGGCAGTTTACCGCTCTCTGCTGATTCTGGTACATCCTGTGAATTGATACCCACACCTACAGAATAGAAATACTACCTTTGCATTTAATCATAGTGTAGACTTTTCCATCAGCACCTAAATACACACACTGTTTGTGTTTATCATAATGTTATGTATAATGATGGGTAATAGTCATAATCTAAATGTGTAAGTTATTTAATTTGGGGTCTTGGTAGTATACTTCAGTTGTATGATTTCAGATATATAGATATAATTAATTATGGGGCATTTTATGAGTGTACTATTGAATATTTTTAATAAAGGGATGAAACACTGATTCCAAATGGATCTTGTTTTGGATTTCTGCTAAACACTCTGAAATTAACGACATACCAATTCTTGGAAGCTCTGAGCAGTGTGTGGCTTTCTCCTGACGTTGTTGTTTTTTGTCATATTCCACTTCATATTTAGTATTTTTAAAATATAATTTCTCATTGTGAATGAATGTTATTAGTGTAATTTCTTACTTTGAAAATGCAACTCAGCCCAGTTATTTATTGTAGCTGGTTTTTGAGTCTAAACCAAACAGAGGGACTTAATTAATTTGGTTCAGCTTGTGATATGTTCTTGATTGGAAAGGATGATAATCATACGGATCCATGACCCCGTACAGGATAGCATTGGGAGAGGATTCTCCATTGTCATTGGGCTGATTATCTTTTTAAAACTGCTACCCTTATGCCTTATGTTTGATCAGTTTCATCATAGTTTAGTCTTTTTCATTGCATTTGGATTATGTCTATTTTGGGAACGTCTCAGAGGTACCTGATGTGAAATATTCCAAAAAGGAAATAATAAGCAGCTCAGAACTTCATTAGAATGTGATGCTTTTGAACTCGTCTGGAAATATAGAATGAAAATATCATTCAAAGATTAGCTGTGATTTGGGAATGTAGATTTCTGTCTTATATGTGGTGCAAAAGTAGATCTTTTTTTTTAGTTTTTGTTCACTTTTTTTGACAATCAAATTAGGTTATTGCAGTTCTGAGCAACAATATGTGGGCTTGTTTCTGTCACACAAAATGCAACATTTTTGCCTACATATAATACAATATTATCCTCTTCTGCTGGGGTCAACACTTCTAACCATATTTACCTTTACTGGAATCAGTATGCATCACATATGCAAATGAATAACATTTTCCCTAGCGGCAGTCACAGGTATGCACTGAAAACGTTTCATAAAATGGAAAAAACACAATCAGTTATACATAAAGTAATCTTGAGCTCGATATAATCAGAGAAGCTCTTATTCAAATTGTTGCAGCCCCACTAAATGAACCGACACAGAATTAATGTTTGATTCTTATGTAATTCCCCTACATGAGATTGTTTTCCCAAGCATGTCATTTCTGTTTCTAACCAGCTGGATAATTAAGTTAATAATGTCATTATGATGCTCACAGTGAATAATTCTGATATAACAGTAAAGTTCTATTTATGTAAATCGTGAGCAATGGTTTAGGCCAGGCGAGGGGCAGTCAGTGCTGATGGGCTGCTAAGGCGGACGGCTCAGGTCATTTGCTTTTATTTACCTTTGTCCAGCTTTATAGTTTCAGTTTAAGGTAACTATCCATTACTTTCTATAGCAATTTTGCATGGAAAACAGCTGAATCGTTGTAGAACTTCACAATGACAATGTAGATAATATTTCTATAATTCAAAAGAACACTAACGGGGTGTTATATGGAGGGTCATACATAACCATGGTGTTTTTACACAATGAGGCAAATTTGTTCCAACCAGTATAACTAATATAGTGCAAAGTACAGATGGTCGATATATGTTTGAAAGAACAATCCGGGGTCAATCAGAAGTTCCAAAGAGCTGACAGGCCTTTATCTGCTGGAACTGGAAGAGATGATGAAAGAGGGATAAGTTCATCACAGATTTACACTTTATTATAATTTAATTTTGATTATGTGTGATTACTGTCATCTATTTAAGTTAGAACTGAAATTCACTGTTGAGCATAATGTGCTGTTGTGTATTTTATACGGAACATTTTTAACTAGTGGAATGCACATCTCAAGAAAGTACAGATCATTCAGTCTCATTATGAGGTTTTTAGCAACATAGCCAGTTATATAGGGGCTGTTTTGCAATATGGAAGGTTGTTTTGTTTTTTTTAAATCTCTTAAAAATACATTTTCCAGACGTGTTCTGTAACTAACTGCAGTGCTTTTGGAAAATGCATTTTTTATATTAATATTCCTTGCCAGATAATTCCCACTTCATGTGCATAACTAAAGCAGAGTTCGGGCCGTCTTTAATCCGAACCAGCATTCTACAAAACAGACACCCCGAGGAATGAAATTTGATGCAATGTATTATAATAACCAAGGCAGTTGTTTGTAATGTCCTTGGCTAATTATATATTTTTGTGTGTATGTTCATCTGTTTTTGACTATTGAAATTACTTTTGAGTTTCTTAACTCATTTGAAGGAGTTCACTTTTAACTGTTCAAAAGTACTGTTGTCCAAATGTATCGTGTAGTTGTTTACAACGGTACGGAAATATTGCAGCCCGAAAGTGGGAATAAAAAAAACACATGCAGCAACCCAATTTTGACATTAGATGGAGAAACTTATTGTTGTGTAATTTAAGCACCACAGATTGAAAATAAAATCTCTACCAGGAAGCGTCCAGGAGTGGCCTTACTTTAAGTGTGAAACAAATCACGTTCTTTTACTAGCCTGTTTAGCTATTCATAACAAAATCATATGTACTTGTATGCTTTGACAGCCAGTTCAATCATAACTATATTATAAAAATCTTTTGTTTGTGTTGCTTGAATTATAATCAATGCCATTTTGTAAATAGCTCACACTAAATAAATAACTTTAGCCTCACGTCAGAGATCCTGTGTCAAACCTCAAAGTCAAAGCATTTGTAACTGGCAGGATTGATTTAGTGTAAACAGTGCCATTCTCTCTAAACGGGGGTATTCCATGAAGTAGGATTTCTTGCTTAGCTGATTAACTTGACAAATTTAAGGTAGCCTGAGCTAAACGTAAGGGAACAAAGATAAAGTTCATTTAGTCCAGACTACCTTAAATTCAACAAGTCATCCGGATAAGCAAGAAATCCTGCGTAATGGAACACCCCCCAGGACAGCAATATAAGAAACACTAGTTACAAGAATTAATTTCTTTCAAAAATACACAAAGGTGCAATAAAATTCTTAACAGAGGGTTAAACAATTTTTCCTCTCAGAGAAAATAAATGTTAACACTAATGTCAAATTATGTTGAATTGTTTTTCAGTTTTTTTATCATTCTCTGTTGATTTTGTATTGTGGAAAGGCCATTCTGTTAATGTTACATTGAGATCTCTGTCGGTGGTTCATACCACAATGCTTTGTCAAGTCTGATGGTAGTCAGGTATTCAGCTCCAGGTGAGTGTTTGCATCCCATAACTAAATGAAAGAAAATAAATTGCTGAAAACAACAACAACTGAAAACTGTTATACACTTATTTTAAAGGTACTGTATAAGTAAATTATGTCTGTGACTGAAAAATAAAGAAAAACTTTGACCTTGGGAGCAGTGTGTCCTTTTAATGCCTCAACACATTTTTTTCTGAAGTTTTAATGCATTTCTCCATTGCTTTAAACCAAACACATTCTGAACTTATTTTTCTTTATAGTCCTTATATGTTAATAGGTAGGTCATTTATTGTTGTGATTTTCAGGGGGATAATTCACAAAATCATCCTGTCCGTGTTGCACCCCTGCCTCATGCCCTATGCTGCCTGGGACAGGCTCCAGAAGATGCGTGGATAATTCACAAAATATGCAAACAATGTGCTTTTAAGTTTTTCACACACATATTAAGTCATTATTTAATGTTCTATGGCACTATGACTGCTAGAGCTAAATTTTATTGTGTTATTTTCAATAAGGGTCATTATTTAATGGTGGAAAATATGGGATGCAAAAGGTTCTCTCTCTGTTTGCCTTTTGGGAAATACTTCCCAGCACATTCTATGTTGCTGATGCAAGATTGTGAAGTCGCAATATGCAGTATCCTTAAATTGAAATGAACTTCAATCAAAAGAAGTTGTGAACCAAAGTTCTGGGCAGAGAAAATGTATTTTTCTTGATAACTTTGGCACTGAAAGCACTGTGACATTTTTAGAATTGAGAACTCCTTTCTTACTATAGTGACAGCTAAGGACAATATATACATGTAAAACTGAGAAATGTAATTAATGGTAGGGAGCCAGGTACAGGGCTTTATTTTGTACAGCCAACACACAAAGTCCCACAATCAAAGTTGTGCATCAGGCAAAAGTCGATCAGGTGTAAATGAGGTAACGAAGGATAATCCAGAATGATGGTTTTGAAGCAGAAACAGTACGTCATACACAGGATTTCACAAACCGGAATGAATATTCGTGCTACAACTTTGCATCTGTGTCAAATGCACAGGGATTTAAATGTGCAAAGTATCAGGACACAGATGACACAGGCAAGCGGTGATAGTTGCAGTGTGGGCCGGACTGCAGTAAGTGAAGGAGTGAGAAGGATGCCTCTGTTTTGAAACCCCATACATCACTCTTTCCTGGTATATATCTGCTACAGGAAAATACGTGCAAACCAGACATTCAGTAAAAGAATGCAGAAACAGCAGGTACGCAGTAGTTGATGGTCCTATAATCTTTTTCTTGATTTCTGTCATATAAAGTAATTCATATTATGTGTAAAGGCGTACATCATTGATGACACTCACATGCCTTAATGTAAATACTAAAGGTATATTCTAAGACAAAACCATTACAACATATATGAAATATGTAAGCTGTTTGTATCAATCAAAAAACTCTACTTATAAAACCTTTTGTAAAATAACATTGACTGCCTTATGGCCCCCAAGACTATTGGATAGCACAACACAGGAAATAAGTAACCAGCTGACTGGATGCGAGACTCCAGGGAGAAACAAAGGACAGGAACCAGGAAATGGTGACTTGGAAATGGGGCCGAGACACAAAAACAAGAAAACGCATAACAAGCCTCCTGGCAAGCTTTATAAAACAGCTGCGAATTTCAGGGAAATAAGGCAAACCGCCAAAAACAAAACAGATTAAAAACAGCCCCCTAAACCCACATGTAAAATTCATAACCAATCCTAGGCCTCAATGGACCTTCATGCCCCTTGATCAAGTTCAAAATAACATTACAAGGAGCCATATAGAGTCAGCAATATAGGGTGTAGCAGTTTATGAGTGTACTGTTATATGCAACTCGCATATAATTCGGAAGAAAAAACAGTTTGGCTTGTATTAATAATCATGTGACAAAGAAATGTATTTAAACACTATTTAAAAAGTTTAAGAATAATGCGTCTAAGCTTACTCAAGTCTGTTTTTGTCATGTTCTACTCGAACTGGGAACAAAAATAAAATTGTTAACAAATAAATACCACAGATGACTTAAAACAATCATAGACAATGCAAAGGTATAGGTTCCAACTAATTATAACTAATTAAATATAATTAATATAGGTTAGAACTAATTAAAACTGTAAATATTGAACATTTATTTCAAATGTAGCACTAATAATCAAACAGATATGGTACTTACAATATTTCATCAAATATTTACATTTTTGGTCATGGAAAAAGTTGAATTACACATGAAGCATAAAGTTATTTAAATTAGAATTTAGCGTATGTAAAAAGGAGCAGCAGCATACACAAATCCATGCTGTACCACAGTAAAAAAAAAAGGAAAAAAGTGCAAAGGGAAATGCATGATAATAAATGAACCACATTGATTATTCAGAAAAAACATTTTAGTTTATTTTTACAAATATATTTTTCTTGAATATACAAACATTTCTGCCCCATAAATACACCCAGACACAGGATAACATTTAACATCGGTGGACTATTTATTTGACAAGATCGTATTAAAGAAATATAGCACAGCCCACTTACATACGTTTCCTTCCTTCAGGAGATCATGAAAGGAGAGCATAATTTTTTTCCTTTCAGGTGACCAGCCACCCTCTGCATTACCACCAACAGAACACTGTGTTCCATAAGAGTTCCTTCACTGGATCCAGATAGTATTTGCTCTTTCTGGCCTGCGGGGGTCTGCTGTCAGCTCCCCGAATGTGGAGAAGAACTGCTCCATCTCCTTCTGCAACATCTTATTCCTCTTCTCGGCGTCCTCCTTTGCTCGCTCAGCATTGCGCAGCTTAATCTCCACCATGGTGTACTTCTTCCTCTCCTGGTCCAGCTCCTCATGGAGGTTCACCATCTCAGTCTCCAGCTGCAGGTTATGTTGCTCCAGGCTGGAGGAGGAGAAGGGGAGGAAGTGGCTTGAGAAACTGGTACAACCTTCCAAAACTGGCAGGGAGACGCAGACATCCTGCTCTGCGTCATGATTTACTCCATACTGGCGTTTCAGAGAAGTTCCTCAAGCGTGACTCATCATAACGCTTAAAATAAAGACATGAGAATTTACAAATGATTAAATGAACATATTGAGGATAATTTCCCATATGATAAAATAATTATATTTCCTAGATTTCCTATTTTTGAATGCAATGCACCATGTATTTTCTGGTGTCATACTTGTAAAAATAAATAACGCAGTAACGGTCTTAAGACTTCGAATGTCTGAAGCCTGGAATTTTCTCCTTGCATGCCTTTCCGTCAAGAATCACCAACAGGTCGACGGAGCCTTGAAGCTAAATTGTGGCAATTAGTAAAGTTACGCTTCATCATAACATCCATCATTTGGAACCCAATAGATGAATGATGAAACATAATTAAACCCATGGCAAAGTAACAGTATGCTTGTTAAAAGTGATTTACCTCTTGATCTTGGCCTCATACTCAGTCTTCTGCTTCAGCATCTCCTGTTTGAGACTGGCCACCAGGCTATGCAGAGCAGCGTGATTCCCAGGGCCGTTCACCACACATGTGTCACTGTTGTTGCTGCTGCTGTTGGCAAGGCTGCTGCGTCCATCCGCATTCCGACTGCTGGCCTTACTCTCCAATTCCCCCAGCTGGCCCAGTCCGTCCTGGGAGGGCTCGTACAACACCGGCTCGTTGTATGTAGTCACAAAGAAGTCCTGCTCCGGGCACGTGGTGCTGGACGACCAGCAGGAGTTGGAGTTGTCTGGCAGGGATATATCGCAGGATGAGGTGGACCATGTGGCGCTGTCCACACTCTGCTTGTCCTCACAGCTGTTGCTTGAGGAGTTCTGCTGCTGGACATTGTCATAGGTGGACAGGCGATGCTGCTGGACCGTCTTTTCGCTCAGGCAGTCCTTGGTCTTGCTATCGCGCATGGTGACGTAGCCGTTAGCCACCCACAGTCCGTTGCGTCCATTCAGGGTCCCGTTAACAGCGTCGGTGCTAGAAACGCCGAGGCGTATACCGCCATTGGAAACACCGCCGGTGCCCATCTTAGTACCGCAACCCTTTAGCGAGCTGGTGCGGCGGGCAGGAATGCCACCACCTGACAGGCTCTCACTCTTCTCCTGCTGGCCATCAGTGGCATTGCTGCTGAATGAGCCATTGGTCACTATGCCACTGCCCTTACTGAATGCCGGGTTCTTCTTCACTGCGAAAGGTGGGCTGCGAGTCACATCAAATTTTCCAGTCAGGCTGTGAGGTGGGCTGCTCGCCCGGGGACCTCCCAGAACCGTGGGAAAGCCAGTCTCTGCCGTGGGCTTTTCGTGTGACACTGGCATCTCCCAGGAACATTGACGGACAGCTGCCGTGTCGTTGTTGTTTTCCTCACTCTGCAGGTTGACAGCCGCTTGCATCTTCTCAGACTCGATGTTGTTGTTGCACACCTCCAGGTCAGTCTGGTCATCTTTTGGGAACAGCATGTCATGCCTCCCAATCAGAACTGACATCAGCTGCTGGACCAGCACAGTACCTGTAAAAGCCCGGTGAAATGTTAACACACAGGTAAAAGAGTCTGAGGAAAATAAAATAAATTATTCCTTTGTTTTTTACGATGAGGTGAGTTTTACAGATGCGTTGGACATTCGTAAATTTGTTAAAGAGAAGCTTACCTTCCATAATTGTTAGAGGGTCCTCCACCTTTGGCCGCAGGATGTTTGGACCAAAAACGGTGGCCAGGTTTTGAACGCTCATTTTATTCACATCTGAATTGGACTGCACTTCATCAAGGAACCTTGAGAATTAAGTTACAGTTACAATCATAATGAAAGAGTTTATCAGGAGAATTACATCGTCTGAAGTATATACTTTTATATTACAGGAAATTCGGTCAAAAATGTTGGACAGCAAAAGCAGTACCTGCATATGTACTTCAGTAGGTTGTAATTTACTTGAGGTAGGCCTCCTACTTGCTTTCTTAACTCTTTCATTCCCTATAAGTGAACAAATAAAGCAAAGCATCACAGTCTGCTAATGTCTCATAATTTTGCTCTTAAATAGTATCAATTATTGAATGTTATACATTTTTTTTGTATAGATTCCATTAACACCCCTATAGCTATAATTACTACTTTAGCCCAGTATGAATTTCCCGGAAAAAGCTGATTAAACGCGACAGGGAGACTGACTTGCAGAGGTGATTTCTGCTTTGCTCGGGTCATACACGCACTCCGATGATGTCATCTCAACTAAATTAGCATTTGAGTTAGCGTCCACTCAAATACAAAGTTTGGTATTTGGCAAATTTGAGAGATACTTACAGATTCTTCCTCCCTTCCAAGGAGTGTAGCACAGGCAAGAAACTCCTCAAACTTGGCAAAGGGAATGACTGGTTCTGGAAGTTCCCTTAGGTAAAGCTTGAGAAGGGAGGCCACTGTGTGCACATCCGTGTTACTGCTAGTCATGGGAGGGGGGAAGGGGAGGGGGACAGGGGAAATTAACCCAAGCAACATCACAGAGATCCTGTTACTCAAATAAAATATTCATTACATTTGCCAAATTAGCACACCTTTACCCACAATTCACAGCTACCAGTCATCAAGGTGTCCCTGTACCTCGCTTTACTTTACTAAATATTTTTGGCAGTTGCATTCAGGATCGACTTTGCTATTTTTACTATGCAATAAAACTTTAAACTGTTAGTAACTCTCTGTCGGAATCAGTGAGTCTGTCAGATCAGTCAGAATAACTCAATACATGTGCATAGTTAGTGCACTGTTTCCTTATCCCAAAACTGCCTCCAATACGCGCGTGCTTCCTGCGCGATTAACAACATGCAGTCTGCAGGAAGTTTGTGTTTTTCACGAGCCCACAGGTGGCCGCAGGCTTGCCATATTCATTAGCAATTCTCTGTTGAAGCTCAGCTGAGCTCAGCAAGAAGATAATGTTTCAATGAGGAATATACAAGCAAAAATTTAAATATTAGGCACATAATACAGTCCAACTTTTCAAGGTTAAAGATTTAATACCCAAGCACTTTGTTCCCTGTAAAGTTCACGACACAAATTAATCATTTCATGAATCATTCCATAAAAATGAAAAGAACCAAAAGTCTCACATAATGAATCTAATCATACATCGAGGGATTATGGGTCTGAATACACTTCTTGAATAAAAATTCAAAGGTCAGTGTCTACATATATAAATTAAGAGCAATAGTGTCCTGGTGGTGCTGTGGTTACCATTGCTGTCTCCCACCTTGGGGACCTGGGTTCAAGTCTCCACCATGGGTCTGTATGTCTGGAGTTTGCGTGTTCTCCCCATATTGTTGTAGGGTTTCCTCCCCCACAGTCCAAGAGCATGCTTAGCTTAATTATTAACAAAATACCTAGAGGTGTGAATGTGCCCCATCCTGGGTTGTTCCAGAGCAGGGTCAGACACTTGCTGGAGCAACTGAGGGTTAAGGGCCTTGTTCAAGGGCCCAATAGTGACATCACGCCACAGAGCCTAGGATTTGAACCTGGGACCTTCCGATCACAGGCAAAACACCCCAACCCAGTGAGCCACCCACCATCCCTAAAAGCCTCTGTCATTTTCACTCTAAAGCAGTAAAAGTACCATGAAATATTTTGTTTGTTTGATTGTAATGAGATCCTTGCAGGGTACTGTGAACAGCCGGCCATTTAGGCGTGATGCCGTCATACCTGTCGAAGGAGGGCTTCTCGCCACAGTCGAAAGCGTCCTGCAGTTCTTTGACCAGGTTGGCCTGGCCAGGAAGCCGAAATAGCCCTTCCTCCTGCAGCCCCCACTGGCGAATGAAGTCCACACACTGTTCCACCAGCATGGGCGCCAGCTTGTTCCCAAAGCGCTGCTCATAGCGTACAGTTTCCTCTAGCTTCTGTCCAAAGATACCTGAGACAAATGGTGATACATTCATCCCACGGTTCTTGGTTTGGGAAACTTAACTGCCTTTAGTACATGTGAACATTTAACTGAAGACAATGCAGTTAGTGAGTAATGCAATGTTTGCGAAACACGGGATCAGCAGGCAAACACAAAGCTGTCAGCGATTTTATTTTATAAATTGCAGCATTTTGATATTAGATGTAACCCACTATTTCATATACAATTATTCTTTGTAACAAAGTGAATTCAGAAGAACAGTATAATACGTCATACTGATACAATAAAGATATAATAGAGAACACAGAGCAGCACAGAACTATATTATTGAGCTGAATGGTAGAGATGTTCCCTTACTGTGGACAAATTTGTGACAAATCCATCTCTAATAGTTCAGTTTTGCCTTTATGAATTCACAGTTTTCCTCACTTTGTGTTAACAGGGTTGAAAAAATATCAAGCAGAATATATGCGGGGTCATTAAATAGTGGAGCTACCCCTCTTGTCCACATCTTTTACAAAAGGCAAAGCCTTTTGAAAACCAGTCAGCTGAAATAGACATCAAATTGTCCACACTGCTAACAGTGGGGCCAACTAATCTATTCCTGTCATGTCCACTGCAGTTCAAGCAGATGAGGGCCCGGAATGATCTCTCATCTGGAATTTCACACAATGGCGGTAATCAGTAATCCCTAAATATATGAGGAATCTACAAAGGAGTGTCATTAGAAAATGACAACTATGCTAATTTAAAGTACCTCTTAGTAGTTTTCAATTCAATTTCTTTTCATATAGCACCTTTCACAACACAGTCGCCCCAAGACACTTGAAAAGAATGTGTGGCAATTCATCACTATCACCATTTATACAAAACGGTGCATGAAACAGGGAAAAGGGGAAGAGGGAAAAATTTATGCCGCAAGACAAAAGAGGAGAAAGAAAAGACCAGAAAGGACAAGAAAAGAAAATTTTAACGAGAGGCATTTAATGTGATGTTACTGAAAACGACCTGAAGTCAACATGCAAACACATCAAAGCACGGATTGCGTATAATACGCGAGATCATACATGAAGTAACTGACCTCCACCAAAGGGCGCCCATATGACTCTGCGGATGGTCTTCACCCAATCCTCCATGTCATTCTGGGTGCTAGCCATGAGAAGGTAGGTCTCATGATTGGCTGTCATCCGTTCTCGGTCTCCCCCTGTGCAGAAGACAGGACTACTGAGACGAGGCTTTGAAGAAGATTACATGGCTCTGCACGCCTTCAAAAACACCGATGTTGGACACTTTCATTTTCTGTTGGTATAAGTGCATAAGAATGCTTTGATTTTCGCATATCCCATCATGCTCTCCTACGAGACATGCATATATTGTGAGTGGGAAGTTTGGGTTCAACCATCTATATAGAGGCGTTTTTGAGGTTTAGGGTCTTGCTCAAAGATCCAACAGTGACATGATAAGAAGTTACTGAAAGATGTTTCAAACTGCAGCTGTACTGAAACAAGAAAAAAGGCAAAGAATAAACAATTCTTTTAATTATTAAAATTATTTATTACACAGGTGGCAGTTTTCACAGCTCATTTGCACACGGCGAACATTTTCATGTAATCTACACCTTGCTGTCTGAAGTATTTTTGTAATCAGCGGTTAAAAGGTTGGTCCAAAACTATAATTCATTTTAGGATCTGTCCCAGGCAAGGCGTAGATAATGCTGAGTCTAAAAAACATTTTTTAAATAGCCTAACCGTTACAAATAGTTTCATCGCTGAAGGATTTTTTTTCTATTCTGGCAAAAAGCTTTAATAATTGAGACAAATAAAACCAGAGTGAGCTGTAGATAATTTGTACGATATATTGTGTATATTGTGTGCAGTATGGTGATATAAAAGCCTTTTACCATGGTACCTCACTAGTTACTGTAGTAAACATGCACAGTGACTTTATAGTAAGCATACATGATACTATAGTACAGACAATTTCTATATACAGTTTAGTTGTTTAGTATTAGTACTATTAATATGTTAAAGTGGCGACTATACAGTCTTTGTGTCTGTGGTTGTGATGGGCGGAGCCTATTGGCATAATAGTCATATGTTTGCAGGCCCTTGAGCGAGGCCCTCAGCCCCAGGGATGCTGCATGCTGGCTGACCCTGTGCTGTGACCCCCCCCAAGCTTGTTCTGACCTGTATGTGTGCCTGTGTGTCTCATGGAGTGCGAGAGGGGGTCGGCAAAAAGAGAGTTTCCCCAGGGGGATTAATACAGTAACACTATTCTAATAAAAAGGCCACTGAGTGCATTTGAAATTAGTTTTTCAATTTTACTCCTCTTTCTGTGGCACAGCATAATGCTTCTTTCAATATCATGTAAAGTGCTTTGGGGCGACTCTGTTGTGAAAGGCGCTGTATAAAAATAAATTGAATTGAATAACGCTTACTACATTGGCAGTCATGGCAAAAAACTACTCGTATCTATAATATATAAGGGAAAAGGCAAATCTCCATTAAACTGTGAATATGATCTTAATTATGATCCTTAGCTGAAAAACAAACATAGTCAACAAAGATACTATGATGGTACTTTCTAGTACAACATTCAAACTTAAGCAAAACAGAATAGAATATAATAGTAGTGTGTGTGTGCGTGTGTGAACGTAAATATATGTATATATACACATACACACACACACTGATTGTGATGAAATAAGGTGCAAGCCAGTGTAGGGTAAAATATGCATCTATATGAAGTAAAGATATGCAGTAATTTCCATACATGCATCCATCTTACTAGTGCTTCTTCTAAGGAGGGTTGCCTGCTTAAATAAGGTGTTATATATAGCACAATACCTCTTTAATATGTGTATGTGAACCAAAGTTAACATAAAGGCCATGTGACCTATATCTGAGCAAAAATTACCCTCTGGAGACATAAATAAGTAGATAAAAAGGTGAATATTAAAATAATCCAATAATCCACACATATCTTTAATTTAGACAATAGCTGTTTTTCCTTTTAAATATTTTGCATTTTCCTCTGTCATTGAACATTATAAGTTTGCTGTCAGCAAATGCTTATTAGAGTCTCTTTCATTAGCTTGCCTGTCTGGGGGGGGGGGGTCCCTGGCAACAGGAAAGAAGGTTGAACAGTCTAGACAGTAATTTAACTGCATGCCCCCCCGATCAGTCATTTCTGTGGATCAAGAAGCACAGGGCTTATCATTTCTGCTGAGGCAAGAGGCTGCAGCTTTTAGTTAATAAAGAAAAACCTATTTATATAACTCAACTATATATTAAGTCTGAGGAGCGCAGGCCCAGATTTACGCAACAGCTTCAGTTTTCTTTTAATCGCAAATGTGCTACTACACAATTTCCTACATTTATCGCTCAGACATAATAATAATAATAATAATAATAATAATAATAATAATAATAATAATAATAATAAAGAATTAATGGGATATTCTGCCATGGCTTGCTCTGAAATATGCCCCCCACCCCTAGTCCCAGCTGGACAGTTGTGCCTTTCCAGAGACCATCTGAGGGCACACACCTGTTTGTCTGCATACCTGGTCAGTTCTGACCCCTGCTAAAACGTCCAGGTCTGATATTTTTCTTATCAGTGTTCTTTGCCACCATTAAAAAGACAACCTTAATTCTCTTTGATAAAGGTGCTTGTAATATAGAAACAAACCCTTAAAAAGTCTTTAAAACGTCCGGATCCACTTAAGATTATTCTGCTCTAATTTCTTAAACACCCGACGGTTATCAGATCTATTCCAGTCTTACGTGTCTTTAGAC
Source organism: Mormyrus iriodes (assembly GCA_011763525.2). Taxonomy (NCBI): domain Eukaryota; kingdom Metazoa; phylum Chordata; class Actinopteri; order Osteoglossiformes; family Mormyridae; genus Mormyrus; species Mormyrus iriodes. The sequence goes on along the minus strand of JAAGVU020000113.1, from coordinate 18,774,009 downwards.
ACGTAACACATTCCCACTATTACAGATAAAGCCCGTTTCATTTATAATCATGACACAATGAAAACATTTTAATGATAATAATTGGGAAAATAAATAA
>JAAGVU020000113.1:18750715-18773271 GCA_011763525.2 Mormyrus iriodes | reverse complement strand
AGCATTATATACTCAGTAATCACTGAAACGCTATCTTAATTTATGGTACTTGGCTTAATTCAGCCGATACTATTGCAATACTACGAAGCGCTATCCATTATAACGGACATTGCATATAATACTTCATGGTATAAGTCATCAGAAAAGTATAAAATACCATATTTCTACTGGCCCGACAAAGAAACATTATTAAACTGTACCATCATTCACTTTGTGTATATAACTATTCTATACTGTAGGCTATACAATTAAGTTACTTAAATGCCTGTAACGATGTACCTCAAATACAAATATCGATATACATAGTAAGTACAGCATGCAAGTTCTCAAAAAGAGTCGTAACACATTTTTATTTCTTTTTATGTTTTGCAAGCTGACTGTAAAAACATTTTAACACTAATAGCATTTCTTATGTTTCGGTTTGTTTTTGCACCGTGAGAAAATTTGATAAAATTGTTTAAGTGCAAATAAGAAACTCCAGACCATTTCTGACGGCTCGACTTCAAATACAACGCCTCTATTAAAATAGCCTATGGAGTTTCGCTATTCATTTAAATATAGAGTAAACCTTTGCGGATCACCTTTTTCTCCAAGCAAGCAGGGCGTTTGGCGCATCTACTGAGGCTCCCTGCAGCAGCGAGTGCGCCCCCACATGAGATGCGTCAGTCCGCGATAGCGGGGTGTATCCCCCCCCCCCCCTTCACCGCGAAGGCACTGATTAAGTTATTCTCCTCCGAGAGTTAGGCAGTAGTACTAATATACTAATACTGTAGCCCCTCCCATTTCGAGAGAGGGAGAGAGAGGCAGAGACAGAGAGAGGGAGCGACAGAGAGAGAGAGAGAGAGAGGGAGAGAGAGAGACAGAGAGGGAGAGAGAGACAGCGACAGAAAGAGGGAGCGACAGAGAGAGAGGGATAGAGAGAGGGAGAGACAGACCGAGAGAATGAGCGACAGAGAGACAGAGAGAGAGAGGGATAGACAGAGGGGGATAGAGAGGGAGAGAGAGAGAGAGGGGGATAGAGAGAGGGGGATAGAGAGAGAGAGATCGGTCAGACACTAATCGCGGAAAATACGCATCTGAATGTCACATTCATCATCAAGCAGCCGCCTCAATTCAGCAGTTGTTATTTATTTAAACTTTTTTTCACTGCCATCAACGACACACGTCTTTCACATTCCTGACCCAGAATACTCTAACAAGTCCATATTTAATGGTAAAAATTCTTTTTTTAACACCCAAAACCTTTAACTGATTTATCGACACTTGTGAATGGAACAGTCAGCGTCGCTGGTAAACCGCTGCAGCTTGTGCTGGACAGTCTCTGCATTGCACATTATGTATGTTTAATATTACCTCCCTGCTGAAACATTTGTTTTCATCATGCAATCTCCACACACACGAGGTGCGGGTGGGACTCATACATACAACTCCAAATGTGTGAGGCTGTAGTGCTACACACAGAGACACTGTTTATTTAAAATATCCTTGTGTAGATATCTAAGTCCAAGCAAGAATTTAATTATCTGCGATAACTGCACTAGCCTTACATCAAAAAGAGCAAAGAAGATCAAAATACTCTGCTTAATGATGTGATTTGTAGAAGAGAGAGACTTTATTCATTGAAATAGATTTTCCTTCCTCTCTCTGTGTCAAGGGCACTCGATACAGCTGATTACATTCCACAGATGAGGCAAGGTGACCTGCACACGCAGTTCATAGCTATTTCTGGCAGTAATAAACAGATCACTATGATATTGTTCACTGTGATCATTCTACAGTACACACAAATGCCAGCCAGCAAATGCACACATCAGGTGTCAGAGTAGTGTTTGAATCAAAACTATATATTTGTTAATAACTGTATCCCATCAGAGACATGTCTGGGAGGCTTTGTGAGCAACTCTGATAATTGCTGCAACCAGGCAAGATTCAGCAGAAAAGTTTTAATCAGATATTTGGACTTTATGTTTCCCTTATTAATGATAAGAAAAGCATCAGGTTATATACAGGTTATCTGGGGCCTGGAACAATGGGCATAAGACAAAGAGTAAATCAGCCAATCACAGGGCACGCACCATGCACACCAGAAGACAAAGGCGAGCAAGTTTTTCGACTGGGGGGGGGGGGGCAAAGCCCATGGCAGTGCAGGGAGAACATGCAAGTTCCTCACACGCAACCCTGTGCAATCAAGCCATGGTCCCCAGATGTGTGAAACTTAACCACCGTGCCTCCATGTCATCCTTTATAAAATGCACAACAGCATTGGCTCAATGGGCTATACATACTATAATTAACTTGTGTATGTAATCATATTGTCACTTTACCAGCCATCAATATTTCATAATACACTGTTTAAATATACAGTGATTAACAGCCTAGTTGCATTGCTGCCAGATCCCAAGTATTCCATCCACTGCACTTAAAAATGACTTGAATTCAAAACTTATATGGTTCAAGGTTACTGTGTATGTAGGACATTGGCATATTATTGGAATAATATGGTATTATTTAACATGAAATACAGGCGGAAACACCCTAGGAAGGGCTGGAAGTTATACAGATGCTTTCTAACCATTTTCTAACCACCTCATCTGAACTTGAAGCTTGTACGTTGAAATCATGCATGAAACGGCTGCACAGAGCAAAAATGGATGGATGGATGAATTTTTGTTAAACCGATTAAGTCTGTCACATGTGACTGAAAAGCAAAAATGCAAACTTTGATCACTGTTCTTGCCAAGTACTGAGGAAACAGGCCCCACTGCCGGAAAGCAGAGTATTCAGCAGCCATATAGTATTGTTCATTTTGGATTCAAAACAAATATCCTGCTTCCTCACAAATCTGGAATAGAGAGGAGATTTTTATGGGCCTGCTTCTGCCATAATCCTTACTGTAAGTACAGAAAGCAGGTATGAACACAAGGTGTCTCATACGTTTTGTTTGTTTGTCGCCGACATTTCAGTTATTAGAATTCACCAACGTGACTGGAAAGCAACAGTGTTTATAATTTACTAAAATATTTATTACGTAGTGTGCATTAAAATAGAGAAAACCAATGGCAGGCTATACACTTTGCATCAGAGTAACTAATTGGGGTAAACAGTAATTACATGTAAGTGTATTATATTCTTCTCATGTATGGACATGCTTAGGTTTAATACAGTTTTGGAAATACAGTGAAGTATATGCTCATAAACACCTGCCTTAAGCACTGGAAAACTAATGTAAGGGTGATAATGTAATTTTATTTAATTTAAAATCCTTTCAGTATTTTATTATGTCCATTTCCAGCATGCATAATGCTTACTTTAGGAGAAATCTTTCGAAATAAAAAACATTTATAAATTATTTGTTATTGTCATGTCCTGCCTGTCCTATGTCTGTCTGATCCTCCAATCACCTTCCCAGCTTGGCCTAAGGAGCCATGCCTGTTACTAACTGTACCTCAGTCTGGCCATTCACATTTATCCTCCTGTTGCCTGTGCCCTTCCCAGTGCTAGTCTTCCCATTTTGACCCCTCATGATCCCAGTTTGTTTCCCTGCTCCTGTTTATTTTGACTGAATAAAGGCCCTTTTAGTTCTCCGAATGTCTGCAGTCGAATCCTTTATTTGCATGTTGTGATACTTAAACGTTGGGGTGTCAGGGTTGGTGCCCGGCTGACCCTGCCCTTTGTCTCTCTTCCCCCATTTGGCCAGCAGGGGTCGCTGGTCACCCTGTTTTTCCCCTCTCTGTCTCATAGCCCTTTAGCCCTAGTGTGTTTTACTTATTCCCTGGACCACTGCATAGCTCAATGGGTTGTGTGTGTGGCTCATGGACTATAAACCTTTAGGTCATGTGTTTGAGGCAGCCGGGAGACGGGTCTCGCCTGTTGTTATTGTTTTTTTGCTTTTCTGTTTCCCTGGTGTGTATTATTTATCATTGTTTTCCTGTCTTAGGATTTCCCTGCTTCTGCTGTGTCTAATTATGTTTTATGTATTGTGATGGTGCTAGTTGTCCTAGTATTGTTAACGTTTAGTGTCTGCAGTGTTTCCTAGTCATTGTGTTTGCTGTTTCCCAGTTTCTTTGCATATGAGTAGTTGTGGATTTCACCTGTTGCTCGTTGTCAGGTGCTTTCACTGGTTGGCTGATTTGCTTGCTGTTCTCACCTGTCCTGCATCGTGTCTTGTTACCCTTCTATGTATTTAAGTGCCTGCCTTCACTTTGTGCCTTAGTCTGTCACTATACCTGTTACTCTGTGTGGTTGTTGTAGTTTTGCTTTTCTAGTCCTGCCTCCAGTGTTTTATCACTTTGTGGTTCCTTTGGGTTGTTCCTTACTTTTCCAGTGTATTTTGAACCCCTCGTGGTTCTTTTATTTTTTTAGATTGTCCTTTTGTCTCCCCTTTGTCTTGGAAATGTTTAGTGGATTGTCACATTTTTTCCTGTCTGCGGCATGCATCACATGGGGTGTCTCAGTGGATTAGATTTTTCACCCCAGATGCGGCACTTGCATATTGCGTGTTGTTTTCATTAGGTATTTCTCCTCACTCGTTGTTGCAACACTATCCTCTGTAATTCAGAAACGTACAGATGGGTGCATTAGTGTCACTAAATTGCTCACAATTTGCACCCTGCAATGTGCTGCCTTCCCATTCAGGCTGTAGGCTGGGCTTTGTAGGGTAGGCCCCAGGCTGCCTGTCACCCTGCATTAGCTAAGATGTGCTGGGAGAAGCAAGGATGCATTTTCTACATGTATTCTTTTTTATTTATTTTTCAGTTTTTCATCCTTTTAGAAAAAGGATATTTAACAAATTATCTGGTACAACCAACCAATTATCCAGTATAAGATCACAGTGAAATTGAGCCTATCCCTGGTAGCCCGGGGAACACGCTGGGTAGGATCCTAATCACATGACACTAACATACAGTAGACAATGTAGAGAGAGATATTATATATTAACTCGTGGGTTTCCAAACTTTTCACCTCATGACCCCCAGAATCAGACGGCACAGTGGTTAACACTGTTTCCTCACATCTCTGAGACCATGGTTCTGTGTGGGTGGAGTTTGCATGTTCTCCCTGTGCCATCGTGGAGTTTCCTCTGGGCACTCCGTTTCCCCTCCACAGTCCAAAAATATGCGGAGATACCAAATTGCCTGTAGGTATGCGTGTGTGAGTGAATGGTGTGTGAGTGTGCCCTGCAATGGGTTGGTGCCCCATCCTGGGTTGCTCCCTGCCTTGTGCCCATAGGCTCTGGACCCCAACCCCACAACCCTGCATAGGGCAAGCAGTTACAGAAAATGGATGGATGGACCCCCCGGGAGGTTGGCAGTTATATTTCATATAAAAATTGTAAATATAATTTAAAAATTGAATATTTGTTTCACATTTTTAAAATCTGGGGGTCACGACCCCCACTTTGAGCACCCATGCTTTAACTATATGCTCAAGACATGTGCAGGAGGATTCGAACCAACCCTGGATGTGTGATGTGACTGCACTACCTACTGAAACAAAACCACATGTCCTGAATGCTTATAAATACAGACAAATTCTTTATCCCTACCTTGAGTGTGACATAATATACTGCAAAATAAAGGTGTTCTTCTGTTATGTTTATCACTGCATGAAGCAATGGACAAACTGATAAGGCCACAGAATTTAAATGGCTGTCAAAGGTGTCAGGCAGCATAGTAGCCGCCGTCTGGCAATAGACTCCAGTCTCACCATGGCCCTGTACTGCAGTAGCATTTGGACAGATGGATGGATGGACAGGTGGATGGTTATTTCAGTTGCTTTTTACACCTGGTTGCCAGTGATTAAAATCACGTTGCCTTGAAAATTAACCCTTAAATATCATGCATGGAAAATAGTGACTATCCATCTACCTAACCATCTACCTACCCATCCATGCATTTAATGGTGTAGCTAGAAATTCTGGAGCCCTCAGCAAAACGTCACCTTGGGCCCCTTTAGAAGATTTTGCCTACTGCTGAGGCCCCAGAAACCTGCCAGGGTATCTATGCCCTTCTGACACCCCTGCATAAATCCATACCTCTTATGGAGGTCGCTCTCTTTTTGCACAGATAATCAGTATAAAACTTGTGCCCTGTGCTGCCTGGGATAGGCGCCAGGCTCAATGGCACCCTCTACTGGAGTCATGGGTATGGAAAATTGATGGAGGGTAAAATGGAAGAACAGCATGAAAGGTTAACTACAGCTCTAGTCTAGTATTCAAATAAGCTTCACACCTCTGGCTAATTTGTTTTTGATAGCTAACAGTTTTACTGTCATAAAATCAGCCACAGGATATTCTGTACAAAAGTTTTTTCACTCCATGGGAAAAAAAAATTGCAATTAAGCAATATGTTAATTATGTAGAAGCCTAAAATGTTGAGCAATAGTAAGATTCTGTATAGGACCCTTTTTGTTAGTTCAGCCAGGAGAACCCACATGTCTTATGAGGAGAGGTTAGCTGAGCTGAATCTGTTCAGCCGTGAGCAAAGGAGACTAAGGGGGGGACATCATCCAGGTATATAAGATTCTAACTGGTCTGGGTGCTGTTCAACCAAGTAGTTCAATATACTTCAATATTAGTTGAAATACAACTCGTGGCCATAGGTGGTAATTAGCAGGAGGAAGCACTTCTTTACACAGCGTGTAGGTAGAGTATGGAATAGTCTTTCTGTTAGTGTAGTACAAGCTAAAACCTTGGGTTCCTTTAAATCAGAACTAGATAAGATTTTATCAACTTTTAGCTATTAGTCAAATTCTCCTGAAACGAGCTCGATGGGCCGAATGGCCTCCTCTCGTTTGTAAATGTCTTACGTTCTAACTTATTAATGATTAGACTATGAAATATTCTTCAGAAAAAAACAGGAAGCAATAATAGCCTTTTACAAATCTTGCATTTTCATATCCTCTCACCTTTCAGCGACACATAATTTAATAATAGATTTGGCCTAATGTTTATAACCTCAGACAATTCTCCACCAACACGGTGTTTGGTAACACCACAATTATCTTGACATTCTCTCACCTCCTCCTTTGGCAGCAGGAACAGCTTGATTTCAGTTATTTCTAGTCCGTACATTTTGTTTTGTACAGGAAACGCTTCACTACACCTTGCCTCCAACAAAACCAGCCCCATTGTCTTGTCAGGCTAAGATTCTGTCCAAAGAACTACCACGTACTGAACGTTGAGACTAATTAGTTTTGTCAGTCAAACAGACTGTGTGCAACGTGATACAAGGACCCCGAAGCTGCCGATTTTCGGAAGACTCTCAATGACGTCTTTCCCACCTCTACTAAAAAACCCATTTGGGAGTTCTGCTCTTCACACATTGCCCCAGTATTTCCACATCATCCTACTTGCACAGTATCCAAAATTTACAGATAAATACAGATTAAATTGTACTTGTACATGTTCATACTATTTCATTACTTGGCTGAAGTCAGTATTTGCTGATTTTCAGTATTTTTGGAGGTATGCACAAAAGAACCTGCATATATTTTAAGATACTGTACAAGGTTTTACATATCTGTCCATTGCAGACTCCGAGACATATTCCTTATGTTTCCATACAATTTCATTTTACCTCTAAAATATCTGCATGACAGTTTTTACAGCTATGACCAGTACTTTAATCATTTTTCCAATTAGTCTACCTTGGCTGCCTAAGTGTCTGATTGGAGGAACTCAAGCTTGACTTGTCAGAATTCAATGGACTAAAAATATTGACACTCCTCAATATGATTTATATGAGTTTCAGAGGTTTTTCCATATATTTTGATGATGGAAATGATTGACATTATTTAACCTTGTGAATCTAAATGTACTGCAACCACAATGTCAGTCATTGATTATGTTTCATTTTAGTTTTGCAATACTAAAAGACAATAAGAAATAAATTTACAACTGACCAATTACTTGAAATTTCAAAGAGCAGTGTTTTTTTTTTTTATTTTAGCATGTGGGAAGCAATCATTTCTCAGCTTCAATAAATACAGTCCAGCTCTGAAATTATGAATTATGAACGCCATATACAAGTCATTTATTATTGATTTACCCATTTCCACATGATATATTTTTCACATTATTTATTCTCATGATTAAACATGAATTTAGTATACAGGCAGCACTTACTGATGTACAAAAATGCAGAAAAAGTACAGGAAAAGTCTTTGGACAAGGAGACTGATTGTTTTTATTCACCTGCCCTGGTCTGAGAGCCTAGCTTTCAGGGGAACATCAGGGAACTGCTGCTTTGAGGACTTGGAGAATTTAAATTATTCATAATAACTTCTGTGGCCTGACTATAATTCCAGACGTAACGGAAAAGCGTCCTGGGGCTATTTACAGTCGCAGAATAATGTCACTGGGTACTCAGGAGGAACAGTCAATCAGATGTTTTAATTCAATCAAATGTAGAACTGCAATGGTATATACTTCTATAAAAAAATGTTCAAAAATGAGCTACAATGAGTGTTAAGATATGTAACGTCTTTGCACATTTAACATATATGTGTGTGTGTGTTTGGGGGGGGGGTGTTGGTCATGTCCTTACAATGTGATAAAAACCTGTTTTTGAGGCTGTGGGGACCACCTTTTTCGGTCTCCAATCAAAAAAACTAAAAATGCCAAAAGTCTGGTTACTTATGATTAAGGTTAGAGCTGGGTAGGGGGTAAGGTTCTCATTGTGGCCCCCACAAAGTTATGAATACACATGTGTGTACGTGCACGTGTGTGTGCATATGTGTGTGCATATTATATATATTTAACTGTAGTGTTGGAAACTTACTACTAACGGGGTGAGTAACAGTGGTACTACTAGTGCTATGTATAAACCATGCTGCTCTAGTGCTTTTAGAAGCTTGTATATGCAGTACAAATAAGAACTCTGAAAAGTAGCATTTTAATACACAGTGTGTACTGGACTACAAAAAGACAATGAGTCTGCATATAGACAGAAGGGACATCGGCTGGTATCCTAGTGCAGTAATTAAAATGTTGTGCTTAGTATTCTAAGACAGAGGATATGATTGTGGACTTCAGGAGAACCGCCCCCCCCCCCCCTTCAAATTCCTAGGAACAATAGTCTCCCAAAACCTGAAGTGGGAGCACAATTTGACCAGATCACCAAGAAAGCACAACAGAGGGTGTAATTCCTACAGTTGAATAAATTCAACCTACCCGGAAGTCTACAGGGCCGTCACTGAGCCCATCTTTACATCATTACAGACTGTCCACCATTACAAGGGACAAGACCATCATCAAGTCTGCTCAGAAGATCATCTGTGTGTGATCTTCAGAAGCTGTGACCTTCCTCCAGGAGTTTTATAACTCTGGGGCCCAGAGATTAGCAACCCTTTTCACCCTGCCCCCTGTACCTTCCAGGCTCCCCTTTAGGGAACAAGATTCCAATCATTAAAAAACACGACATCAAGACACAAAAACAGCATATATCCCTAAGCAGGCCCTCCTGAACAACTGACTGCCCATGGTATCCTGCACTGCACATTTTTCTTAAGTTACTTTTTATGTTAAGTTGATTCACTGTGCATTCATCTGTACTCTCTTGTTAATGTCACTGCAGGCACTACTCCAAGACAAATTCCATACATGCCTAATAAACCTCATTTTCTCCCATTCTCTCAAAAGAAACAAAATCAATTTTTTCGCAATATATTAACACAAATCGTTGATGACCCATGATATGTAACACTGAGGTATTCCTTTATCTTTCTTTTTTCTCCTTGTGAGAAGCCAACATAGAGAAAAGTAACGCAGCAATGAGAAGGTAACAACGCCCACCTTTATTAACGACTCAGCCAATAAAAGGATGAGCTACTGTGTGAATGAAATTTGTCATCTGCCTGTAAGATGTTATGACAAACTTTCCTCAACGAGGAACAGACTTCACCGCATATTCCTCTCAAACTGTTGAACTGTGGTTGTAGTGGAGCCTGGTATGGACTTACAAGCTGTCACAAGGTCATAATAAGGTCAACAATCACTATGATGGTCTCAAGTGTCTTGCTGGGTGGGACAGGGGTGAAAATGCAATATGGAGCTGACAAGAGAGCAATTGATTTGTGATGGCCTGTGTTTAGTAAATCACTGAGTGGGCTCCTGGGGGCTGACAGGTCCCGTAAATCTTACAATTGAAGTCTAGGCACTTGACTAAATTACTTATTCACCATGCTCTATCAATACAGAGAGCTTCTAGGGTTCATAAAATGTTAATTGATTTGGCCTACTAAATCAATAAAAGCCACCATAAAGCTCTTTAATAATCTTTTTCATTACTTGTTCTGATGTAATATTCATTTTTACAAACATTATCTCCTTCATAATATTTTAATAATTACAAATTTGACCTTCAAGAGGTCTTTCAATGTTTAGAGAATTAACCAAATTTTTTATTTACCGGTAAATTGTTCCATTTTACTTTTATGTGAAATAGTTTGGTTGAGAATTAAAATTATAATTGATAGAGTCTCTGGCACAGTGCAATGCCCAAGTGCCTTTGGGTTTCATTACCCCTTATCCTGGGCTCGCCCCAAAGCTGCCAATTCTTTATTCTACAAAGTTAGGTCCTGATACCACACAACTTTAAAGTCAAAACGTGAAGTAAAGTTTTATGCTTTGACTCCATGTAATCCATTACAAACACTGATGATAAGTTTTTATTTTTACTGTCCATTTACTGGTGGAACTAGACAAAACAAACAAAGATCTGAACTTAATATCTGTATAAATTTATTTACTCTGAAGTAGAGAAGGAAGACATGTTTCTAATTCAGCTCTGACGCAAATTGCAAAATAATACAATGAAGTATGTATGTATGTTTAATGATGTTTCAAACAATGTTTGATGTTTAATGATAACAATGCTCTGTGTGCTCAACATAATAGGCACAGTATATTAAAAAATGGAGAGATTAAAGCTGTTTAAGCCAAGAATGCTTAAGTAAAGATAACAGCATCTTCCTCACCGATGCAAAATCTCTCGTTAATAAGATGGACGAATTGAAGCTACAGGTTACAGCAAATAAGATCGTTAAAGACAGTTGCATTCTGTTAATCTGCCTTCACTCACTCATTCCGGATGCAGCTATCGAGTTAGCAGGCCACACAGTACACCGATGGGTCGGGACTAGAGACCCTGGTAAGAGAATGGGGGTGGGGAGGTGGGATAATGCATGTATGTTAACACAGCTGGTGTACTAATACTAAGACTGTACGGAGTCACCGCTCCCTGGACCTGGAGTATGTGACTGTTAAATGCGGGCCTATATATCTTCCCCCGGGAGTTTGCTGTAGTCATGGTAACCACTGTGTATTTTCCACCAGATGCTAATGCTAGCTTGGCTCTTGGTGATTTATATAGCACCATTAGCAATCGACAGAGTCTGTATCCTGAGGCTGTTCACATCATAGCGGGGGACTTCAACCATGTGGATTTAAAAGCAGTGCCTCCCCAGACTCCATCAGCACATTAAGCATGCATGTAGGGGAGCAAATGCACTGGACCAGGTTTAACAACATTAAACAGGGCTTCAAGGCCAAACCACACCTGGGCCAAATGTCCCTGCTTTTAATTCCTTCCTTCCTCTCCGAAGAAGTGCTCTTACCATATCGAAGACTGTTCAAAATGGCCCAAGTTGTTAAGTTCTCAACAACTGCAGGACTACTTCGAGAGAAGAAACTGGCATATTTTTGAACATCGGGACCTGGAAGAGTACTCTTCAACTGTTCTGGGCTACATCAAGTTCTGCACAGGCGCTATCACCATGGGCAAGTGCATCCGGGTCTGTCCCAACCAGAAGCCCTGGATGACGAAAGGAGTCTGGTGTTTGTTCAGGGACAGAAATGCTGCTTTCAGGTCTGGTGATGGGGCAAAATGCAGCGCTGCCAGAGCCAAACTGACAAGAGGCTTAAAACAGGCCAAGGCCGCTTACAAGAGGAAGATTGAGAACTACTACACAAGGCAGGAGTGGCGTGGGGTTCAGCACTTAGCTGCTGACGGTGGCGCTTTGCTGGCTGAGGAGTTGAAGCACTTCCTTGCCCGCTTTGAGGTGAAGCCATCTGAGACTGCTACAATACATCTGCCAGCCCACAACTGCAAAATCCTCACGGTGGAGGAGCGTGAGGTGAGGTGCACCCTGAGGGCGGTGAACCCGAGGAAGGCTGCGGGACCAGATGGCGTCTGTGGACGACAACTTACGGATCAGCTGGCTGGGATCTTTCCAAGATCTTTAACCAGTCCTTATCCCAGTCCACCATTCCACCCTGCCTGAAGTTGTCTATCATAGTTCCACTTCCAAAAATGAATACCATCAGCACCCTGAATGATTACCGTCCAGTGGCACTTACTCCTGTGATCATAAAGTGCTTTGAGAAACTAGTCAGGACTAGCATCATTTCAAGACTCCCAGCCATGTTAGACATACACTAGTAATCTTTGATGGCAAACAGGTCTACAGAGGGCGCCATAGCCACAACTCTCCACACTGTGCTAACCCTTCTCTAGCAGCTGGGGAGTTACACTAGGCTCTGCATTTAATACCATCCTCCCTCACAGACTGGTGACCAAGCTGGCAGACCTTGGACTATCTCACTCCATCTGCCTCTGGATTGTGGACCTGTCTGATCGCTCCCAGAGGGTAAGAGTAGGCTCCTACATCTCCTCAGCCCTGAGCCTCAGCACTGGCTCTTCACAGGGCTGTGTGCTGAGCCCACTTCTCTTCACCCTCTACCCCCACGACTGCACCCCCACACACTCCAGTAATGGCACCATCAAATTTGCAGATGATACCACCATAGCGGGACTCATCTCCTGGGGGAATGAGTCCGTTATCGGGACCAGGTGGAGCGGCTATCTGGGTGGTGCAGAGACAACAATTTGGTTCTCAACATGAACAAGACCAAAGACCTGATCATCGATTTAGGAGGAAGGAAGTGGATATTTAGCCCCTATTCACTGGCGGGGATCGTGTGTAGAGGGTCTCAGACTTCCAGTTCCTGGCTGTGCACATTGAGGAGGACCTGACTTGTGCCAACACCACAGAGCTAGCAAAGAAGACTTTACTTCCTGAGGATCTCCTGGAAGAACCATCTCACCCAAAAACTGCCCATGTCCTTCTATCGTTGCTCCACAGTGAGCGTATTGACCTATTGCAGCTGTGTGTGGTTTGCTAGCTGTACAGCATCAGAGAGGAAAGCGCTCCAGAGGGTCGTCACCACCGACCAGAAGATTACCGGATGCGCTCTCCCATCCCTGGAAGATCTTTCCAGTTCCCGCTGTCTCAAAAAGGCCCAGAGCATACTTAAAGATCCATCCCACCTCGGTCACTCTCTGTTTGACAGACAGTTTCTGCCCAAAACCTGTGATGGCATTGAATGCTGCTTATACTGTGTAACCCTAAAGGGAGCAAATAAGCAATGAATACCAGCAAAATGTGAGAAATGTTTTCTGTGCGTGGTATGGTGTGTGTTTTACTTATCTACTCCTTTTATATTTAGTATTTATATGCTTTTATATGTTTTATAACTTTTCATATGTATATATCTTTACAGTTTTTTAATTCCTCGCTGTTTTGCACTAATAGGTTGGCACCCAATTTCGTTGCACACGTGCAAATGACAAGAAAGATATTCAATTCAATTCAATTTAATTCAATGACAGTAATTTGGGTCTATCTGTTACTTGCTTTCGTTCGTGCTGTAGATTTTTTTTCTTTCAAACTATTGATTAAAATTGCACAATGTGTATGAGTGTGTGTCTGACAGCAAGTCCGGCCTGCAATGGAACTGGCTGCACGCTCACTTGTTAAGCTGTAATGGATAATTGATGGATGATTATTACCAGAATAAATGATAAATTGCTTGATTTTCCTTATGATTTGCTATTCCTAATAATTAATCAAATTGCTTCTTTAAATACGCAAAATGTGACTTTTCCAAACCAAGACATTTAGCATTGTGTAAGCTTTTAGTTAAGTGCAATTTTTATTGGAACCTGGCAATACAACTAATGACTGTCATTAATTTAAATTTACACCTCCTCTCAGAGTCCCCATCGGCATACTAAATGTAGACTCCTAGCTAACATGCAATTTTGCGCACTTTATGATATCCGTCACTTCCGTCTTCTCCATGTTCACTGCCTTATGTAAAAGCAGCTACTTTTTAATTTTTAGTATCATATTTTACTGTTTTATTTAATTTAATTTTGTCTCCATTATTTTTTGCTGTCTTAGATTATTTTCTACCACGTAATTCCTTTTTAGCACAATCCATGAAGCAGGTGAAAAAAGCATTTCACTACACACACGTACAGCGCGTTGTTTATGTGACAACCTGAAACGAGATTTGAATAAAAACGTACTTCAGCCTACATACCACTTGGTGGCAGTACAGACACGTATCTTTGAAGTTCATACAAGCTGATAAATAGTTGAACTGCAAGGTAATGCTCAAATAAAAACACCGTTCACAGTGTTACAGCACAAACAATCATTTTAATTTGAATTGTACACCTGGTTTTCTTTGCTGTGATTTTATCCCTCTCTTGGTTTAAATTTTCCACAGTTTATAAAAACACTCCAAGAGACTGATTATTTTAATTGCTTGATGACTGCTATTTTGAACTAGACTCTAAAGGTATTTGAGATGCATTATGAAAATCCAGCAATCATGTCTTTTCCCATTTTTTCACACATGCTAAATGCTTGCACAATAGCTACTACATCATTCTTTATGTCTGAATAATCTACCTCCACAACAAAGTTTAACCCCTGTATATCCATCCATCCATCCATTTTCTGTAACTGCTTATCCTACATAGGGTCGCGGGGGGTCCGGAGCCTTTCACGCACAGCTATGAGCAATTTGGCAACTCCAATTAGTCTCAGTACGTTTTTAGAATGTGGGGGGAGGGGGAACCCGGAGCATCCTAAGGAAACCCCACGACGACACGGGGAGAACATGCAAACTCCACACACATGGAGCCATATTGGAGACATGAACCCTGGTCCCAGAGGTGTGAGGCGACAGTGCTAACCACTGCACCAGCGTGCCCCCCCCCACTGTATATCCATTATTTCTTTATATCAGTTCCATCAAATTTTGCTTTTCAAAATGTCTGTCACTGCTGGGGTAAATCTGCCAAAAACGTAAATCACCCGCCTGGAAGTCCTTTAGCTAAAAGGCAATGTAGATTTTAATTTACAGCACGATGTATATGACACACCGTGAATAAGCATCCCTCCCCACTTATGAACCTGCTTCCGCTCTCACTCCCTGCCTGTGCACTGATACCCGGCGAACGTCCATTCGGTGTTACTCAGTTGCCGAACACTGAAAGGCTGTGTGTTCCAGTGCCTAATCCAGCCAAAGAGCTCCAGATGGCTCTATCCTTCCAGCCTTGTTACACTGCCTTTGGCTTTCATACTGGCCAGATTTAGCTATATGGAATTTGTTTTTGACTTTTCCTCCCAGTTTGTGTTTCACATTCTCTTTGGGCTCTTTATTTGGTTGGTCATTCAGACCTGCTGTTTTTCAATCAATGTGGAAGTAAATACCATAGAAGAAAGAGCTTCTTTCTATCTTTGAGTATCAAAAAAATGCTTCAAACATTCTTTTCTCATGAGGAAAAGATGATGAGAATCCTGTTGTGAAAAATGGCTTTTGGGAATGGAATGTTTTGCACGATGTCTTCATTTTGTTTATATGATTTGATTTATATAATAATAGGTATGTGACATTTTAAATTCATCTTCCCAATGCTTATCCAGTGCAAGGTCACAGGAGGGCCTGACACCTATCTTAGGTGGCATAAGACACAGGGCAGGGGACACCATGGATAGGATGCAAGTTCATTGCAGGTCATGTACATACAAACTCCCCATGGAGCAGGGTCAGCATTCAAACTCTTAAACCACCTAATGTAGCTATCTCAGATGGCTTACACCTACAATAGAACCACCATTCATAAATTATATGTCAATGAATAATTGTTTTGATTAACCTTGTGATTCTATGAGTTTCTCTAGACATTCATATAAGATTTCTCAATGACCCTCGCTCAGAAATGCTATGCACCTTTATACTATTAAACATTAAATAAATAAAATAAAATAAGCAAATACACAGTATCAGTCAAAAGTTTGGATGCACCCTCCCATAAAAATGTTTATTTGTACTTTTCACTATATTTTAAAATAATTATAAAGACATAAAGCTATATAATAACATATAAGGGATTACGAACTGACCAAAAATGTATTAAAAAAAGTAGGGGTGGGGGCAGTTGTGTGGGTTGGGACTCAGAAGGTTGCCGGTTGAAATCCCGTAGTCAGCCACCATTGGGCCCTTGAACAAGGCCCTTAACCGCAATCGCTCCAGGGACTGGCTGACCCTACATTCTCCTATATGCCAGTTTCATGAGGCGGCCTCCTGGGATGCTTTTCCAGCTGTCCTGAAGGAGGTCCTACATCTATGCTGAGCTCTCATTGGCTACTTTTAAAAACCAAGGCTACTTCACTCTCTGGTCAAACTCATCCAAACTCACTTCTTCTGTGGTTAGATCAGGTGGCCGTGTGATGATCCTCTCATTCTTCTTTCTAGGCAGCTTGGCGTGTCCAAACTTTTGACTGGTATTGTAAATGTAACCACAACTAGTAACTTTGGACACACTTGAACATACATATATGCTATATTCAGACTAATGTAATCTACACTGAGCCAAACAAAAAAAAAAAATCCACAAAAATGCAAAAAATACATAATGGAATAAAATATTATATTACAAACGTTCTGCTCTAATATAGAACATATTAAATGTGGTTCCAATATAACCCACCAGTACAGGGCCGGTTCTAGGCAGGGGCATGGGGGGGGGCAATGCCCCACCAAATGCTCTGCATTTGCCCCACCTATTTGCTCCACTAAAGCCAACTCTAAAGCCAAAGATGCGAACCACCAACATCTCTTATTGCCCCCCCATTTGATACAGTCTAGAATCGGGCCTGCACTATACTGCATTACAGTAAAAAGTACATAAAATATGCATGACAGTTCGAACAACTCAATTCAACTCACATTTTGTATTGAGTATTAAACATTCTGTGTGGAGTTAAACCTCCTGACAACAGAGGTGACATTGAATATTCTTTTAAAATGACATGGACATCCCTAAACTCCACTAAATCAAACTTAAAACATAGGTTGTGCTGGAAAGCAGCTGTTTATGAGAGCGGGCAATACATGTGGGACTGTGTTTCCACAATAAACGAAAGTCCTGTGGTTTTCAAAGTTATGGATAAACGTCCCAGGCCAGCTATGGTACTCAACCAAATGGGATCGTTGCTTCTTTCACAACCTGCAACTGATCTCCAAAATCGGTGACTAAATAGCAGATATTCATTGGTTTGTTGCTGAAGTCTCTTAAATTAGCACCTACAAATGACCTATGAATGCTTAATTCCATTTATTAACTTATTCCTTTTTACTAAACTTTTGCTTAAATGAAAACCTCTGTCCGTCTGTCTACTAATACACAATGGATTATTGTATTTCAATAAGACATACATGCATTTTTTTGCTTCAGAATTTTGCATGATAGATATACTGCATTAATAAAAACATGATACGGCCAAAAGTATGTGGAAAACCCTATTAATCAGAGTGACTGGCTAAATTAGCCATATCCACTGCCAACACATGTGCATAATTAAGGAAACGGCCAGGCAGTCTTCAGCAACAGACATTGGCAACAGAACGGGCAGTTGTACAGTAGAGGTTTAGAACCATTGTGGGGCACCAACTTTCCAATAAGTCAGTTTGCTGAATTTCAGCCCAGCTAGATCTGTCCTGGTCAACAAAAGTGAGATGATGTGTGAAGTAGAAACGTCTAGAAGCAAGTTCAGTTGCGAAGTGGTAGGCCACAAAAACTCAAAGAGAGGATCTCGATAACCCAACATTATACACAAACTGAATGGTGAAACTACAAAAGCAGGGTCCGACAGTCCCTGGAGCAACCGGGGGTAAGGGCCTTGCTCAAGGGCCCAATGGTGAAATCACTCTGCTGGCCCTGAGAACAGTCTCCTGACCAGTGTTCGGCATTTCAGGTCCAGAAACAATCAGTTGAGCTTAAAGAGTCACTGTCACAGAGTACTCACCTGGCTGGTAGAAACAAAATCTTGGTTTGGATTTGTAGTTTCTGGACACTGCTTCTAACCCATTGATTCACCCACCCCCCCCAAAAAGGACATCCTCTTTTGATTCGGATTTGGGTCAGCGACTCACCCACTTTTTCAGGCGAGCAAAAATATAGGAACAAGTAAACTCAAGGTAAGTTAGAGTAAACGATGTTTCATTTTTGGCTGCACATCCCTTGCTTGCAGTAACTGCATCAAGCCTGTGACTCACTGACGTCACCAAATTGTTGGTGTCGTCTTTTGTAAAGCTTTCCCAGGCTTTTAACGAAGCCTCTTTCAGTTTTTGTTGATATCAGGCGGTTTCTCCCGTTAGTCTCCTCTTCCATGCTCCACTGGGTAATGGTTTAGTGAATGACTTGGCCAGCCTAAAACCTTACATTTTACCCCCTGATGAAGTCCTGTGTTGAGTTGGCCGTGTGTTATGGATCACTGATGAAGTTCCTCCAGATTAGTTTGGATGCATTTTTCTGTAAACCGGTAGACAAACTATTTCTGGTGACTTCTGAAGTCATCCTGCTGCTATCGTCACAAGTTAAGCAATAAAGATTAATGATCCTGTTCCAGAAACAGCCATGCAAGCCCTACCATGGCTTCCTCCACCGTGCTTCACAGATGAGCTTGTATGCTTTGGATCACCAGCAGATCCCGTCTCCCTCTACACCTTGGCCTTTCCATCACATTGGTAGATATTAATCTTGATCTAAGTTCAGTCCAGTCCAGAAACCTTTTTGTTCAAATTCAGATCTTGGTTTGTGACTCTTACTGCTGATGAACAGTTTCCAGCCTGTGGTATGGCCTCTGTTACCTCTGTTCTCAAAGTCTTTTTTGTTGTTGGACTGATACCTTCACTCCAGCTCTGTGGAGGCTGTTACCGGTTACTGACTGTTGTGTTTGGAGTTTTTCTTCACAGCTCTTGCAATGTTTCTGTCTTTAGCTGATTTTGTTTCCCCTTAGCAGATCCATTCGGTGTCTGTTGCTCAGCACACCAATAGTTTCCTTCTTTCTCCAAGTTGTTATATTGCTATGCCCAATTTTTGTGCAGTGTCACTGATTCTAATCTGCCAAATGGCTGGCTTTTCCCCTGTAGACAACTCTCTGGTCTTCATTTTTGTTTATCTTTTTTAAGAACAGCCTTCACAGGGGAAACCCAAGGCTAAAACCAAGAGTAGATATTCACAGCTATTTATTATTTATTTGAACAATCACTCCTACGGGACAGCCCAGAGCCCTGCTCATGAGATGACGATTAAAAAAAATAAATGAAATATATATATATATATATATATATATATATATATATATATATCAATCATGTAAATTGTTTAATAGTCCAAAATTTTGTAGTACAATATGATCCCTGTGTACTTTCTTAGAAGAACGGCTAATTGAAAAATGTAACTTCAACAGTTTTTGAACTTTGAAACAAATATTGCAGTACTACATAAAAATAAGTGTATAATCTATTCTATGCCTTCCATTATGTTTGTGTAATGTGTTTTCTTAATTTTAGTCCATTCAGTCCAAAGAATATGCCAGATGTTCCAAGGGGATCAATGAATCACTGGAGAAAAACATTTCCCAACGAGCCCATAGGCCCAATCCTCTCCACCTGCCGCTCCTCTTAATTCTGTGTTTTGTATCGTAAGTAGTACAAACAGTTGTCACATGATTGTTGTTGAAATTATTCTTTCACTCTATATCAATGCTGTGCTTTTTAATTTTTAGATCTAAAAACCTTTCCAGTCTCTATCTATTTCAAAAGGCATTTAAACTTGGCAGTACACATTACCTAAATTTTTATTTTTTTCGCAACCTTTCACAAATGTTATTTAACATGAAACCACAAATTCTTAATTATACCATTATTGCTGCATGAGAAATGTGCGGATCTGTGGTAATTTTAGGGGAAAATGACAGGGTAGACCATCATTTATATACATGAGAAGTTTAAGAAAAGAAACCGCATTTGCTTTGACTTTAGTAAATCTACTAGTTTAATAAATATTAAATGTCAAAATGACAAAATATTTATATACAAAGAGACAGAAAAACTTGGTTTATCTGTAAAGGAAAACACTATATGGTCTGTCTGGTTCAGATAACCAACGAAAGAATGTTCAAGGAACATTCTTGTCTCAACATGAACCAAAGCTGGTATTTTCAAATGACTGCAATAAACACTGTAGTAAAAATACTGCATATTCCATATTATGATAATTACTGTCCCAGTGTAATATTTGGCTGTATGTCTAGCATATATATTTTATGTGAAACTTTTAATCTAAAGGCTGTTGATTAAGTAAAATGACATATAACATTTAACTGCTATTGCTGTCTTGTTTCTCCCATGGAAACTAGTGAAAATGCTGCATTGATTCTGTTTTAGAATTACACTGTGTGTGACTTTACATGTAATTGCAATATATTATATATAAAATTATATAACCATGTATCCGGATATATATGGTGCGTATAGACCCTTACCATCATTCTAAAGTACACAAGCACACATGTGTCTGTAAGTGTAAAGTACTTCAGGGCAAACGTTACCATGAAAGACTACTGATATGACAGCTTTAAACAATTTCAGACAAATAATAGGCAAAGTGTCTGCAATGAATTACACAGAAAGTGTCATTTTGCATGCAACTATTCGTCAGTTGTCTTAAAACCTAAACATCACGCATATAGAAAGTTGCAGTATTATGTTAACATAAAAACTAGTCATAGTTGATCCAGAAAGAGATCGTGCTACAGATTCACTACATTTGGTCATGCTTTCAAGTGCAGACCAGCTGAGTTCTGTCTCACAGCTGTTCATCTGTTTTGGAACCGAGTCTCTGGACGTGCATTCCCAGCATTTGTCTTCCTGGGAAAACCAATTCCCACTTTTCTTAAGTTGCCTATATTCATCTGATCCAGCCTGGAGTAATGCATTTCCCAGTTTCCAAAACAAGGGAAGGAATTGGAATCACAAGTCAGAAATAAAACCTACCATGCATGATTTTACTGCAAAAAAAGGCTAATAGGGCTATTTTAAAAATGAATCCGGCATTCTTCAGGAATGAAATAAAACTATTCGTTCAGACAGAAATCATGTTTAAATTAGATGCAAATCCAAAAAAAACGAACTGGCAAAATAGAGAAATGGGAGAAAACTGCAAAAAATCCAAAACATTAATTTAAGAATCTAACAGGATTTTCAGAAGTGATAAGAAAATAAAGGTACGACTATTATCCTCAACTGTAAATTGTGATGCAGATATTAGTAAACATTTCTCTAAATAACTGGCTGATTAAATGTAAAAAAAATCCAGTGCATGAGAACACTGGAAAATATGTTGTCACTGCAATTTCCTTGTGTTTTTATGAGTTTCTTCTTTTCACTCAAAAGTCTGGGCCTGTTAATCCAACTGAGCTCATAAATGTGTTCAAACCAAAATGCTTGTCAGGCCTCGTGGTTAATAAAATAAGTTAAAGAATTGTTTCATACATAACCATCAGCTATATGGATCCTAACATATGACAGCTAATGTAAAATATGTCTTGTTATTCAAATCTAGGCTTAAAACCTAGCATTTTCTCACATCTTAACATAACAATGCTGCTCTGCCTGTTGTGAATTTTTGTCTGCATGTTTGTTCATTATCTACATTAATTCTTTCCCCACCTTTGCTATGCCTCTATCTATAATGAATGATGACCAAACAAAATCATGGACACCTGGAACCAATCCTAACCTTGACTATAAATGAAAGGTTGTTGACAGCCGCCTGAGTCACTCAGTGGGTTGATCGTTACTGATTTTCAGCTGTTCGCATATGTACCGTATATACACCACATCTTTGAGAATTCTTAATTTAAGCTGACATTTAATATTTGTCAACTGACCTCTTTATACACAGGAAAATGCATTTTTACATAATTTAATGTTATTATCAGTGCCATTTTTTAAATGTTATTTACTAAATGTCCCGTAAACGTAAGGATAGCTAGAACAACTTTTCAGATAATTAATTGCACATGACATGTACCTGTGATATGGGGTTTGTTGTGGACTGGAAACATCCGTCAGATTATTTAATCAATTCTAGAAAACATCCATACAGAAGGAACAAGCACTATAGACCTTAGAATGTGCCTCTTACCTGGAACCACTTCAAAAAGAAATTTTCCTGCCTCATCTCCATTGCTTGGATGTTCCATGACTCTGTTACCATGCAAAACAATTGTCCCCTGTAAAAAACATGAGAAAAACCATCACACGCTAAACATATAATAATAATAATAATAATAATAATAATAATAATAATAAAAACACAATGCATGTCTTGCAATAAAATATCAAAATA
>JAAGVU020000113.1:18725844-18740335 GCA_011763525.2 Mormyrus iriodes | reverse complement strand
GAGTCAAACGAACCAGCTAGTTTGGGGGAAGAGATGGGCGGAGCGGGGGGAGGGGGGGGGGGGGGGGGGGGGGGAGAGAGAGTAGGACCATCCTAGGCAGGACAAGGCTGGTGTACACCCTGCACAAGACAACCCTATAACCATCCATTCATCTATCCATCCAGTCTTCTGTCCATTTTTGAACAACTTATCCTGGTCAGAGTCAGAGGGGACTTGAAGCCTAACTCAGGCAGCACAAAGTTGGTGATCTCTACACAAGATCAGTCAATATCCAATTAGTTCTAATTTCCTTTGCAGTTACATGCTGAACAGCAGAATGTCTCTGAACACACCATTACTCACTTTTGGTAGCTAGCCTAAGTTCTATTTCAGGTGAATGCACATCTCTGTAGGCATCTGCCCTTATGGATTATGACACACGTGCTAATATTCTGGAGCATGTAGAGGTAGCCCGTGAAGAACACATCATCAACCACCTCGTGGCAGAGCCCTGTCTTCCTGCCAGACCTGCAGGCCCTGATTTATTCCTACTGCCTTGTTGCCAACAATGTTTTCTCCTTGTCATATATTGTGCCAATTCTGAAACGATATTGTTCTTCATTGAACACAGTCTAACATTTTAACAAAAATATCGTCCAGCTCTTCAAGTATTCAACTACTAAAAAGAGAAGATGTATCTAAAATGTAGATTATTGCACAGATTGTTGCAACTTTTTAATATGTCTTTTATAATAAAGCTTCTAAATTTAGAAATGATTACTGTCAAAATGCAACCCAATATTTATAAGCCCAATTTCTTATACTGAGGTCTGTGTAAATTCTGTAAGTTTGACTTTTTTGGTTTGTTTCTCACACAGGATATAGCCCACCGAGTAATAGTCAGAGGGTCAGTGGGAAAGGATGACAGTGACCATAAACATGCATCAAAAGAAGCACGCAAGTCTAAAGTTTTCACACGAACCACGAGTCTATAAACAGGAAGCAATTTATTCCTCAGAGATTTCAGTAAAAAAAGGAATTCACTGGTTTCATTTTGTTATATATATGGGGAAGGAACTCCATCACTGTGAGCTGCTGCGCAGGAAATTTAATAATCAGTGCAGAGTATGTTCCATTTAACAATGTTATTCATTTTTACTAAGACTTCAACTGGAACAAGGCTTTGACAGTTGTTTGATGTTAAACTTATTTAGTGCATTTAAGGAAAAAAAAGATTGATAATTGCCTCAGACTGTTCTCTAAGAACTATAAAATAGACTTTAAAGTAGAAAGGAAGCAGGTATATGGAGACCACCACAGTTATTGTCAAAGTATTAAGGATGCTAGGAGAATCGCAGAGCAGGACATAAACAAAGAGCAGAACATTATTACATTGGGAACAACTGAATTCCAATGTTCACTTGCATCTTGGTTCCATATGCAATTGACAGGAAAGCGAGATCTGAAAAATACTTTCACTGAACATGTCAATAGCTTTTGCTGCCACAGTCCATTAATTTTTCTTAATCACTTGTCTAGTGCAAGGTCACAGCTAAGCTGCAGCCAAATGCAGGAAGCATAAAGCACAAGGTTGAGGATGTCAGCCCATTTCACACGCTCCCAGTCAGGGGCGTAGCTAGGAATTCGGGGCCCCCTGAAAAAATGTCACCTTAGTCCCCCCTGCCCCCTTACAACATATGATTTTATAATTTTGTGCATTCAAGGGCCCGTGTAAAGTGCTGGCCCCCCTCAGCCTGCCAGGGAATCCACACCCCTACTGTGTCCCCGCTCCCAGTCATCCACAGAGGGCAATTTACAGACATTAATTCACTTAAACTCTGTGTTTTTTGAGTGAAAACCCCATACCCAAAATAAATGACAGGAATCAATCCCCCAGGGTTGTGACACCACTCTGCTTCCCACTGAGCCACTGTGCTGTTCTACCATTTAGATTTTGCGTAATGTACTGAGAAAGTTATATTCTTAACAAGACATGATCACTTTCAATGAACAGGAAGCTGAAAGCTGTATAACAGGCATCTTTTCAAAATCTAAAAATCTTTTTTTTTTTTATTCTGTAAAGCCTGAGACAGATGAACACCTGGCAAGCTAACAAACTCTTAAATCCAAGATCTAAGATGGAGCATACAAAACCTTTTAATTATTCCCTTGGGTATTTTCAACACAAATCATTTTTCATTTCCAGACAGCTCAGCCATCTGCCTTTCTGCCTGTTAACTCAAAGCTTCTGTGGTAGTGGCAATGGCTGCATAAAATACAAAATCCATTAATTTTATTGTTCATTATTTCAACAGCTCAACTCCAGCTGTACTTTCCTATATTTTACATCTCCTAGAGGCTCCTTTAACAAAATGCTACCAGTAAGAGCAAAAATACAGTGATAAAGACATAAGCAGACTGATTTGATTCAGGCTTCATCCCACAAATCATTCTGCTACAATTATTTATACTTCAGACTATCTAATAATTAAGCGAAAGCTTCAGTATGTGAGATCTTTGTTATACACGAAGCCCTGCAATTAACAAAACTTCAGCTGGATGCTGAAATAGCAACCATGAACCACTTGAGGAGTCAAGAGTAAGATGAAGCAGGACGATAAGTTTAATCCATCTTTAGGTAACTAAAATACCTTTAAACCTTTAAAGCCAATGAACGAACGCTGGAACAAGGTGATTTATACAGTGAAATCACTAAAAACTCATCTACTGCATTTATAAGAACTTTGTGAATGAGGTTCCATTGTACATTGTTTGTGATGGACTGTATGTACAAAGCAAGTCAAAGATTCTTTGTTTAAGTGAGGCCACCATATTCAAACAGAGCAGAAATGCAGAAATAGCAACAAGCTAAGCGTTATCTCCTTGACAATGTCAAACATTTGGGAGAGACTTTGGGGTAAATGCTGCCAGCCTGAGAGGCGCCAGTCAAACAGCAGCAGAATAGTATGAGCCCAGAAAACTCAATAAAGACAAGTGATAAAAGCAACATATGGATTTTACAGGTAGCCTTTAGATACGAACTAGCAACATTTCAGTTTCTCCGTGATGTTCCACGGGGAAGTCGAAATGCTCAAGACAAATATAATGGCATCGCAATCCAAAACCTGGCAGGAACACAAGCCAAGATTGAGGGTTCGTGCTGAAATGACACTGGAGTGCAAGGTGGGGCCTTTTGCTCTGTGGAAATGTGTGCTTATAGCGAGGTCATAAAGAGGCCACAAGACCGTCTGACAGGATCCGTCAAACGTCACAGCGTCCTCACCAGGAGATGATAAAAAACTGCTTTTGTCGCAGAAGGTGTTCTGAGGTTTGTTCCCCCGCACGTACCCAATATAGCTGTCTATTTATTCACTTTCCATCTTGGATTACTACTAGTCAAGCCTTATCTCAGCAAGTTCTATAAATATACAGTATATGTCACATAGGGAAATGCGAAAACAAGAAAAAAGCAGATTCTAAAGTCATTCGCATTACACTTCCTTCTCACAGATATAACAGAAACAGATGTCATCATGTTCTGAGATGTTCTCTGTTCATTTATACATTAGTAAACTTTTGATGTAGTTAAAAAAAGTTGTGCATGTATTATATATATATATATAATTTTATTCCCTGATATTCAACCTGTAACATCAGTTTAACATAGGTAATTAGTGTTGGATATAATAAGACTACCACATACAAATTAGGCTTAACAAACATGGCCTAGACCCAATACATATGTTTGATACTATGATATAATATATAAGTATTTCATATGAAAGAAATACAACATTATGTTTGTTTTAAAAATTTGCTTTGGAAAAAACTCAAACCCCTAAAAATATATGGTTGGCATGATGATTGTTGAATAGTTCAACAGTTAAGAAGCCAACAGTTCAATTCTTTGATGACTGAGGGCACAATTTTGTCATATCGGGAGCATCGATTCAGAAACAGGCAGTGGATCCGGCTTACTTGCACTGCAGTGATTAACGGGATATTCATAGGTCAAGACTGAGAGGCTCCTGTAGGCATGTGGAAGGCCAGTGTGCCATCTGCTCTCTGTATCCGCCTGAAGTGAGCCAGAATTATTTCCATTAGCGAGTCAACAAATTCCCATGAAGCATTTTTAACATCACTGCCAGCAACAGAAATTTTTCTCCTACTTCTGCGTAACATTGATCGAAACCTTATCTTGGTTATAAGAAAACTATTTTTGCTCAGAGCACGTTTCATTATCCAATTACAATAAAAAAAGACAACTGATACACAGTTTCCCCTGGCCCACTGCGGCTCAGCTCATTTTCGACAAAGATACCTGGAACTCTCAATAAACAGAAAGAATAGGTGCCAAAACATTGCCAAAACATTGCCAAAAGCTCTTGGTAGCGAGTTTATTCTTCATAACTGCTGTAGAGCTCAGGTAACAGAGGTATTCATTAACACAGCATCTACACTGGCAATAACAAGCATTATGCATTAGGTAGTAAGTAATAATGCAGCTGCCCGCCAATGGGCCCTTCAGCAAATTTTAAAAAGAATGATTCATGGTTAATTGATGCCCATCACACTGAATCATTACTACCAACTATGGAACAGATTGGGTATTTCTCTGTGAAACTCTAGTAATAAACTATAAGTAGGTGTAGGAAATGATTAGCAGTCTCTATTTGTTCTTCTTGGAAATAATCATAATGCATATAAAAGCTGAAGGTGAAACGTTGACTAGCAACAAGGTGGATGGACTCAGTCATCACAACTATAAATTGTTACAGCCACCGCAAAACCGTTTCTTAGCCATTAAAACTTTATTGTGCCACAGATGTTTAAACATGGAATGATTAAAATCTTTTCTGACATTATAAAATCAGTGACGCATCCAGAAGTCGTCCAGAATTTGGAATTAATGATTAAAAATCCACATTTCAGTTCTTGAATAGCAATAAATATGAATAATTAACACTTGAGGAAACATGATTTCTTGTATGACATCCTATTCAAAATCATGTGATATGAGCCAGCAAAGAGCTGTTATGTTTATAACATGAAGTGTTACACACTATTAAATAGCAGAACTGAAGCTGCCCACACGGCAAATTTACATTCAACAGTCTAAATACAGAATGTGTATCTACAGAAATGAGATTTGTATCAGCTGACAAAACAGCAGCTGAGAGTCAGTCTAGTTACAAGGGGCATGCAAACGTTTACACAGTAATGCAAGGCAGAGGATGAGACAGTGTATTAGAAACTAAACCAGGAGTTAAGAAATAATCTGACCGAACAAGTTCACAAGATGTCTCAAGGATGACGGCTTATATCAGCTGTGTTGGGAAAAACATAATTTGTTTAAAGAAACGTGACCTCTACATTCCCACAACAGAGCGCGCGCGCGCGCGCACACACACACACACACACACACACACACACATACATACATACATACATACATACATACATACATACACATACACACATACAGAGTATCACAAAACAGCATCTGTGTACTTACCCTTAAATACTGTCCTGGTGTTCCAGTACTCAAGGCTGGTGTGAAGTAAGAGAATGACAGAGTAATCGATCCACCGCCACTTTACTCAAAGCAGATATAATCCAAGGTGAAGAGGCTACGCTTCCCATGTGATGCGGCTCTCGTCAGCTCCATGTAGCTGTTCAGCTGCTTTTGTTTGGGGCTGCAGTGTGGCGTCGAAACGGGCTGTCATAAACCTCTCTCTTGACTGGACAGACCATCTGTAGACCGAGGGTTTCGGGGGGGGGGGGGGCTGGTGGTGCTTGTCCGTGATCCGGTTGGGAGTTCAGGAGTGAACAGTGTACTCCACACGTACGGAGGCACCAGAGAGGCTGCGGGCGCACAGTAGAAGGGAGTGTGTTTGGGGAAGTCGCCGGAGGAGTGCGCGCTGGGCTGGCACTCGCAGACTCAGGTTTCAGATTCCACACAGGCAAATGACAGCTCACAGACACACACACACACACACACAGCCTTCTCTCTGTCTCTCTCACCGTATCTTTCCCCCTCTCTGTCTGTCAGTATGGGTAACGACCCAGCCAATTCTGCCGAAATCCCTCATTTCACATGGAACTATTGCTATTGATATATTCACTAAACAGGTATATACAGCACATCTGTATAGTACAATTGGGAAACTAATAAGTTCCAGTGTCGCCTTTAGGTATAGAATATAGTCTTGCTAAAACCAAAACACACTAAAATGTGTCCAGAGCGGTTAAACTCTAAATCAAGTTGTCTTTTAGTCAAATAAAACAACATCTCAAATGCATTTTTACTATTGAAATACAGGAATGTAAATATCTCGTTTATTTACGTTTTTGGTACACTCTCTGGCCCCTATTTTCTTTAGCGGTCCGGTTTGGGTTCACTTTTAACTTACATCTTATTTAACGCCGAACTACGGACCGCCATTGAAATGTATGGTATGCCACAAACATTTAGAATGACGCTCTTTGCTATTTATCCAAGTTCTCATGTTTTAGTCTTCCTTAGACACGCTTCAAATGTCGCATAAGTAACTTCAAAGGCAGATATATACTGCAAATATACGATCCATTGTTTATTATTCAATGCATTGCTTTTTGGAACACGTCCGAATCGTTTAAAAAAACAGAATTTCGTTACCAAAACATCTTAAAGTATAACTCATGTTCTGGTGTTGATTTATTAGAGGCGAAGTTGGAATTAATAAAGATTTAAGCTATTTTGCTTCAACATTTTAAACTGAATTTGGGTGCCTTTTTAGAAAAGCACACTTATTCATTAATAACAGCCTCTCAATCCGTAAGAATGAAATAATAGTAACTCCCTTCCTAGTTCTTGGAATATCCCCCCTTGAGAAACAAACTTCTGTTCTGGAACAATGACAAACTTTAAATCCACTTGGGCTAAGTATGCTCTCACGTACTCAGCCAGCGGAGTGTGCCGCTTTGCTGCTGAAGGCCATGTGAGAACCTCAGGAGGACGCTGCTTCCAGCACATTCTATCCAGCGCCAGACCATACCTCCGCGTCATCACTCACGGCTGCCCCCTACTGGACAAACCGGGCCATTTCAGCATTTTAAGCACTTAAAGTGAAAACTAAGTAACAGATCGTTACCTGAATTTCTCTTAAAGCGTTACTCTTTAATCCAACCAGAGTGGAATGATGTTTTATTGTGTGGGTCCCTCATAGGGAAAACAAACTTTTTATGAATAGTAAACAGAACAAAGGATATATAGGATCATACGCCGTTCAGTAGACCAAATTGATTATTCAGTTTTTTACAAATTAAAAATAAATCCAAATTTTGATTAAAAAAAAAGGCATGTAAAACATAATAGAATCTTAAAGAAAACATTATTTACGTTACATAAAATGGAAAACAATTTAAATTTAATTTTCCTGAAACTTATCTTAAGGTTACTGAAATTCATTTCAAAGCCGGCTAACTTAGTTGGAACGGGTTGCTTGGATTTTTAGTTGTATATTATATAAATATTATAATACATATAACGATTTTTCAACTTAGTACAAGAAAAGGTATCTGTTATAAATAGACGTGTATTTTTTTGTTTATTTGTATTTTTATTTGGAAAGGACTGTCGAGAGATCACGGTGTAGGTTATCTAACAAAGCAATATGGTTGGTTTTAGTGAAGAGTAAATTACTTACAGATGAATATACAATTTTTGAAAAGAAGTTTTTCGAAAAGTTTTTCAAGACATGCCAGCTTTTGACTTAGTACACTTAGGGTTTCGTATTTCGGATAAATTCAGTGTTTATTTTTGAAGAAACTACAGTTTTACTGATAAAAGCTTTTCACCTTATATACAGATGTAGAATTGTGCTGTTCCTCTCCACACTTTCGGCATAGTATTTATTCCAGTGCAAACTTCGGTTTTTACTTAACAAGGTAATTCATTAGTAGCTGGCGCCGGGAAGGACAGCTGGAAACCAGCGACTTGTATTTTCACAGTTGTCTGAAAGCAGCTGCCCACACTCATAAATAAGCGTGGAAAGTGAGTTTTGTTTAATTTTGTTTTGTCGTTGGATGTTTTAATTTTGGCATCCTCCCTCAATATGTACATAAGGTTTGTGAAAATTACACTTTGTCAAGAAACCAACATAAACCTTCGGGCTAGACAATATCTTGATAAAATGTAAAGGTCAAACCTGTAGATAAACCATTCGAAATATTCACTCACATAGGTAAATAAAAGGTGAATGCAACATATCTGTGACGTCCAGCCCCGCCCTACCGGTCTTGTCCCGATGCTTCTCGCAGGCGGGGCTGCTAATTAGCTGCGCCTGTTGCTTGTCATAGTTACCTCGTGTTACCCCATGTTACCCCATGTTAATTAGCCACAGGTGCCCCTCGTCTCTTCCCTTGTGTTCCTCTGTATAAGAGCTCCCGTATCCTGTCTTAGCTTGTCGGTTATTGTAGTAGGTTAGTGGCGCCTTTTTTGTGTCTCCCTTGGGGTTTGCGTTGGCAACACCGTTCCTGTCTTGGACTACCCTTTCTACCCACGTCATGCCTCACCGCCAGCCTCACCAGCGTGACAATATGCTTAGAAACCAAACAAATAACAATGGGCATATAATGTATCTAGGCCTTTTTTATGTACATATTCTAAATTTAAAAAACCACATTTCGTAGAACCTACTAATTCAACAAATTAAAACATTATGGAATGTGTAACATACTTCAAAACCTCTCTGGTAAACTGCATTTTTATAAAATTCTTATTTCATACTATATATTCAATTATGCATTTTATAAAGTAGCGCTAAGGATAGAGGCCTTATGTAGTGCAGTGTTTTCCAACCTGGTCCTCAGGGACCTAGATGCAGTCCAGTTTTTTGCTCCCTCCCAGCTCCTGGGGAGCAAAAACATGGACTGTCTGCAGGTTTCTGGGGACTAGATTGGGAAACACTGATGTAGAGTGCTCTTGTGGCAGATCAAGTTAAGAGCTCAAAAGGTCACGTATTTAGGGACGTTGAGCCACCCGCTGGGGTCAGCACCCTGGCAAATGCTTGTCAGCTGAAGAGACTGGCCAAGAAAAAAGACCTGCATCATTATATCACAGACACTTTACACCAGTGTTTCCCAATCCAGACTTCGGGGAACCACAGACAGTCCACGTTTTTGCAATAGTGTCGGCTGTCTGGCAGGGAGCTGGGATGGAGCAAAAACGTGGACCGGCTGTGGGTCCCTGAGGACCGGGTTGCTGACATTAGTGATGTGTGGTATCATTGTGAGGTATGTCCGTCCAAAAATATTCAGCTGCCCATAGCCACTGAAGTGCATCCCAACCACTATTATGCAGTACTGTGCAATAGGAAATGTTTGTAAACAGTAAAAATCAGTTTTTTCTAAGCTGTTGTATTCCTTGAATGTTTCTTCTGTGCTATCTGCAATCCCTTTATGCAATTACATTTTTGTAATATTTTTTTACTGTGTAGTTTGTCAGCCTTCACTATAATCTAATGCATGTACATATATGACTTAGTAATTCTCGTTATAAAATTTATATTGTGATGTAATAAGTTTTCATTTACATGCCTGTAACATAACATGTGATCCATCAAATCACAGTGACCGATGGTCCTGGCATTAAAGTCTGTCGTTTGTGTGATATGTCGGACAGTATATGCGTTCCGCTGCCTTGTGCCTTATGAGACCTTGGATAGAGTCCAGGGTCCCCATGGCTGGAAGATGGATGATAATATTCCTCATAAAATTACAAGAAAACATTGTGCCCTGGACTCTGCAAAACCAGCCTTTGTTTATACTTAATAAAAATTTTCAATAGTTTTTCTGTGTGTGTCAGAAGTAACTTATGTTATACCAAAGGTACATAATCTTATCCCGTGTTGCAAATCTGTGTTTAAAATTAAGCATTTGTCATAGATGAACCCCTGAGACGCTTGTCTTAAAAACAGATGAATGATCGTACAAGGACATTACACTTCAGAATCTGACTGATCCACCATGTGATAAATTTTCCTATCGAGCTCTATAAATTTAAAGATAACCTTCAGTCATCAACGACCAGAAATGACTCATCTAAGGATTTGCCCAACAGAACAGTCCAATATTAGTAAGGTTCCCTTTCCAAAAGTCGTTTTTAGGGGCCTCAAATCCAGGAGCCTCCTGATGGAAATCAAGAGTCCAAAAAGGCTCTCTTTACAGCAGGGTTAGACTTACACATCCACCTCAAGGCAGTGGACAGAGGTAGTTAGTTCAGGTCTGGAGAATAAAGACCAAGACTGTGTTTCAACCAACCTGTTAAGTGTAAAGAGGATCACGCATCCTCCTCATCTATTCATTCACCTGCAACGAACAGAATCAGATCTTAAATAAATGTCGAGATAAAAGCATAAAAATGAAAAGATTTTGCTCTTGTGGTAGAAAGTATACTTACAGTCAGATTCTCCACCACCCCAGGACACTGCAGGGGCTTCAGCACCCAAAGAGCGTTACAGTCACAGAGTACTCTACTGGCTGGTTGAAACATAATCTTGATTTGGACTTTTACTCTCTGGACCTGAACTACCCATCTCTGCTGGTAGAGATGTCCTGGGAAACATTCTACATTTAGGAACTGAAAATGTCTGTATCAAGCCAATACTGCACTTGTGTTAGACAGCGGTGCTGCAGTATATAACCATGGGGGGTGGGGAATAAGCATGTCCATGTACATATGCAGCATGTCAAACACCTTTCAACAAGGACACGTTGGCTGCACAAACAGCTTCCGTACCATTCCTTCTGGGCACCCCGAAAGAAATGGCCATCTTCCAACTATCATCTGCCCCATTACATTCACGATGATCTCGCTGCTGAGACCTCGCCCCGTTTCTGTTGGATATTTGGTAAATGACCCTCAGAAAAGCAGATGGCTGGGACATTAGAAAAAGCTGTTGTACCTATTCCAACACAGGGATGATCTCAGTTCCTAG
Organism: Mormyrus iriodes; assembly: GCA_011763525.2. Lineage (NCBI taxonomy): Eukaryota > Metazoa > Chordata > Actinopteri > Osteoglossiformes > Mormyridae > Mormyrus > Mormyrus iriodes. Next base: position 18,729,377 of record JAAGVU020000113.1, on the reverse strand, counting down.
ACAGCTAGCTGGCAGGCTCAAATGAATTCTTCCCATTTCCTCAGTTATAGTGATACCAGTATTGGCACTAGCACTCAGGACCTTTTCAATTTGTCTCTGGGCATCCAGGATGGCATTTCTCTTACTGAAGACTTACTCAAAAATATCAATTGAAAAAATATGGTGGCCTCAAGTTAACTGACAAAATCCAGGAAAATGTTCTTCTTTCTATAGATTAAGGGATTATTAGTGATTAATTATTTCAGTGTAAAAAAAATCCATTTAGTGGGCCAGGTACATCCATTATACTGAATAGAGTTAAGCTGTGATTTGCCGTGTCTATGACCCATTTTTTCCCAGACTGTGCTTAGGTTAAAACTGTGTCAGGTTCCTCTAAGGAGGTATTCATTTGCAGAATGAACAGGAGAGTATAGTCAGGGTAGCCCAGGACAGGATAGGAGTTCTGGAAAGCTGGATCTCATTGTGCTGCCCATCGACAAGTTCTCCTTGTCTACATGCGGATGGCCTTAGTGGTCCTGTGTACTCAGTAAAATGGTGAGATAACGATGAACCATGTTTAAATGCTGTGCCTTGGCTCCACCTCCTCAGTCTCCTTCAGCCTCTCATGTTAGCAGTATTTTACTTTTACAGGCAGGCTAATGTAGGGGAAAAAAACATAGTTCCAGTGTTCAGACTGAGGGCTAGGAGCGTAAAAGTCACAGTTGTTAAATAAATATGGAAGACGGCCTAAGACTGCTTGGCAGAAATGACCTTCAACAGTTTCTGTAGGTCTACAGAGAAATGCCATGGACTAAAGCTTGCAATAATCTCCCCAAGTATATAAACAGTAAAGCCACACCATAAGCAGAAACATGATTATGTGGACTTGAGAGCTAGAAAAAATGAAACCCTATCAAATCGAGGCTCACCGACAGGGAGAGACAGGCATGTAGTGGGAGAGCTGTTACACACCACAAACGTGCAAACTCAAAGACAGAGAAAAACAGAAATTAATTAAAAACCTTATCAACTAGTATCAAAAACACATGAGCTTTGGAAAGCTGTCATTTTGTCAGTATTTACCATTAGGAAAGGGCTTGCGTCCCAGGCCAATACACAAGGGTGCATAACCTACCCTGGGTCAGACTGACCAATGCAAAGAGTAAAATGATCATATTTCAACCTTTTCCTACAGCTAGACAGGTTTACATTTAGAGAAAGCCATCTTATAGGGATCATTAAGTCTGTATGATAGCATTATACAGACATACAATGGCCAAGAAATATGAAACCATTTTACAGGACCAAATGCATCCTCTTATGCAAACTCTGTACTATGATTTTCATATAATCCAAGAAGATCATTCAAATGCATAAAGAAATTCAGGAGTGGTTTCATGAACAGCACGATGACCCAGATATAAACATCATTGAACATTTACGGGCTGTTGTACAGCAAAGAATGGGAGGCTATTTTTTTCTGTGGAACATGGTCCAATATCCCACTACACGCAGTTCTGGACTTGTAGGACATCGTACTGAGAAGGACTGAAGCTGTTCTGAAAACAAAGAATCAGAAAAGCCACATGCAAGATATTTGATCTACTGTAACCCTGAGCCTACTCCTTTATTAATATTATTAATGCTAAACATTTATTTTGTCAGCCTTCCATATACATACAGCACAAAGCCATAAAATATACCAATACCCAATTGTACTTTCGTTTCAGATGAGCGTGTGAGTTTGTGTATTTTTACTGGCACATGGAGCACACCTGGCCAGTGCTCCTCGAAGCCAACGTGATGCCCTAGGCAAGGTTCTCCACCCCACCCATCTCTCAGACTTTACCACCTACACAACGTGCAGCACTGTATATGCTATGACCAGCACTACACTTCAATAACCCTAAATCTAACTTGCCTTTTGTCTGTATGATGAACGAGCAGCCTCTTCTACATAGTTCTATACTCTTTTGTGTTATTAATTTCTTTGCTATCCTTTCATTATCTTAAGCATATCTCTGAGGCCTAAAGAATTTTTCCTCCATTGTTATGAATGTATTCTTTAAATGATGTATTTTATGTTCCAGTACATGTGTACATTGTGCAAATTCTTTTGTGTTTATGTTTCAGCTGCATCTGGTGCCAGGAGAATGTGACAGGCATCCGGTACTGTTGAGCTGGTGAACCTGTTCCTTGTCGCAGGTAATTAGCATGAGTGTGTGGGGTTTAGTCTTATAGTAACCCTGGGTGTATGGGGTTTTGTCTTTTAGTAATCCTGGACCCTATGTGACCCGGAAAGGGATCTTATCCCAAATTCTGCTCAGGTCCTACAAATGCCAGTGTCACGTTGTTCTGAACTTGATCCATACAGACTTTTCTACATGGGATTGTTGTTATAGGTGCAACAACAAATTATAACAATAAAAATTAATCATAATAATTAAGTCAAATAATCAATTCAACGAATAGGTTTTAAATGGTGAGGAGCCTTCATCTATGTTACTTTATTAATGTTTTGCTCATCTAGCAATTTTCGAAATTATCTTTTAAAAATGCTCTTTCGTTCCATTTTTTTTCACATTCAGTGCATTCTTCTGGAGTATTCCCCAGATGGGAGATTTCCCAGGCTCAGTAACAGCTCTGTATTGCAGCTCATTATCCATAAGATCTCCGTGTTTGTATGCAGTTACATCTGCAGCAGAGCCTCTTGACCTTCCAGCTCAGCACAGGATATTTTCGCAGCTGACTTGGTAACACATTTAAATCCCTTAGGGAAACAAGCCCAGTAAGTGACACGGGTGGATGGATGGGACTTTGTGGAAAAAGACATTAAGCCCATTTATAAGTATGAGCTGGAAGACAAGGAGGCGGGAGAGATGCCAAGGCCGAAACCTGCACATCTAGTTTTGATGGCATCTTCATTAAAACTTGATTTAAAAACAGGTTGCTGATATAAATATCCAAAAATATAATCAGTCAGAGTGATGACAAACCAAAACCAGTTATACTGCATGTCACAAAGAATAGCACACTCAAAAAGACACCAAAATACACATTCCCTTGGCAGGAGGGCTGGGTAAAGATGGGGAGAATGTACAAATACCAAATGCACAAATCTAGGACAGGAATTAACCTAACAACCCAGGAGGGGTAAGGCCACTGAGCCATTACACCACCCAATATACATGCATATACTGTCCATCCTTCCATTTTCTCTAACTGTTCGTCCTTTTCAGGGTCACAGGGGGTCCAGACCTTATCCCAGAGGCTATGCAACGCAGAGAACAACCCAGGACAGGGTGCCGACCCATTGAAGGGCAGGTGTGTGTGTGTGTGTGTGTGTGTGCACGCATGGGCGGAGCCATGGCAGGTCCCAAAAGTGTAAGACAACACTGCTAACCACCGCCACCAAGCTGCCCCTTAATATACGGCACTGTGTAAAAAAAAATTTTTGTACTCTAATGGATTATTTAAGGGGTGGCACGGTGGTGCAGTGGTTAGCACTGTTGCCTCACACCTCTGGGATCAGGGTTCACGTCTCCGCCTGGGTT
>JAAGVU020000113.1:18701430-18725744 GCA_011763525.2 Mormyrus iriodes | reverse complement strand
GGGTTGGTGCCCCATCCTGGGTTGTTCCCTGCCTTGCGCCCGCAGCCTCCAGGATAGGCTCCGGACCCCCCGCGACCTGAAATGGAATAAGCGGTTCTGGAAAATGGATGGATGGATGGATTATTTAACATCTTAAATTTCATTATGCACTTTTAACCAAAGTAATGTACAATTGAGAAAGGCAGGGCCAGGCAGTCCCTGTAGCAACTGGCATTGAGGGCCATTTGTAAGGCACCAAAGGTGAACGCTTCCTGCCAACCATGGGATTTGAACCAGTGACCTTCCGATCTCAGAGTCAAAACCCAGTGAGCAACACACTGCCCTGGTAGTATAACACTAGTCTGGAGTTTGCCTCATATATTGGGATGAACAAAGCAAATGAATGCAAGAACAAGTTTAAAGGTACACTATGTACAATCAAACTCTGTCTTCTTTGTAAATTTTCCACTATACGTGCTCCTGCTGTATTGGCCAGTATTTCACATGAAATTCATTGAAAAGTAACTGATTTTAAATCATTAACAGAACGAAAACTGATGGACAATACATTTCATAAAGGTTAATGTGTGGCCAAAATGAATGTCTTATTAATTTCAAAAGTATCTCATCTAAATATAATTTTGCTACTAAAATGCAATGTATTACATGCAGAAGAGTAATTCTTATAATTTTTTCATTTAAAGATCCACTTCTTTTCACTGGACAGTACTGAAGTTTTAATGGACTTTTGCAGTGTCTGCTATTTTTTTACATTTGTATGTAAATGCCTGATCCTATCACAGCAGAGGCAGTACAATTCTGAAAAACGATGCACTCATTCCTTCAATTATTTTAATGGAAGATACATACTTCTTGCACAATAGTGCCCTCCACAGGTCAATAAATATAACACCGATCTTTTTATTAAGTTCTACCAACGGGTAGAGAAAATGAATTAATCAATGAATCGTATTTTCCGGCAACTCCCACACAATAACAGACTAAGGCGAATGTGCTTATATTTTCTCTTGATGTGCACTTTTGACCTCCACAGGTCAGCGATCGAGTGTCTCAGTTTCTGTATTTACATTACATTATGTACATACATGTACGCTGGTGGGAGAAGCACCTCTGAATAGTTCCCCGGTTAATATTATGGCTCATTACTTTGAACTTGTTTCGATATTACTTTCCTTAGTTTCTCCCAAAAAGTGCATTAACAGACGCTTTAACTTCAGCATTACTGATGTAGCCCAGTGTGTGTCTCACCTGTTTCCCATTTTTTATTTCCACAATTTACCATCATGGAATGTATAGAAATTGCATAAAGTACTACCCTAAATGATTTTTTTGTCTTTTTGATATTATCAAGCACACTGTGAATTTCAGCCATCCATTTTCTGAAGCCATTTATCCCATTCAGGGTTACAGGGGGTCCAGAGCCTATGGGTACAAGGCAGGGAACAACCCAGGATGAGGTGCCAACCCATCGCAGGGCACACACACAAACCTATCATTCACATACTCACATGTACAGACAATTTGGCAACTCCAATTAGCCTCAGTGTGTTTTTGAACCATGAGGGGGTAAAAGCAGAGTACCTGGAGAAAACCCCATGATGACATGGGGCGAACATGCAAATTCTACCAACATGTAACGTTGGTGGGGATTCAAACCCAGGACCCAGAGGTGTGAGGTGACAGTGTCACCCCCCACTGTTAACTCCTTTACTCATAAACAGTTAATATTGCTTGATTAACTGATTAATTCACTGGATAAATTATGAAATTATATTTACAATCTGATAAAATATTGTGAGGTCTTTTAAATTTCCACCAAATCAGTATAATGCTCTGTTTAGAGAGAAAGGGGTAAGGAGCTCACGCTGATACGGCACGTTGCCACACCCACATCATGACAACCCACCTCAGGGACGAGAAGCCGAGTGCAGAAGATGGTACCTCAGCGCCACACTACTTCAGATGAAATGGAACAGTGTGGAGTTTCTTTGGTGGTTGTAGTGCCAATCTTGCCACCAACCCCCAAGCCTTTCCCTGTAAGTTGGAGGACCTGCTTGCAGGGCCGGACATAGATTAACATCATACCCAGGGAAAAGCAATAGCAGATTAAGGGCCTTGCTCAAGGGCCCAACGGAGCAGAGTCACTCCTGGCATTCACAGGCTTTGAACCAGCAACCTTCCTATTGGCAGCACAGATCCCGAGCCTCAGGGCAACCAGCCCACCCTGTTTAAAGTTTAAGAAACTTACAAATGTAACTAAAACGTAGAAAAAAATGCATTACTTTCAGTTACGACAAATTTCCTGTTCTGATGTTTTTCATGACTACCAGCCTAGTACCAAAGAATACAATCCAGACAGGGCCAGCAACCAGCAGAGGGAGATGGAGGGGACTGTTGTATGCATTTCTGGAGGCTGCAAACAATGCAGAACTGCATTATGGGTGGACTGGAAAGTTCAGGGAGATTACTGAGAGAAAACTACAGAAGGCTTCAAAGCGTGATCACCACATAGATCTAGTTACCACACAGGCCCACTTTACATTCTCCTCTATACTTCATGAATGGTAATTCTTTAAAAGGTCATACTAAGTTATGTGGCAGTTTATGCATACCCTGGTAAAGAATATTTCCAATGCCATTTATTATGTTATGCTTATTGCGACCAGTGTTAAATAAAAAGTTGTTTTCCAAACGATACGTCTTACATATTGTAACTGATAATGACAGATATGTAAATGTAGCACATGGTCGCACAAAGGTACAACTAGATGCTTTTTCATAAATAATTTAAAATACAACAAGGTAAACTGTAGAGTGTTGCAGTTATACTTAATAAATTTTCGTATTTGTCTGTTCATCCATCTTCCAACAGCTTATGCTCTTCAGGATAGTGGAGTTGCCCGGAACCGATATCCTAGGCAGCACATGTCACAAAACTGAGGTATACCCTGAATCGGACGCCAGTGCATCCTGTATTACTGGATAATATGTTTTTAAATTACTATTTTTCCATATTGCTAATATGATCCTAATGTACCTGAAACAGCTGTGTACAAAGACGGCATACTGCTGACTCACTCCTAATACCTGTGCGCAGATACAAAACTGTCCTATTTCCTCAACTACGATCATTTATTTGTTTTATTTCTAAAAACGTACATACTACTTTGATTGGAATTAATCTTCCGGTTTGCTAAAGCAGATTTATGTTAGTTGAGAAATCTCTATGACTCTAAAGAGAAAAAACACGTCCATATGTTTTTGTTCCATGGAAATATTTCCCTATTATCTGATTCTTAGTGGAAACTAAAGATAAAAAAAATTCCAGACAGAATCCCAAAAAACTGACACTAATTGTTGAGGAGCTAAGAATAATGAATTATTAATTGATATTTAAAACACAATTATTATTCATAAAAAGTGATATTTATCGACAAAATTTTGGTCTTGTCTATAAACTATAAGTTTGGATTATTGTAAATCTATAAATTATGGATTAAAGCCTTAAACTGCAGCCCATTAAGGGCAGAGCAGTGGCATGACGGGTGGCGCTGGGCTTTCATACCTCCTGACCTGTGGTTTTGATTCCTGACCTGACTTTACATGTTCCCACTACATTTTCTGGTTTCCACTTGCGGTTGTAAATCCTGGGGAAAATTAAAAATGCCAAACGTCTTGTATTTTGTTTGGTTACTTATGGTTAAGGTTAGGGCTGGGTAGGGGATGAGGTTGTCATAGTTGGGATTAGGGTTTTGCCCATTGAAATGAATGGACAGTCCTCACATCCTAAAATATGAACACAATCATGTGTGTGTGTGTGTGTCTGTGTGTGTGCCCTGTAAATGATTGCCCATGACATACCCCAGCACCCCCCATGACCCTCAGTAGGATAAGCAATTGGAAGATGGATAATTCTTATCTGCACTGGATATATTTATTCTTCATTTTTTCTCATAACCTCTAAGAAGCCTGTGGATTGGAACGTTCCGTGTTTGGCAGATGTTTTCACTTGGGAAAAAGCCCGTCAACCTCACACAGCAGCCTGCGTGCAAAAATGTGGCTTGTCACTTCAAAGAATTTCAGGAATTATATCCAAGCTAGCGACAGCTAGGTGCCTCTAAACTTTTGCCTAAATGAGTTTTCTTTTTTTTTTTTTTTAATTCTTGAATTAGGCTTCCGATTCATTGTTAATTTAGTAAGAGACCCAGACATAACTTAATTTCCTAGAAGGTCAGTGCATGTAGGTCCTTTTATCATTCACACCATGTCAATAAACAACCTGTTTAAGTGGGTCAAATATAAACACAACTGTGAGCTTTTGCTGTAAATCATGGCTATTTACTGTGGCATTCACGCACCTTTGTTTCTGGAGGGTGGTCCTGACGTGTTTCAGGAGCAAGATATGAATGAATTTCTCACCAATGCTTTCCTGTTATTTTGTGGTCCTTTGTTTGGTTGCAAACTCCCTGCAACCCAGTTCTCAAGGGAATAATAAGAAGAAGTGGGCGTGAATCTTATCAAGACCCACCTTTCCCCATCCCACAAACAATCTGTCATGTTACACCTGTTTCAGCTGCAGTAAGAATTGCTGTTTAGTGCCCATAGCTTGACCACATCAAGAATGTCCATCTTGCAGAGTGATACATTTTATGTTAAACTTTATACATAATCTCCTTCACAGTAATGCTCCACCATCTTATGTCACGATTTGTGGTTCTGCACAGTTGGGATTACATATGTATGGCCAAACTTAAATTTAACATTGTCCCTCGGGTTCATGGCATTTCTAGCAATTCAGTTAAAAAGTGCTGACTTTTTGTCCTGGCAAGTGAATCACTGGACAATCATTTTCTTACTCTAAGTTTACATTTAAGGATATTTTCTAGGCTTTTAGTTCATCTCATTGAGGTCAATGTCACAATAGCATGTTATTAATCTTTAAAGCATCTTATATCACTAATTCTACTGAACTGTATTTCTATTTTAAATTTTTCACAGTCACTTTTCGTAACTTGTGTTTGACACTTGACAGAAAGCTGATAAGTGATTATGGAGGGTTTATTGGTGCTAAAAACTGTAATGATTGTCAATCAGTTAGACTGGGTGGGGAAAAAAAACACTTAAGACCACTGAATAGTGTCAGAGGAAGTCGAGGAAGGTCAAAAATAAGTTGTCAAGAATAGATGGCTAAAAATAAGAACATAAGACAGGAAGGCATTTATTCTACCATGCTTTTGAAGTAATTAGAATAAAATTTGTAACAGTACAATTTTTCATCTAAGGTTAACATAATTATCTGCATTTCACTCATAACAGTTATTTGTAATTATAACCGATTTCTTGCATTTTCTAATTTATTGCGTTACACAAAATGCAAATGAATGTCAACCCTATTAAACTAAGAATTCAAAAACAGTCCTAAAATTTGTCAGCAATGATTGTATCCTTTGGAATTTAGTTTTCCGTCAGGGAAGAGTTCAAATAAGCAAATAAATGGCATCAGTTGGTGCCAGAACTCCTCCAGTGACGTCTGTCACTTGATAAACTCCAACTTGTTAAATTCCTGTCCCGTGCAGACACAACAACAACAGGAAGTGTGACCATTTTCACAGGTGTCAGGAAGCACAGGAAACAAACAATCTGGATGCTGGAAAACAACACTGTACAGAGAAGTCTCTGAGGTGAAGGTGATAAGAGCTATTTTTAACACTAACAGAGGACTTGTTGTGTGGAGATTATTAATAAACACGTGATGCTGTGGACACAAAAATGCGGAAGTGATGTAAAGGGAAAATGAGAAAATTCTTTTCAGTAGTGCATTTACGATTTTAAAAATTTAAGTCACTGACATCCCCTGCAGTTCTTTCCACAGACTTGTGACCTTTGATGATTAGTTCAAGCTCCAGGTCCCCTGTAACAAATGGACGAAAATTTCACATTTTAAATGTATTTAAAGCATTTTTCAAAATAAAAAATGCTACATTAAGACGGAAATATAAAAACAGCTATATTGACTGTTGAAGTATAATGCAAATTCATAAAAAAGTCAGCTGCTCTGGAAATACAAAGCGATGAAGTTCACTCTGTTCTATATATCAGTACAAGCATATTCACATTCTGTTTGAACAGTTTTAGTAAATTTGGATGTTTCTACCTGAAAGATACATGAAATCACAATGCATTACATGTTATTTCCCACATTGCATTTCGTTGCATGACATTATGTTGTATATTATAAAAGATGTTTATTGTAGTCTGGTGCACTGACAACATCACTCTCCATCCATGATGAGTACATTCAAATGTTTGTTTTTTAATGTCCGACTTTATTAAATACATTTAAATAAACAAGCAGCACAAAAACAATAAAAGGTAGGATTTATTTTAAATTAGTATTACAATAATGTTTAAATAATACACTGAACTGCAGATTTGGTATATAGTATGCATAGAACAGAAATCAGTCTTTCTAGTATAAAACCTAATATAATTATCTCTTGTTTTTAACATAATTAAATATATCCACTGGATTTAATTTACTACTTAGCAACATTTACACGGAATACACTAATTCTGAAAGTGTGTCAGCGAGGGACCAGTCGCTTTGAACGAGGGTGTCTCTCTTTAGGCAAATCCGCGTTCTGATTGCTGGATCCATCCCCAGAACCCATCTCAGTACCTGAAACAGAACAGATTCAATATATGAGAAGAAACAAAATCCATCCTTACAGATGCTCTCAAGAGAATCTTTCCTTACCCAGAGACCTATACTAAGCCTACATGACGGGAAAACTCTCTATGAAGCTCGCGGTGCTATACAAACTATTCTTTACCATATAGACAAACTGTTTGCTGAGTAATAAAAGCATTAACAATTTCACTGACTGATACATGATGCAATACACCTTTATACGTTGTTATCATAATAAGAAAGCGCTCTCAGTGCATTGACGTGTCAGTTAGGTTTTGTATAGTGACTCACCGGAGTTGGGCTGCTCTTTTAATTTACTGGCTCTTTTTGATGCTATTTTCGCAAAGAAATTGAAATTCAGGCAAGCCCCAGTTTCCCGATCGCAAATGCCTCCAGATTTGCATTTGCATGTTTCGCGGCATTCAACCCCATATTTTCCATACACGCAATCTGCGGGAGAAATACATAAAGCAAAGAATCATGCAGGTTTTTAAAAAACAATCGCCAAAGACTAGCCACAAATTACATTTACGCTGCCGCTTTTTTTAGTGATATACGTTCAGTTGTATTCAACACTGAGAAGTAAGCATATTGGCATTTACAAACAGAAAAGAGTAATCATCTACATGTGGTTAGGAAACGGTCGTGAACACGCATTATCATAAATGCCACGTAAAATAAAATAAAATAAAAAAAGAAAACCTGACATTTAACCTTTTTGCGATGAATTCTGCTCTGTACACTTAATAGATGCGCTCGGCGCCGGCCTCCTGCACTGGTCTAATAAGAAGAATCATAATATTGAGGTAAAGCACAGGCTTCTGTATCCGTACAGCTGCCTCCTGTAAATGAAGTCCTAACCATTAAAAAATACATGCATAAAAAAATAAAAGCAAGGCTTTTTAAGCTGACAACCTAGCGACAGTACATGTTATAATTCATTATGCTTATTAAGGGCTCTTACAGGGGGCACAATTCTAAATGGCCGCAACGACCATAAACACTTCTGAAGTATTTCATAGAAATTGGTATCAGTTACAATTAAGGACATATATTAGGAGCGTCAAATCTGAGACTGTAGGAGCAACGTGTGCTGACACTTACCTGCAGGCTCTCCATACAATAAGTCGTATAAGCGTTATATACTTTTAAATAATATATAAGTAATATGTCAAGTATATTTTGCAATATACCAAAAAACATAGACAGCAATGCCATCACATAATAAGATATACCTTTGCATATGCCGTATTCATCTCCATAGTCGTCCTCCTCTTTGTAGAACTGGCAGAAGAGTCCCGGGCCGCACTTGACGCCGTGCATGCCCGACACGGTGCGGTAGCAGTGCTCGCCCCTGGCCGCCGCGCACACCGGGCAGCAGTTGCAGTCATCCATGAGCGCGCGCTTGCAGCGCTGGGTCCCGGCGCACAGCTCCGCACTGCAGCGCGAGGGGCAGCTGGCCGGGTATTTGGGACCCGCACCCCAAGTCTCCACCTCTCGCAGCACTAAAACAAGAAATATATTGATAATGAACACATGCATGACTAAAGTTATTTACTTCACTATCCTGTAGCTGCTGTGAAAGAAACCACAGGAACCGGGTGCCTGGTAAGTGCTGAAGTCCACTTGGGGTGTCTGGATTATTACATCAGGTTGCATGTTTTCCAGTTTTAAACAAGTTTGTTTTGTACATGCTTTGCCCGCGTCAATTTCCTCAATCCGGTGTTGTTGTCTAGTTGCCAGCCTGTCCCCTTGTTTTAGAAATCCGGCTTGGAAGTGGGATTAGCACTGAATTGCCATCCAGGAATTGAAATTTGTGCTAAGTGATGTCATCAGTTATGTTAAGGTTGTTTTTGTCGTCGATATGAGGGTGTTCTTTTGACCCTCAATTCCTGGTTCCTTAACTGACCTTTGAATTGCGAATAACCCCAATACCTAGTTCTCTCAGCATAATTTGGGTATTTCCAACAGAGATAAAAATACTACTACTACTACTACTAATAATAATAATAACAGCAACAACAACAATAATAACAAAAACAATAATAATAACAACAATAATAATAACAACATGTGGAATATTACTACTAAAAGAGTGAAATTATTGAATGATCATTTTATTATTAGTTTACTAATACGGTTTGTTTTTCTTACATACATGTTTGTTTTTGTTTATTGGGATAATAACAAGATAATATCTAGTATCTTATAAATCTATGTATAAAGTCCCTATTCCAGGGAGATTTGAAACCAGTAGCTATTTAATGCCAAAAGGGACAGGCATATCATGATGCAACTATGTATATTTTAAGATAATATTTGTGAGTACGTTTACTTATGGGACTGTTATTAAATCATATGTTTATTTAGTGCATTGAATTTTTTATGCCATCGAAATGTATTTGGAATCTTATGTCAGGCTTCTCTAATATATCATCTTTACCAAAATTTCATTGTTTGAACAGGGCTGTTCAACTCTGAATGTTTTGAAAAAGATTTGGTTTGCATATTGATTTGCACAAGTGAGTTTGTATTAGATTAAATATTTTATGCAATGAAACATTGGTTCAGAATGAAAATTATCGAATTGAAAATTGGCTGGATTTCCTCCTGCAGTGCAAAGACATGTATTTAGCTGATTTGTCCTTTCCAGACTGGACTGGCATCCCATCCAAAGTGTCAGCTGGTCTTGTTATACTGCCTCGGACAAGCTGCAGCCATCTCAAAGGCGTATGAGAACTGTTCTTCCTAGTTTTACTGCCCCTGTTGAATCGAATTGAATTAAATTGAATTGAATTGACTTTATTTTCATTCAGACCATACAGCAAGGAGTGCACAGCTGAACGAAATTGCGTTTCTCCAGGCTCGATGTATGACCATGACATAAGACAAGTGCACGCTATACAAAATCAGACAGACAGCATATGGACAGCATAGACAGTATATGTATACTCTAACAGACACAAAATATTGCACGTTATATAAGCATATTGCACGTTGTAAAAGAAGACTGACTTTAACAATGTACTGATCAGACTTTACTACCTATTTTACCAGATGGCACTGTCAGACGTCAGGATGCTCTCCTCAGTGCACAGGTGTCCATACAAACTTTTGATAACACTTTACTTGAGGGAATGCAAGTAACTTAATAACTCAATTACTACTCAAGTACAAATCATGAAGAAATATAGTAACAGCATTGAAATACATGAACTGTCACGATTGATTAATGATGAATAAACATGGGATCAGAGCGTAACTAACACCTAGTTTCTGGTTAATTGATTCATTACGTAACAATGTACTGCTACATTATTTGTGCTCCCTCAAGTAAACTGTTACTGCTGTTTTGAGTCTTTTGAGTCTAGGAAATTAAGGCATTGGTGTCCAAGAAAGGTCCCCTGTGATGTGAACTCCCAAGAATGCCAAAGAGTTTGCACTTTTTAAGTACTGCTCCAGTGGGAATGGCCCCATTTTTTTGTACGTAAGAGCAAATAATTGTATGTTAAATGTTAAAATAACCCATCCATGCTGTCTGTGTGGCGTTTGCTTCTCTTTGTGCTGTGTGGGTTTTCGCTGGTTACACACACTCTTTAACATGTGGATAGATGAATTGCTCAGAATGTGTGAATGTGCGTGCCCTGTGATGCACTGGCACCCCATCCGTGATGTGTCTTTGTGTCGAGTACATGCCGGGATAGGCTTCCGGCTCTCTGTGACTCAGTACTTGATAGGCAGTTTGAGGTTGGATGGATGAAGTATTCACATTTGAATCTGTCAAACTGTAAAATCTTTCACTTTAAATAATTTTAGTCTAATATTAACGTCCCATGTGTTGTGTTTACTGGAACCCTCACAAGGACAAATAGTTTGGGGACTTGAAGAGAGAAAGGAACTGTCTAAGAAAGAAAGGACACCTCTGAGGGAACATTCTCAGTTCTTCTATTTTATCACCACACATGGTCAGGGCAGTCCTGGGCAGTATAGGGCACAATGCCACAGTGCCCGCCAGATGGAATGCCAGTCTATTGCAGGGCACATGTACACACACAATCATACTTTAATGGACAATTCAGGGACACATACAAACTCTACATACACAGTGGAGACGGGATTCAAACCTACAACCCTATGGATTTGAGGTAACAGTGCTATCTATCAATGGGGATCTCCAGAGATGGCCTGGAGATATGATACCACCAGAGTTTCCTGGTTCTGCCGATTTGAAAGCTGCAGCATCACATTCATGCATTGAAATGAGCCGCGTTCGATCCGTCGTAACGTCATGACGTTAACTGAACGCAGCACAACATTCCTTTTCTTTTTCTCCCCCACAGTACAGCATGAAATACACGCCCGGCTCAACGTCATGACGTCTGATCGTACGTAGCCCGACGTACAATGCGTGATGGGCTGTGTTGTTTTTCATGGCAACAGTCGGCAGAGCAGTTGTGCCGTTTATAGCGCAGTGAGTGCCACGCCGGTATGTCGTAATAATTTGACAGCCTTTTCTTCTAATGATTAACAGCTTTAAATGTCATCTTGTCAGGTTAGTATAATATAATTATAGTGCATACAGTTATTTATGATATTCTAAAACGTCTTAGCAACTTGCTACAGTAGCTAACTAGCTTTTTAGTTTGCTGCCCGAAGTGTGCTGTCAAAGGCTGGCAGCGGACAGCCACCGGCGGGCAGTAACGTTCTCTCCACGCTGGATGTGTAACACAAAAAAGAGAGGTACGATACTATCATTTATTTCTTATTTATTGTTGTATGCATTTTTCTGCAGCTATTGCTGTATTAAATATTGTGGCGCAGCGGTACCAATATGCATGGTAATTGTTCTGCTCGGTTATTTTATTCTGACGTACGCTGAGTAACCTCTACGGTAGATGGCTTATAATTTACTTCCATAATATATCTGATATTATATATCTCTAATGAAATATTTGACAGAAGACCACAGGCCATCTTGACACTTATTAATCCTGTTATTAAATGAAATGACAGAATCTGAAATATTAATGACAAAATGAATATTAGTCCACCAATACAGAAATCAATGATGTCACCTAAGTCATGAATTTAGAAATTAAGATATATGCTTCAAAATACCTTCTCTATGTTTTGACAAATCGGTTCATCGGACTGACATATGGTGTAGATCATTTAATGAAACTGAACCCAAACTATGACATTATGGGTGACAGATAACCTTTCAATCATGTGCAAATCCAGTATATCTTGGGTGTCACAGCTTGACCCTTCCTGTAATGCAGATAGTCCTTGCTTAATGCTGATCAGAGTATAGGATGTTACATATTCTGCTATGCAGATAGAATGTCTGTACACTCCTCTAAGAAGCAGAGGGGCATAGTAAATCCTTAATTATAATAATAATATTAAATGATATTGTAGGTAGTCATTTGCAGTAGCCTCTGAAATATTCCCTTTTCCGTAATGGTGCACCTATCCCTGCCATGCACATGGCCTAGGCCTAAGGTCTTTGTCATTCTCGCTTGTCATCCACATTTTGACATCCTCACTGATATACTATACTTTTATTCTCCAAGGAAAAAAATAACTTCAATATAGCCCCCAGAACACCTCTGGGATTAAGTCCTGCAGCACATATGAATGGGTGACATTGCTCAGTGACCCTGTGCTGACTACAGTTCAGTGAATTTCCACTATTAAATTTATGTTTATGGGTCCTGAAGGCAGTATTCATAAAGTAAAATAAAAAAGTCTCTTTGCAGCTATTAACATTTAGTACCTGGTACCTTTAAATCTGTTTAACTGTAGCATTTATTTTGTTTCATTCATAACTATCATAGCCTTGAAATTGTCAACTTTAAGCATAAGCAAATGACTGGAAATTGCTGAACTGAAAACTGAGATACCACTTTCTTGCCGTCATGAGGAGATAAAATGTTTTTGAAAGATCTTGTTGATACATTCATATGTGGGTGTATTGTTCTGCCTTTTGTTTGACTTTTATTAATTTTCATTATTACTGCATGCTTTCTTATACTGTAGGGCAAATACAGGGCCAGTCATTTATTTAGATCATTCATAGGTTCCAGCATTGCAATATCGGATTTAACAATTGGTGATATCATATCAAGAAATCGTTTACTAAGTTTAGAAGTTTTGGAGTGGTAAAATTGCTTTAGTATTGTATGTATTATTGCTTTTAAAAGAATCAGTTTAGTTATTATACATGGTAATTTAATATATGATTTTGGAATAGAAAAAAATATGGAGTTGTTAACTGTTCGGCTTGATCGTTACTAGTATTTGCGTGTATTTTTAGTAACCTGTAACCTAAGCTATATTTATCTTTGGGCTTGCACATAAACAGGCGTGTGACAGGCTGGAAAGGACTCTGAAAAATCAGCTGATGTTGCCATCTTAATACAAAATATAAAATACAAAATGAGCTATTTGTCAAGCTGAAAGTTGCTTATCACATAATATCTAATATCTCGTAGAATCTTTTTGTTGTCTGTTTTTGGTTCTGTTACGAGACGCCGTGTCGTGCAGTTGCCAAATCACAAATGTGTGTGTGAGACATTTTCTTTTGATTATATTGTAAAGAAACATAACTGGTTTGTGACATGAATTGGCAAGTCCATTAAGTAAATGTTTCTGCCTGAGATTGTTAGCACGCGGATAAAACGCGAATTAAACAGAGGATATGATGCTCACATGAGCACTGTCTGAGACGCAGCATTTATGTCTAAGTGGAAATAGGATTGCTGCCTCCTTTAGTCTTCCACAGAGTTACTTTCCATAATATTACTCACTCTAATCTCTATACTCTTGAAACTTGATCGTGTCATAAAAGTTTTTCAAAAATGTATCACATCAGAGTGGGTGTAAATACACAGTAAGCTACACATCAGATATCCTTATAATGTGGAGCGATTAACATTTTAACCCATAAGGGTGAGTACTAATATCAGTAAGTGATTTGTCTTAATGAAAGCTTGGCACAAATTGTTATTGGCCCTAATTATTTTTAGATAATATTCATTGTGTTTTGTAAAAATGGTTCTGGTCATGTACCGATACATTTATTGACAAGCAGGTTCCTAAAACAACTTTGTGTTGAACTAATGGTGGGAGTTTAATTACTCAGACCTGCGATTATTTCGGGTGATTATTGCGTAACGGTGTCTCAGCCTGAAAGGCTAAGCGAGCTAAGCTGCCACTTGCTAAAGAGGAAAGCTGGCTTCAGAAACACTGCCTATTTTAATTAGGGGTGGTTGGAGGAAAGTAGGTTTCTGTTGTGTTCAGAGACTTTCTTAAATTTACATTTAGCATATGGAGCGCTCGCTTTCATCTAAAGCGATGTACAAGTGAGGCAAATTCGGGAAAAAATTCTGAAAATGATAGAAAAGCTGATTTTCCCCCTTTTTGAATCTTTTTGACAGTTTAAAACCCATATTATGTGACCTTGATTCAGTGTAATTAGGGAACACACTTAGCACTTTAGTAAATATTATTTCAGTTGTGTATTTGTCAAAAACTTGTATTATATATGTCAAGGGCACTTGTCAGCCTGAGAAACCTGAAACCATCACTTTAGCTTCTGTATTTCCGTTTAAGCTTAAATACTGAAAACGCCAACAACCTTACTCAGATTTTAGAAAATATTCTTCTCCATCAGTTTTTTGGAGTTACCATTATGTGAAAATGTGCTTTTACGCTCTCATTTGACATTAGCCTTAATCACGCTTGTGCAGTCTTTGATTACAATTGCTCTCTGTCTCTTTGTGATGTTTGCTACAGAGGCAGAATTTGCCTAGAAAGAGCCCTTTATGAGGTTTTGACTATTGCCATTGATTTTAGAACCTCCCAGAAACTAGAGATGCACCGATTGCAATTTTCTTGGCCGATTCTGATTTGCAAATTGATACCAATTTTTGCAGATTCTGATTTTCTTTCCAAGAACTATAATTGACAGCATGTACGAACAAAAGTCAACATTTTTTTATGTAAAATTTTATTTTCCTAATAAAAGAAATTGTTAAACTTTACAGTTACACAATCTTCTCTCACTTAAACAAATCTACAAATAAAGTGCTCTGTGACTGGAAAGAAAAACAGATAATAAAAAACTGAAGATGTGTTTGCTGTACACTCAGCTTTATCTGACATATTTTACTTTACCAAACAAGAGCAGGTGCAACAAATTTAAATAACAAAGCAAATGTTAGTTACTTATATCATTTTGTTATGTTTAAATGTTTAAATTCGCCAGATAACCTGACATTGACCTTTTTCTCTTTTTTTTTACTTGTCTTAAAATAAAAATTCATAAGTTAAAAGCCTCCAAATAAATACTATTCTCTTCCAAGTAATAATAGGTGCAGGGTAATATTATTAATACCAACATTGCATGTCATGCACACACAATTCTTACATCTAAAGTAAGCTAGATCAGGCTTTTTCATACCTTCGTACTGTACGGACATTATAGCGCAGGGGGTTAAAGTTTCCCTAAAACGTTTTTCCTCTGTCATAGGGAAACGCCGTAACTAGCTTTGCAATTTTAATGATTATTCCTTTTCAGCATTATCTAGTATATTTAATAATCAGATTAAAATTTACCTCCATTGTTTCACCACATTTTCTTGGTGGTTTCCCCACAGTTTACTTTGGCTTTACTTGTATTACAAATCGCATGTATCGTCTTTGTGTCGGCTGGCCGATCGATCGGTGCATCTCTGCTAGAAACACTGGGCACCATCAGTTTTACCTTTTACCTGCTTCCTTAGGTAAAGCCTTAATAATGCTTTGTTATGTTTCCTGACAGCCCTCCCCTGCTGTGCTGCATGATAATGATTAGAAATGGTACCTTGCCAGACCCATGTAATGCTGAAGTGGCAGGAGCACCTGAACAGCTCCTGGGCGGCGGAGGACAGTGTTCTGTCGGCCGCCAGGCCTGGAGCCGCTGCCCTCTATTCCAAGCTCCTTCAGAATAAGGAGGTGGTGGGATTGGCTCAGCCTGTGCAGGACCTGATTGGCCCCAGGCTGCCAGACTTTCAGTATGAGTCCAACGCCCTGGATGAACGGGAGGGGTACCTGCTGGCCCTCTTGCACAGCCAGCGTTGCCTGGCCCAGCGTATGCTGACCCGCACTCCCTACGCCATCTCTCTGCACCACCGGCTTGTGGTTCTTCAGCGCATCTACTATGCCCTGCACAGCAAATACCACAACCGCTTTCATGCTCTGCCTCCACCCCAGGCCACAAGCAGCGCCGAGTCTGGGGTCCTGGAGCCTGCCTCAGAACCCTGGATGCCCGGGTCAAGGGTCAAGTCTGGCACCGACGTCCTTATTGAGATGGGTGTCAGGACAGGCCTTAGCCTACTTTTTGCTCTTCTGCAACAGAACTGGCACCAGGCACGGCTGGACCCCAGCCTAGCCCTGTGCAACGATGTGCTGACCACTGCGTCCTCTGTCTTGTCTTCGCTGCCCCCGCTATCCCTGGCGAATGAGAACAAGATCCCCCCCGTGGGCCTGGACTGCCTGTCGCAGGTGGCAGACTTCCTGAAGCGGACATCTGTGAGTGGCATGGGCGCGGACCAGGCGGGCCGCCGGCTGGCACTGGAGCTGCTGCTTGGCCTAGCGGTGCAGAGGGGATCGCTACGCTTCATGCTGGAGTGGATAGAGGTGGCGCTGGCGGCCTCGGCCTTCGCCTGCTCTGAGTCGCCCGAGCCCACGGCTGAAGCTGGAATTGGCCATGAGGTGATTTTTCAGACGTTGGTCCAAATGAGGCAATACGCGGTATGTATTATTCCAACCATTTTCATTGTGAGCGTAATGTCAAGTCTCTGTCTAGTTCTGTTGCCGATGATCAGTCTATAGATTATAGCAATTGATTCTTGGCATCCTAATGAATAGTAATATTTGTAGATGAATAAAAAGAGTGTGGCACAGTGGCTCAGTAAGTAGGTCTGTTGCTTCATACCACTGTTTCTTAGGTTTGAATCCCACCTCTGCTCTGTGTGTGGAGTCTGCATGTTCATGGGTTGTGTGGGGTTCCTGCCACAGACCAAAGATATGCAGTCAGGCTGACTGGTATTTGATTTGCCCATTGAGTT
Organism: Mormyrus iriodes; assembly: GCA_011763525.2. NCBI lineage: Eukaryota > Metazoa > Chordata > Actinopteri > Osteoglossiformes > Mormyridae > Mormyrus > Mormyrus iriodes. Next base: position 18,708,938 of record JAAGVU020000113.1, on the reverse strand, counting down.
TGATATTGTGTGACTGTCTGCATGTATGTGCCAAGCGGTAGACTGGCACCCTATCCAGGTTGTACCTCAGCCTTGTGTCCTGTGCTGCCTGGAGTAGGCTCCACCCCCCTCCCCCGCCCCTATGTGCGTTTGTGCCTGGGGAGGTCTCCTTGGGAGAACTGTTGTTTATCATTTTTGTGCTTTATGAAGACCTTCAGCACAACATGTTTTCATTTCGTGTACATATTACTACACCAATGTCATAAATTGTTGACCTTGTTAATCGGCATACTTTGAAATGACTGTTAATGCATCCTTAATGAATAGTAGATAAAGGGTTTGTCTCTATCAGGGTTTCCGTGGCGATTCAGTAAACATTCAGTTGCCAAAAAAGGATGCGGATGGGCACTGCAATCTCACTCATGCCACTCTGAGGCTCTTTGAGGAGGTTGGTGTTTCATTTTTTTTTTATATCACAACCTTAATGCACTTTGTAACGTTTAGGTAGAAAGTCTCTTCTAGTACTTCCTCTTTATAATGAATGTTTCCATAATACTCGCGATTCAGAAACAGGACATTATTCAGTGTATACATGTAATTTTGCAGTTTGAGACTAATTAACAGATATTGTAATGTCTTTAGTAGACGTCAGAAACTTTGAAAGTCAGTCGAGTTGCAGTGTTGTATCAGTATCTTGTGTAACTGTCGTGAGACACTTTTTGGAGGAAATGCAACTGTGGTGTGATGATTTTATGTTTCTGTCCTGTAGATCTGTAACCTCGCTTCCAACTGCCTGTGCTGCTGTAGCACAGGCTCTTCTTCGGCCGGTGTGGAGACGGACGCCGTCATGGTGTACGTGTGGGGTAGCAACAGCAGTCACCAGCTAGCAGAGGGTACTCTGGAGAAGATCCTGCAGCCGAAGCTGGCCCAAGGCTTCAATGATGCGCAAATGGTGTGTGCGCCATTTACGCCTGTGCCGTGGAATTCAATGCGTTGTGGTCGTGCTGTATTAACTAGCTATGTCAAAGCTTAAAGGGAAAGAAAATGCTTATGTCACATGTCTTGAGTGTTGCTGGGTCTTTGTGTGTTTTTGAGAATGTTACTTGAGACTCTAACTCTTATGTCCTTTGTTTTTTTTCTTGAAGATCGAAGCAGGACAGTACTGTACCTTCTCCGTCTCAGCGGATGGCTCCATCAAAGCCTGCGGGAAGGGCAGTTATGGGAGACTTGGCCTTGGGGACTCCAACAATCAGTCAGTACCGAAGAAATTAGTTCTGGAGCCTCCCCGGAACATGCGCAAGGTGTCTTCCTCCAAGGGCTCTGATGGTCATACGCTGGCTGTGACGGGGGATGGCGAGGTCTTCAGCTGGGGTGATGGCGATTATGGCAAACTGGGCCATGGAAACAGTGCCACTCAAAAATACCCCAAAATTATCCAAGGGCCATTACTTGGAAAAGTGAGTATGAAAAAGAGGCTTATAACTGCTGTGTATTTTGACTGGCCGGTTCATTATACTTGCACTATGTGGACAAAATTATTGGGACATATGCCTGTCCAACATCTCACTCCAAATCAAAGGGTATTAATGTTAAGTTGGCTAACCTTTAGTTGCTTGTCTAGCCTGTACTCTTCTCGGAACGCTTTCCATGAGATGTTGGAACATTGCTGGTGGGATTTGCTGCTATTCAGGTTGGGTACTGATGTTGGGTGATCAGGTCCCTTTCTGTGGGCTCGTCTGGCTGCCACTACGCAGCTGAACTCGCTCCCAGATGTTTCCACTTCACAGTCACTTCACTCGCGGTTGACCACGGCAGCTCTTGCAGGACAGAAATGTGGAGAGCCGACTTGTTGGAAAGGTGTTCAATGACTTCCCACCACTGTTGCCATAGTTTCATACTTGAGGTTACATGGCTGTATGCTTAATTATGCACCTGTATGTCAACAATGGGTGTGGCTTAATCAATTCCTGTAATTACTATGGGTGTCCTAATACTTTTATCCATATAGTGTAAATAGTGTTGAAGTGCGGTTTTGTGGCTTATCCCCAAGATCAGAACGTTGTTGGTTCAGATCTCGTGTCTGGTAGTGTAATGCCGCCCTCAGGCCCTTGAGCGAGGCCCTTAATCTCAATTACCCTCGGGACGCTATCTGATCTGGCTCTCCAGTCCTAAATTATATGTTGCTTAGGACAAAAACGACCACTAAATAAATGAAAGTGGCTCTTTTCCATGCTGCATGTACTGTATGTAGTGTCTTTTGAAGACGCTGTGTCATCTCCAAGACCTGACTGCTGCTGTTTTTCCTCAAAGGTGGTGGTTTGTGTCTCCGCTGGCTACAGACACAGTGCTGCAGTGACAAGCGATGGGGAATTGTACAGCTGGGGGGAGGGGGACTTCGGCAGGCTGGGTTAGTGCTTCTCCTCAGTTCCCCTTTGCTTTGCCGAGGGTTACATTGTTACCTGCGTAAAACATGTCACATTACTAATAAAACATTATTACAGTGCTCACAGAAAGTCTTGGGACGCTTGCTTAATTCATTAAAGGTATTGCAAATTTATTGGTGTTATAACAAAAATCATTACTTCATTTGTTTATATATATGCAGATATATATATATATATATATAATCACATTGGGCTTTTTATCACAGCTGAGGGTATGTTATAGTGAGTGACTTGTGCGCTTTCGGTTCAGGTCACAGTGACAGTCACAGCAGGAACGTACCTACTCTGGTGAAGGACATCAGTGGCGTGGGTCAGGTGGCCTGTGGCAGCTCCCACACCATCGCGGTGGCCCAGGATGGCCGGACCGTGTGGTCGTTTGGAGGAGGGGACAACGGTCGGTGTCCAGAAGTGACGGTGGTGCTGTGTGCTAGCTGGATTATGCGGTAGGGTTACTCTGGCTCTGTTCCTTCTCACCTGTGTGGCAGGTAAACTCGGCCATGGGGATACTAATCGCGTGTACAGACCGAAGGTGGTCGAGGCTCTGCATGGTTTCATCATCCGGAAGGTTTGTGCTGGCAGCCAGTCTTCTTTGGCTCTCACCTCTGCAGGACAGGTGGGCACCGGACCAGCGTGTCATTCAATAACAACACAAGCAGAGAATTTAGCAGTATTTTACTAAATACTGTGTTACATGTTGGCCTGTGCCTTCTGATCCTCTTTGACCATGTTTGGTGTGATTTTTTTTTTTTTTGAGACAGTTTCGTCGCATGTCAAACCTGTTTTATAAATGACACGTCCTGCCAATTGGCATTCATGTGACTCACCTTTGTAATTCGTTCATAATTTTGATTTGATTACTTCAGAGTTAGTCTTTTTAATGTGGTGTTTCTGTTATTTTATTAACTCCCTGTATGTACACATGTACACACTGTTCTTAGTAAGGGGCAAAATTCAATTGAATTATTTTTATTGAGCTACTGTATGGTGTATTCTCCTCCAGGTGTTTGCATGGGGCTGTGGCTCATGTTTGGGGTTGGGATCTTCTGAAACAACCTTGTTGAGGCCCAGGGTCATCGAAGAGCTCATTGTGACCAAGATCATTGACATTTCCTGTGGTGACAGCCACTGTCTTGCCCTTTCACACGGTGAGAGGAAGGGAAAAAGGCTTTGCTGTACACGTACTTTAACCCAAAAAAGAAAGCAAAAATAGAAACCTTTCTTTTGTGAAGACTTTGCAAGAATGTTCACTTGGTCAAATTTACTGCATGTGAACGTATTTGTGTAACTTTATTTTTATCATGTATTGTGACTAGTCATCACGATTTTTGCAGCTCAGAGTGGAAAAGTAAACAGAATTTTGCATATTTATAAAAAATAATAGCGATTTATGGGTGGCACATGAGGAAAATGACTCTCTGGAGAGGATGTCCATCAGAGGACACACTATGGGCAATTTGGCAGCGGCCAGCCATCCAATCGCAGTCGCTTGTGCATTTAGGGAGAACAAGCAAACTCCACACACTGAGGCCAGAGGCAGCACAGGAGCCTGCAGCCCTTGAAGAATAAGACTGTAGCGTTAGCCGCTGAGCCAGTGCACTGGCCTGGTCCTGCATACCATATGATTATTTAATGCATTTCCATTCACTTTATAGAAGAAAATTCTAATTCTTTGATGAACATTTATATATATGTATATTTTTCCCAGTTGAACTTCAGTTAACCGTTGCAGACTAACTAACTGACACAGCTGTTTCCCGGAGTTTTACTGAGAATGTTTTTAGTTTGGAAACTTCAGATTTCTAAAAAAAAAAAACAATTACTTTTAGTTGTTAAAAAGCTTTTAACCAAAAAAATTTAGCTTCATTTGAATCTTTTCTGGGCTACGGCTGATATCTCTTTTACTCCTCTTGTAGAAAATGAAGTCTATGCTTGGGGCAACAATGCCATGGGCCAGTGTGGGCAGGGCCACACCTCCACGCCAGTCAACAAGCCCAAGAAGGTGATTGGTTTGGAGGGTGTGTCTATTCAGCAAATCACAGCTGGGACCTCACACAGCCTGGCCTGGACTGCAGTGCCTACAGACAGGTATGGCTCTTGCTAAGTTTTAATACGATGCATGCAAGCCGAAAACAATTTGGATTTTTAATGCTGGTATCTCCAGCTACACAGCTACATTTGCTAGAAATACATTTCTGAATCCCTTCCATTCATCAGCCAGACTCAAAGCTAACATTCCCAGGAGATGTTTTACTCCCGAGATGCTGACACTCAGCAGATGTTCAGCTGATTGATGTGCTGCCAATTGCACATATCCGTTGTACATCTAGCGATTGTTCAGGTCAAATATCATTGCTTATTCTGCCTTATCTTTTATCTTACTCTGGCCTACTGATTAATTTGCACTTTTTTCATTTTGATGATCCTTTTGCAGCTCAGTCTTCAGTTCTGTTGTTCAGCTCTTATCTTCTTTGGTTTCACAGGCAGCTGGTCGCTTGGCACAGACCTTTCTGCGTCGATCTAGAGGAAAGCACGTTCACTTATTTACGCAGTTTCTTAGAGCGTTACTCTGAAGACATAAGCTCTGACACACCCCCTGCTCCCTTCGGCTCAAAGAGGTATACTCAAGTGCTTAAATAAATCCAAAATACATCTTCCCTTAGACGTCAGTTTGCACCTTACTGCAATAACTACATTTTTAGAGTTTTATTTTAAAGTACTTTTGTAGTATTTGTTTTGTCAAATTCCGTTTCTTTCTGTTAAGTTTCTGTTAAGCATAAAAAAAGCAAAACGTAAGATTATAAATTTCATTTCATGCAGTAAGATCAAAAAAGAGTCGAACAGTATTTTTATTTTTAGTCTGTTAACAGAAGAAATAGCATCATAAGACAACAGAGAAGCAAAGCAAAGTTCTTGCCCCCTGACTTTTCTCTGTGTTGCCATGGCATTTACTGTAAATTCAAGGTATATGGTTCCACCAAATCTACCTTCCTGTTTAGTTGTTATGCACCTAATATCACAAACATGCAGTACATACTGTACCACGGATAGATAACTGTTAGAATTTCCGCAGAATATATTTCTGCTTTTATCCCCCTTTTCCCTGTGTGGTTCATATTGCTGATGTGTGATCCCTTTGCTCTGTATAGGGAGCTTCACCAGTTCTTGCTGCTGTGTACGAAGTTGCTGTCTGTACACCTTTCTTTGGCCCATGCGGGTGGAACCGGCGGTGCGGTGTTGGGCTCCCAGGGAAGGCCCCTCCGAAACCTGCTCTTCCGGCTTATTGACTCCAGCATTCCCGATTCCATACAGCAGGTAGAGTCGCATATAATAATGCGTTATCTCTTGTTGTGCAAATGGCGCGTATCAGCTGGCGATCTCGGCAATGTTTTGGACACCGCAAACGAGCATTTTGCGCTCCGGTGGCTGATTCTAACAGGAGCCACTAGAGGGATCTCATAGTGTGGTTCCCTGTTTTTATTCCTCAGCGGATTTTATTTACCTGTCCATCAGAATCGGGATCTAGATCCTGTGTCGGTTTACTGTACATTTCAAAAAAGTTCTGTATCGAAAATGCATTTGTTCATGTTGACCCTCAAAAGATTGTGAAATGTGTCCTGCGTCTGGGTGTTTTCTGCACTAGTTCAATTACTCAGTTAAGCAGAAAAATCCATCTTCTGATGCCCATGTTGTAGGATAAGAGAGACTGTACTCTGTTGGCAGCTGAGATGAAGTAGAGGATAGCACAGTGGGGAAAAGTGTGTATATTTACATTTATATGACACTGTTACGCAAAGTGACTTACAGTAGAGGGAAGCAGTATAATTTACATAAGATTCCTGGGAGTTGAATATATGACCTTTGTATTGTTGGCACAATGATCTACTCATTGGGCTATAAGAACCCTATTATTAATCATTATTAATGGTTATGTCATAATTTTACCTTTCTCTATAACATTTGATGGTTTATAAAGGAATATTTAATGGAAAAGACTTTTAATGCAACAGTAAAATTGAAATTTGAAGTTATTTGCTGGGTGAGTGTTTCATGTGTGGTTTGTGCATCTGTCTTGATTTATATGAAAGTCAGTGTGTCACTGGAGAATGTCTTCTGCAGGCTGTAATGAGCACCCTGTCCATTGGGGCGTCCTTGCTGTTGCCCCCTCTCAGGGAGAGGACTGAACTCCTCCACTCCCTTCTCCCTCAGGGCCCTGAGAGCTGGGAGAATCTCTCAAAGGGTCAGGTAATAAAGACATCCTCTTCGCTTCAACGGTGCGCTTCGTGTTAGCAATACAAAGAGGTTGCCTTTAATAGATACTTAAAAGAGAAGCAAACCAACTGGGGAACTGTTTATTTAAACCATGGATTTTACCTTCTGTGGGTCAATTAATTCATTAACCATGGGTTTTAACTTGTGTGTGTCAGTTAACTATCTAAAGTGGTAGTGAGGAATGGAAACGGTTGACAGCCGTTTTGTTTCTGCATAAGGGAAGCATACAGGAACATGAAATGGGTATTATGTTTTAGAAAAGGTTGAAGGTTGCACCTAGAGGTCTAGGTATGTAGCCTGAGACCAAGAGATTGATGAATAACACATTTATATAACCAGTAATTAGGCATAAGTGAATGAATATTTGCTCATTTAAAAGACCGACACAGTGGTGTCTCTGCAATGTCGCAGCGCTTGCAGTTGGACATGGTTTTAAGCAGTCTTCAGGAGCAGTCGCATGTCGCATCACTGCTGGGCTACAGCTCGCCGGGGGAGTTCACCGCCGGACTCATGGCTCCTCAAGCTGACCGATCTTCAGGCAGCCCAGACACACATGACCACTTACACCTGGCTGAAGTTCTGCTCAAGACTCTACTACTAAGCATTGGCTTCTACACGGTCAGTGTTTGGAAGTGCATATTTCATTAAACCACTGTCGCCCCAACTTTGTGTGTGGACTTTACATTTGACTTGAAAGATGGATAGATAGAGGGATGGATTCCAAGGGCATAACTTTGGGTGAGCATTGGGGGGGTTGAGGTCTCCACCCATTTAAGGGGGTCCAGGGGGTTGTATTGGCTGGTTTTGATTATTGGG
>JAAGVU020000113.1:18662257-18676015 GCA_011763525.2 Mormyrus iriodes | reverse complement strand
CTTTCTGGCACGCTGGCTGACATGCTTGCTTCAGGGGGTAGCATTGTTGTCTTACAGCACCAGAGTTTGGGTTTCAAATTTTGCCTGAGCCTCATCTATGTGGAGTTTGCATATTTTTCTTGTGCTGTGTAGGTTTCTCCTGGATACTCAGGTTTCCTTCTGCTGTTCAATGGCTTGCAGATAGACTGATTGGCATCTCTGAAATACCAGTAGTGTGTGCTTGAATGTGTGAGCGTGGACTGGCGTCCTGTCTAGGGTGTAGCCTAAATGCGTGTCCTGTGCTAACTTTTATCAGGATAAGCAGTTATAAGTTGGATTGATGTGTGTGAGAGTGGATGGATGGATGGATGGGTGGATGATGGATGGATGAATGATGGGTGGGCGGGTGGATGATGATGGATGGATGATGGGTGGGTAGATGGGTGGATGGATGGATGGACGGATGGATGATGGATGGATGGATGATGGGTGGGCGGGTGGATGATGATGGATGGATGATGGGCGGATGGATGTTTGGATGATGGATGGATGAATGATGGGTGGGTGGGTAGATGATGATGGATGGATGATGGGTGGGTAGATGGGTGGATGGATGTTTGGGTGATGGATGGATGGATGGATGATGGATGGATGGATGATGGGTAGGTGGGTGGATGATGATGGGTAGGTGGGTGGATGGCTGGCTGGGTGGAGTGATCTTTAAGAGTTGGGCAGTGTGGCTGTCATTTCCATTGTTCAGTTCTATTAAGTGCATATATTTCTCTTTCAGACTCACCCTCGCCTAGTCCAATCCCTCCACTGTACAGGCAGGACCCCGGGGCTTTGGATTGGACAGAGCGGGCAGAGACGCACCCCTTTGCAGCAGAAGAGGAGTCTGAGCTGGGCTACATGGATGACACCTACCAAGAGGAACCCTATGAAGATCTGCTAACCCCTGAGTTCATCGGCTCAGAGAGGGATACTCTTTGGATGGTGGAGGTGTGTCTCTTTGCTTCTCATGCGTCTGTTCCTTTCTTCCTTTGACGTGTAAATTGCATGTATAGACAACGTTTCAAATTTCAGCTGGAGTTTTATATTGCGTTTTTCTTCGTTTAAGGTTCTCCATATATTTCGCAGATGTTTATGAATATTAAACTGAGTGCAGTGCGTATTATTGCAAATGTGTCGTGATGTAGCTTTCCTGCAAAGACATTCTCATTTTTATAAAAAGTAGTGTTGGGACGGTATGACCAAAAAATTGGTATCGCAGTATTTCAGATTCTGGTGGTTTCACGGTATATCACGGTATATCACGGTATTTTTGCCCGTACCGCCTCAGCAAGCATTTACATCAATAAAATACGTTTCTGGATGTTTTTTAAAAGGTGTGTTTTCATTAAATATTCTAAAAAATTGTTTAAATTTAACCTGGTAGTATAACCGACATGATTTAATTTGATTGTTATTGTATATTCAACTCAATAGCGGCATGATTTGTTGATTATAATCGTGTACTTAGCTCATGAGAATTATTTGACTGACATATTTAATTACATTAATACATGTACATGTAGCTAGATAGGGACATGATTTATTGATTATTACTGTATTTTTAACTTGATAACAACATGTTTGCAAAACTGGCACGTTGTTAACAATTAGTACTAGATTGCAGATTAGTAATAAATCGATAATATTAGGGATTTTGCTTTACCGATATGCATTTAATTGCAAACCTAATTATATTGCACATAATGCAAATTTTCAGGGACAGACTAAAGTAGGAGCTATATATATTATATAGCTTGAACAGTTATATATGGAGAATTCTTGTGTTATTAAGTTATAACTGTAGTAAGAAGGGTACGCCCAGTTAACAGAGGTCCCCTCTCATTACACTGTGCACAGCGAGCCATTGTGCTTTTATCAGCTAACAACATTACAATTTGCTGCCTATTGAAGCGTCACAGCTATGCTACGGTATGGCGGTATATGAGGAATTCATACCGTACGGGAAATGAAAACCGCTATGTTGCCCTGCCTTCATTTAAAGGTGTGTGATATTTCAGCAGTTTTGAGTGCAGTCTTCTAATTCACGACCTTAGGAAAAATGCTCTGTGGTGTTTTGTCGTCTTTGCGTCTCCTGCTGATTTGATTTTGTATCGATGTGGTGATACTGTGCTGTGGTGCTTCTTTGAAGAGTCGGTTCTGAGCTATAAAAGGCGCACATTTCTGCACATGGTGCAATTAGCTGTGCTGTCCTGTCAGAGTGGAGGGGAGCCTCCGGAGCCTCAGGAGATGGTGGAATGCGAGCTGTGTAGCACCCTCACCCTGCAGTTCAACAACCACATGAAACGACAGCACCCTGGTTGCGGCCAGAGCGCCGGCCGTCGCGGTTACCGCAGCAACGGGGCCTACGTGGACGGCTGGTTTGGCGGCGAGTGCGGCTCCGGTAGCCCCTACTACCTGCTCTGCAGTTCGTGTCGTGAAAAGTACCTGGCTGCCAATCTGGGTGACCCTGGCTCCAAATCCGACAGGTGAGCATGTGAGGTTTGCTATGGGTTTGCCCCATATCGCATCAACTTCAGTACAGTGTTATGTCTTACTTATACGTAGAGGGCAGCATTGTGTGTCTTGTCATGTCACAGTCCACAGTTTTTCGACCTTTCCACCCACATGGCCCACCCATTCATCATTTTATTTTTTCCTGATATTCATTTTACTTTTTTTTCTTTGCTTAAGATTCCCTTAAAATCTGCACTTAGAAAGGTGAGAAAATGAATGTACTGCAAGCTAAAATCTAATTTTAATACATACTTCATGCAAAAATAAACTGTTGCCTGTCAGACTTTAACCTGTAAAAAGTACCGCCACAACACAGCCGTCTTTTTACCTCTTTTATACACAGTATCTCAGAAATAAAAGCTGCTGAGCTGTCCCTGCCTTCACTGAATATTGAAGCTTCCCCTGAGGGAGCGCTTCTCTCTTCCATGATATTACCAAGACAGTAGCATGTGGCTCCGCTAACTCATGCATAGCTTGCCTGTTCTGGAAATTCCACCATATGTTTGGCTGGAATTACGATAGTTGCTGTGATGTGATAGACTGATGTTTACTATCAATCGTTTTTCCTTATCGACAGTGTATCAATGTTTCTCATTTTTTTGTCGTTTACATTTCGTATTGTGGTGAGTTGGTATGTCGTTTATATTACCCAGCCCTTTCACGCTGCTAAATTTTTCCGACGATCGGTTTCGCCTCTGTGCGCTGACCCATTCGGGATTAAGCCGCGTTTCCATGGTACTGTTCTGTGGTCCACTTAGAGGCCGCTCGCAGTCCACACTGGTTGAGAAAACCTGGTCTATATAAAGCACAAATGGTCTTGAAATCCTAGGCAGAGAAAGGGGGACAACGAACTTGCAACTCACCAATTTTCCTGAGTCTGTTGTGTTTGTATAGATATGTATGTACGGCATCGCATCTCTCCATGTCTGGCTAATTCTTCCACAACTATATCAGTCAAAAAAATCACAGTTATGAATTTTCTTTTTAGCTGAATTTCTGACTTGCATAATTTCATCAGAGTAGATGCATGCTCCATTTACTACTGTGGTATTTTTCAGAATTAAAAGTGTGGCTTCTGGTTTGATCGGAAGACTAGACAGCACTTCTGATGGTAGGTTTAAGCTTAATTCCTCATTACTACATATTGGCGTTTCATACAGTGATTATAAAGATTTGGCAATTTTTTTTATTTATGTCTATGTTAATGTTTTTATCTGACGGTTTTGTTTTGTTGTTTTGTCTGTGTATGTGTAGATGACTGGGAGCATGAACAGTGCGACACGGAGAAGCTAACGGGCCTGGAGGAGTTTGGGGTTTTACTGCGACCTCTGGGACTGAGTGAGAAGAAGCTGACCCCAGACCCCATCCCCTTTGTAGAGAACGACCCCCTGGGGGCGCTAGTCACCAATGCCGTCAGCAATGACAAGACAGCTTTCTGCAAAGGTAATTGCACGCTGCAGCCGCATGCCCGGCAATACTGTGCCACTGTTAAATGGAAGCATCTGAATTACCATAAAATGTGGAGAATAAAGCACACGGCACTTTTCCTCAGCAGGAGGCCCTGTTTTTGAACCGAAACGTTCTGCCGTTAGCCCCAGTTTGGGGGAACAGGCTGCTTCCCTCCGGGACCCTCAGGACCGATTACAGGCCCTGAGACGGGTCACCACGACAGCACAGATTTTGCTGGCCTACAGCATGGTGATGAACGCCCTTTCTCAGACATCCTCAAGGTGATACTGCCCAGACATGCAATTTTCTGTATTCTGTATATAGTTATGTGCAGATAATATAGTATATACTTGTAGCTTGAAGGGAAGTTTGCTTTTTATAGTTGTCTTAAGCTCCTGTAAAAATCTGTCTTCTGTATTTAGTACAAGGCATTTTCGCACTCAAGCTGCAACAAGCATTTTAAAGAGGGTGGTGGAATTTAAAAAAAGGCCAAAAAGAACCTTTTTGTGATGTTTTTTTTTGTCACTGGTCCATTGTGAAAATGCAGAACACTTTAGGAAAATCTTGAGGATACTTATAATGTAAAAGTAATATATGTATTTATATCATGTTTGGTATGGGGTATACGTGATATTTACACCGGTAAATGTGTGACACACATTATATAAAGTGGTATCTTTGCTTAGAAGGTTTTGTATCGATAACAAATGGAATTGCTCTCTGATTGGATACCTTGTGATCTCCAACTTTCTCTCAGTACCTCTACCTGCAGCCAGTCATGTGGGCTGGAAGCCCTCGGTTTAGCCGACATTCGTATCCTGGTGCGACTGATGGTCTTGGCAGCTGCAGGACGGGTACACACCGTCATGGGCCAGCTGGGCTCGGACGCTAGCTTGATAGCGGAAAGAACAGGCTTCGGTTTCCTCACCTTTCTTAGCTCCGCTATTGGCTGCCTCGTCTCCAGCAGCCCTGTAGCCTACCGCCAGCTGGTGGACATCTGTACCCAGGTGGGCACCACATCCCTGTCTTTGTCAATCTGGACACACATTTAAACCTGTAGGTACTAACGTGTAACGACTTTTAAAATATTTTTTCATTCATTTTCCTACTAAATATGCTCGAGAGATTGAATTGGGTGAAATGATCATTTTGTGGAATATAACGGTAAATAGACATTTTGTGATTCATTTTCAGGACCTGATGGCGGCCGCCACTGGTATGAATGTTGGGGCGATTAGTGACCCTCAGCAGAGAAGATGTCTCAACTCCGCCGTGAAGGCAGCCCAACAGGACTGCAAGGAGCCCATGTCTCCAACATTCCTAGTTACCCAAAGCCTGGTGTCCTTGTTGTCAGAGAAAGGCATCCGTTATCGGTACAGGTCGGAGAGAGTCGAGGCCGAGTCCAAGGGTATATATAACTTTGCCTTATAAATTTCATGTATCTCATGTACATGACAACTTCTCTAACAGAAGTGTTTGATGAAGAGCTCACCTGAAATTTTTGTATTTTTTTTGTCTGATGGTAGTTTATATGCGAAAATTGCATCCTATTCATCCATCCATCATCCATTACCAATTATCCAGTAGAGGGTAGTAGCATGCAAAATTTTAGCTACCCTAAATGCGTTTTTACCGTTATTTTTCATTGTTTCAGACAATGAAAGCTCATTGACTCTGGGCCCTCAACCCTCTCCAACTGTGCCAAGAGTAGGACCCTTGGAGCTGGCAAATGCCCTTGCTGCTTGCTGCCTGTCAGGCCGACTGACTAACAGGCACCGGCAGTGGGCTGCCCAGCAGCTAGTGCAGGCCCTGGCGGCCTCAGAGAGCGACAGCCCTGTGCGGCCGCAAACCTACAGTGACATGACGGGAGACCTGCGCAAGTGTCCAGTGAAGAAGCTAGAGGGGCACCAGAACAGGGTAAACACACAAATAATGTGCTCATAATAATGGACTAAATGCCAGCGGTTTGCCATGTATTTTGAGTATAATTCAAAGATATCTTTAGCTACACATGGTTTGCTAAGTCTCAGTCAGAGCCTGGCCAATGATTCAGAGAACTAAGTGGCTGCTTAGTAGTGAAGGCCAAATGAAGCTTTGCAACCCATTTGCTGTCTTTTCTCACACCACTAGATGGTGCTTTATATTCATAAAGGGTTCAGGGCATTCCCCAAGGCAAACCAATAGTGCCATCTAGTGGGGACAAAAAATACAGATAATGGTTCATGAGGCTTTGGCCATCACTACTGTCAGAATGGGAAGGAAGATGACAAATGACATCTTAGTTGATCATATTTTGCTTAGAGCCCTGAAAATGTTTGGGCTGACTGTGCTCACGGTGAAGCTCCTGAACCGTTTTCTCAGGTGACCAGCTGCAGCTGGAGCAATGAGCAAGAGCTGTTGGTGACTGGAGCTCAGGACGGGACACTCAGAATTTGGGATGTTTCACAAACAACAGCAGAATTCCACAGTGCTCATACCAGCAGTGAGAGGTGAGCACCGCAGGGCCAGTGCATCTACCGCAGCACTGCGCCGTTGGCTGTTTTTTATTAATCAGATTAGTTGTGATTGCTGTTAGGATTGATGTTAGTATATTCTCTGCAGTGACGGCAAAAACTCCGAGGGCACAGGAAATGTTCACTGTGTATCTCCAGTTGGCTGGAGTGCGAGAGGAACCTTTCTGGCCGCTTTTCAGAATAGATTGGTGAACATTTGGGCAGTAAATGGTGAGTAACCTATATGGTGCCATTACGGAATATATGTTTTAAATCCTAGATGAGTGCGGTAGAGAAGAATTGTGTTTTTGCTATGCGCAATTGGATCTGATAAATTTGTTAAATGTAATTTTTGCGGTTCAGGCCCACAGGCTAATGTTGCAATGCAGCCATCCTGGGTCACAGCCCTGTCATGGGCACAAACGTTCACTCCTTACTCTGGCCAGGGTGTGGCCAGCCAGCCTAATTCTGCAGAAAGCCTGCTGGTGGGCAGGCTCGATGGCACCCTCTGCTGGCTGGAGGTTACAGAGGATTTGCAGGTCAGAAGCACAGAGCTGGTGTGTTGTCAGAGAAACGAAAGTGAGTCCTTCTCTTCTTGCTTATTCATCAAAACACTTCATGTTGTTAAATTTCCTTGGATCTCGTAAATCACTAGATATAGAAGTAACTTTTGTTTCTAATATGAATCCATTTTTGTTTCTAATATGCCATTTCCACATCTGCAAATGCTTCGCAATGTAACGTCTTTCGTTTGTTTTTTCTTCCCCATTACCCTTTTAGCACCCCAATGCATTGCATGGCACAATCTGGACAAGCCTTTTGCCGTAGGATATCCAGATGGAAAGATCCTGTTGGGTACTGTGGAGCACAGTGACACAAAACAGCCTCTCATTTTATCTGCCTTTCCTGTAAGAAAAAATGCTTTTACTGCTCAGTTTCTAGATTTTTGTTATCATGAACGGCGTCTCTGAGCAACCCCCTTCCCATGATGACTTTCTCTTTCAGGAAAGCGTGAGTGGCTTGAGATGGGACCCTACAGGACATTTACTCCTGTCAATGGGGCGCTCGGACGTGGTGAAGGTCTGGGGCCGTGTTGGGAGCTCTTGGCTTGCCCTCTATTCTCTCTTCCACACCAGCCTTGTCAATGTGACAGAATGGTGTCCTCTTCCCGGGAGAGGCTCAGACCCTCATCTCATGATGGCTGTGTGAGTACAATGTGTTAGGCTGCAAGGGGCAAGCGCTTGCCTCCCCACCCTTGTAAAGGGCAGCAGTACAACGAAGGTTATAAAGCTCTAGTTATTGAAGCTATCTTCTGTCATTCTGTCATTCCTCTTCTGCTGTGTAAAGTTGAATGTTGAGCATCTCCAGACTATTAACTACCTTTGTTTTTTCTCTCATTTTTAAGTGGAGCTGCTATACAATTACAGGATAGTTCTTAAAACTGAAGCTTTTTCTAAAATATGTTCAAATATCATAATTATTTAAATATTGGTTGATTGTAATTTAAATATTTTATATACTAAATACACTTGGCCTTTAGAACATATTCTTACTTAAAAAAATTGTAAACAATATGAATTTATGAAATAATGCGTTAAATTTATCTGGTGCATTTTTAAGTAAAACCTTTGTACTATTTCTTTGTAAATCAATGTACTTTGTGTGTGTGTTTGTTTGTGTGTATATATATATATTTAGGTCAAATATATATATAGGTCTTTGTAATTTTACTGTTAATTGATTTACAAGATAAACATATGTTATGTATTTTTTATTTCTTCATTTCCCTCCTAAAAGAGGGTGCCAAAATGGTGTGGTTTGTGTGTGGACTCTGCCACAAGGGGGCACCATTGTATCCAGTCCCAATCTTCTGAGCAGCACTTCTGTGCATGAGAAGATGAGTGATATGAAGGTAATTTCCGTCAGAGTAAAATATTTTTTATAACAGATTGTTGTGAATTTTTTTTTTTTTACTTAATATACTTATATATTATATTTGTATATTAATTATATATTGTATATTGTATATTAATAATTGTATATTCTCAAAAAGTTGTGTGACAGCTTGCTTGTATATCTATGCTTTGTCTTTCCTGTTAAGCGTGGACATGCAAAGTGTGTGTTCCGACTGAACGGCCATGTCACCGCGGTGAAGACACTGTCTTTTTGCCCCAGTGGGATGGCGCTCTTGTCTGGAGGGATTGGTGGGCTTCTCAACATCTGGTCACTGCAGGTGAGTAAGACTCGTTTTTCATTTAGAATAATAAATATTTCATAAGCTGACAGTTCTAAGTGAAGGAAATAACTCTATTGATGTAATATTTAATATGATAATGGTTTTCCAAAACACAAGCAAACACCCATCATATCAAATTACAATAAAATAACATTGTATGTGGTCGGAGGGAATCAAGGAAGTGCCATGTGCTTTTCCTGGCATTTGAAATGGTCAGTGATTATTATCATTCATCATTCAATAATAATAATAATAATAATAATAATAACGAAGAGGAATATGAATAATATTTTTTGCTATTGTTGTTATTGTTATCTGAAGGCATTATTTGTAGGGGACCGGCAAAGCAATTTTCAAAGAAATTGATGCGAGGTGATAACTGTAACAGTCCTCATAATTAGAGATGTACAGAAATGTTTCTTTTATTTTGCTAAAACTTCCCATTTTCCCCATTGGTTCCATGCTTCTCCATATTAAGTTAAAGAACATTGTTCGCTAGTCACGTAATGTGAATCCAGTTTTGCTTCTAGAAAAGAATTGAAGCAAAGAATAGCAGCAAAGCACGGCCGTTTCAGCGTCAGCACATGGGGGGCAGGTGAAAAGAAAAAAATAATTAAAATAATATTGCAACCATAATTACCAGTAATATTAATGGTAATTATTAGGTTCAAGCTGACTGGGCAGCTGACGTCATTCTGGGATGCTCAATGATCGCTCATTGTGGCTGAAGAGGTAGTCATATATAGACAGGAATCATCTCATTGGTATTAAGTCTTGTGGAAACGTAGTAACGTTGGTGCAGATGCTGCTTTGAAGGTAGCAGGTTTAAATGTGTGTGGGTTGGTATCTCTTAGGGTTCTCGGCAGGGAGCGTATTTCAGGCAGAATTACTAGTCGAATTTCACCAGCCATTGAATATTATTCGATTGACGCAGCCTTCACACGCCCTCACAAAGGATAACATAAAAAATTAGAAAAGTAGCTTGAATCATTTAAACTGAAACTGAAAGTAAATTAAACTGAAAAAAAGTCTCAACTGCAGTAGCATACGATCACATTTAACCCCTGTGTTATTTTTCAAAATGAGGTTAAATTCTATAGATTCTAGAATTTAGAACAGAAGAAGTAAAATACACAAGCGATAACGGACTGTGCACTGGGCAGTTACGGCGAATGGCTTCTTTTATTCTAACAACAGTTCTCTTGCCTATGGCTATTCCATTAATTAATTTCCATAAAAAATAAGACTTTACTCATTGTTGCAAAAGGATAGCTTGAAACTATAAAAGTAGCCATTTAACTAGGACTAAACAATATTTGAAAAAATCACGTTGTGATATTTGAAACCATAGCGATAAATATTCTGGTATTTTTAAGACAAAAAAAAAAGGAGTTGAAAATGTAACGAAAATGAACTGAGGCCTAATAGAGCTTGTTATTAATTAGCAATAGTCTGCCTTTACTGGGACAAGTCAGTAGTCCACACTTTGGTTAACTCGGGAAAAAGTCACACAGTTTGCCAAAAAGTCTCACAATTCGCAATTTTATTAAGACCGAATTTCACAGAAGATGAATTGAGAGCTTTTGCTCGTCGTCATCTCTGCTGAATCCAAAATATTGCCATACAGAGAAAGGAAATCTCTGGAAAATGAGCTACACCAGGAGAGAGCAGGACTGAAAATGATTATGACTGGGCTCAGAGCGAAGAAGCAGAGAACAGATAAATTACAATTAATTATATTGTTGCTAAATAATTTGTTTAATTGCTAATTTATTGTTTTTTGTTTTTTTTTCCCCGATTTTGTACTCGGTCTTGGATATTTGCATGTTTGCCAACGTTGACTCATCCCTAGTTTTAGGCTACATACAGGCTGCAGCCTTGTATTATGTGAACCGTATCTGAGATTTGTCCTCTGCCTTAGGATGGGTCAGTACTGCAGACAGTAGTGACAGGCTTGGGTTCAGTGGTCTCTACTGCCTGGATACCGAATGTGGGGGTTGCTGCTTGTTCTGGAAGGTCTAAGGTAGGTAATGATTTGGAGAATGGGTGTGTGTGTGTGTGTATGTGTGCGTGTATGTGTGTGTGCGTGTATGTGTGCACATTGTAATTTAATTAAAATATCATTGTTTCGCGTTATGCAGACAAAAATTCTTCGCTGTGTTCCTTAGCCACATACTGGCTATTTGGATAGTAACTTCTGTAACTGATAGTAATTGTTACTTGACTGTTCTGTAGATTCTTTCAGGAAATTCGGATCAGTTTAAATTTATTAAGTTTACATTAATTCAGTTCAGATTAAAATTTGAAAAAGTCTTTGACTTCTAGACCAGACACAAATAAACCATCATAGCACAAATCTTTTTTTTTTTGCCCTGTTTTATTGGGTTTTAGTTAACAGCAATACATTTTCGATGCCTTCTTCCCAGGACGTACTGTTGATCCGCTGCTGTCCGGAGTGGATTTCTCAAAACCACATCCTGGCCACCTGCCGTGTGGTGCTCAGAAGTCAGGGAATTACAGGATTAAACCGGGCACCCTGCATGGCTGTCTTTTTAGAGAGGGTACCTTCATTCCTGCAAGTGCAGTATAACTATGAGAAGGTAATATCTAACTATAGGCACACCATACTGTAGTCATTGTAGCCATAAACAAAAGCCAGTTGCAATTTAAAATTGACATTTTAACAAAATGTAAGCTGTAAATGTATATTTTTTGTCATTCCTTTTGAAATAACATTGTCTGCTTGCAGAGTCATGTGACTGGCGGTGACCAGCTGGTCCACAGTGCCTTCCTGCAGAGCTTGGCCTCGCTTGCAGTCGGCTTGTCCCTGGACCAGCTTCTCTGCCGCCCCCCTACTCCCCCCCACCATACCGGTGCTGAATCAGGGTCTTGCCCACCCGAGTGGAGCTGGCTGGCAACCTTTGCTACCACTGTCAAGAGTGCCGAAGCCTTAGCCAAGGGAACCGTGTTCCCGGAATCGTTCGCCGTTCCCGACTTTCAGCAGAGCAGAATGACCGAGATTCCCAGTCCGCTGGTAAGGCAATGCAGACAGGTCACTTCAGAGCAGAGGTGGCAAATCCACTTTTAGAAACTGCACTTATGATGAACTTGGAAGATTTTAATGAGACACGGTTTACACTAATTTACCCCGAGTGATGCATCTACATATCTTAAGTAATTGCTTCAATAATGCAAGGTAGAGTCAATAACAGGACACCCTGCAGCTCTGAAATAATGGAGTTACCAGCCCCTGCTATATGTAACTGTATATTCTGAATTCTGATATGGATAATTTTGGTGAAAACTAAGACAAATTAATCCTCAGAACTTTCTCCAACATCATATGAACTTCAGTAAACATAAGCGCCACTTCTGGCATGTTTCTTTTCCAGGATAACAGTAAGTGGAGCTTCATGATGGATGAACAGCTCATGTCATGGGCGACATCCAGGCCTGAGGTAATAAATATTTTTGTAGGCTTAGCCAGATTTTTTTTAGTTTATTCATTCGGTTAATCCACCACAAAGGAGATTTGGCTATGAACAATAAAACAAGCTCACAGTACACATTTAACGCGCACGTAGGTGCAGGGACTTCTGTCCGAATGCACATTTCCATTGTATCCTTGCTTTGAAGGATAAAAAAAAACAGAATATGAAATCTTTCAACTCTAACCTTTTCTCATGTGAAACTAGAAAACAGTAGTGTAGTAAAAATTTTGTGCCTTCATATTATTTTTCTTATGGCAGTGTTTCTCTGACTGGTTTTTTGGCACCCCCAGACAGTCAATGTTATTACTGGAGGGAGCAAAAATGTGCCCTGTCTGGCCGGGAGCTGAGACGGAGCAAAAACGTGGCCCGTCTGTGGGTCTCGGAGGACCAGGCTGGGAAACGCTGTCTTATGGGGATTAATCCTTTGAATTTCAGTTGGTGTTAAAGTCATTGAAAGTGGGATACACAACATCTAAATATTTATGAGAAAATCAAGTTGCATTGATAATTCCTAACTCTGCAAACTAAAGTGGCATCTTTATTTCAGGACTGGCAGCAGGGGGGAAAGAGCGAGGTGTTCCTCTGGGGTAGTGGGAGGCACGGACAGCTGGCTGACGCAGGAACCAACCTGACCGTGCCTACCATCGCCCCGTCCCTGTCCCAGACACAGCAGGTGAAGACCGTGCCTTCACACACACACACACACACACGCACAGTCTAACAAGCACCCAACATTTCAGCATCCCGACATTTATAAGCTGCTCTGGCCTAACACATTGAACCACAGGTGTCTTTAAAATGTAAATCAGGAAATGTTGGAGTGAAAAAGATTATATAAAGTAAAATACATAATTTTCAGATAGCTGCAATGCAACCAATTTGAAACCCGCAATCAAAACTGAATAAAATAATTTTTAGCTTGTGGAGATATTTTTCAGGTCCCCACAATATTGAACCTTCAGTATATAAACATAAACCTGTGAATGCAATCATTCTTGTCTTGTTTGGTTACTAATGGTTAAGGTTAAGACTGGGTAAGAGTCATGCTGACATAGTTAGGATTGGGTTATGTCCATAGGAATGAATGGAGAATCCCCACAATAACAAGGAAATAGGAGCTCTGTGTGTGTGTGTGTGTGTGTGTGTGTGTGTGTGTGTGTGTGTGTCTGTGTGTCTGTGAGAGTGTGTGTGTGCCATGCGATGGAGTGGCCTCTCCTGCTTTGTGCTTCCTCAGTTGAATGTTAAGCTATTGATATGTGATACTAGCAATTTTTCCTTCTCAGCACAATATATCAGCATAGAATGTGATATCATAACATATTAACATAAAGTGTTACATTGTACAATGTTAACATCCCATTTCCTGCTTATTATTCCATAATAGCATTATATTACCCTTCCTTGTTGAAGAGGTACCAGGGATTTGATTATTTTAACAAAAGAAGAGAAATTGTACAGACTTGTGTATTTAATATATGAAATACTAATGTTTAATGTTTCAGTTCAACTGGCTCTTTTCTGTGTGTATGTGTGTCTGTGTGTGTAT
>JAAGVU020000113.1:18650376-18662157 GCA_011763525.2 Mormyrus iriodes | reverse complement strand
AGGCATAACGGGTTAGGAAAACACACTTTGTACCCAGGAACAAAATAAAAATAAAAATTTGTTACATAGTGTTATAAGTAGCAGGCCTGTATCATGTAGTTTTGTCTTATATTATAAGACTTTTGAGTGGGTGTTTTTTGATTAATTGAAAACTAAGAGAATGCATGTCAGTTGAAACATTGTTATATTACAGATGATAAAACATATATTTTTTTATAGTTTTGCGTTCCCTCACAATACTTCTACGATCCCACTACACTTGCCCGTTTGCTATTTGCTACAATGTGACGGCAAGGCTAAACCTGAATAATACAGACATGTTTTGTAAAGTGTGTGCAATTCTCATTCAATAGCCTAGCTGTCTTCCTTACAGTTACCATAGTTTAATGCTTAAAGCACACTTCACTGGACATGTCTGTATTACAACGTTTTGCGAGGGATCACAAAAGTATTGCAAAGGAATGCAAAATTATTGCAAAATTATAGCAAAACTATTTCTATTTTATTTCCCCACTCTGACCTCTTAGGGACTCTGTAGTAACATACACCTTGCATGCTTTACTTGTACAGACTGCATGTTATAAAGCTAGCTGCAAGTGTGACGTGTGTCATGTGTGTTTTAGGTCATCTGTGGACAAAATTGCACTTTCCTCGTCCAAGCAAACGGGACGGTAATGGCTGTTGGAGAAGGTAGCTATGGACGACTGGGTCAGGGCAATTCAGATGATCTATACACCCCCACCATCATCTCTGCCTTACAAGGTATGAACAAGCCTAACACAGAAATTAGCCTATGATTGCATAGGCTAATTTGCTTGCAGGGGTAATACACAGTATTTGAAACTATAAGCACTTACATGTCCTTCTGTAATCCCTGGGTGCTCACAGGGTATGTCGTGACCCAGCTGGTAACCTCCTGTGGGTCAGATGGTCATTCTCTAGCCCTTACTGAGACTGGGGAGGTTTTCAGCTGGGGAGATGGGGACTACGGCAAGCTTGGACATGGAAACACTGAGCGGCAGAGAAGGCCCAAGCAAATCGAAGCACTTCAAGGAGAGGAAATACTGCAGGTAAGCTGATTCGATCTGAGAAGCTCATTGTGGTACACTCTCCTGGTTGATTTGTTAATTGATTAATTAATTCACTACTCTGGTAGTTGGTGATTAAATTAATTCCAGCTCAAATGCATGATAATATTAGTTTTTTTTCTAAATTTTACATTTTTCAGGAAAACTATGTATCTATTTTTGTGTATTTCTAGCTCGCATGTGGATTCAAGCATTCAGCTGTAGTCACAGCAGATGGGAAGCTTTTTACTTTTGGGAGTGGAGATTATGGCCGCTTGGGTCAAAGGTCAACATCAAACAAAATGTTGCCAGAGAGGGTGATGGCGCTAGAAACTTGCAGTGTAGGGCAGGTAAGTATTTTAGCCTCAGAACTCAATGACAAAGAGGCCTCTTTTAGATGGTTAAATAATTATTTGTCTACCTCACTACATGTACTTTTTTAAATTCGAAAACCCTTTCAAGCATAATCTTTGGGGAAAAACTGTGTTTCACTAAAGCCAGAATAATTACTTTTACAAACATCACTCTATCAGAACTCACAACAGGATTTGTGGTTTAGAAAAATAAATATGATTACATTCTACCTAGGTTTCCTGTGGTGTCAACCACACTTTGGTGCTGTCCTCAGATGGCATGACCATCTGGGCGTTTGGAGATGGAGATTATGGAAAACTTGGCACTGGACCTTGCACTATGAAATGCTATCCTCAGGTATCCTCCTTACAAATAGTTATAATTTTCCATGATAAGTGGAAGCAATAAATTAAAATCACTTGTGCACCTTCAAATCTGTATGTATTTTTCAGAAAATCGACAACATTTGCAACAAAGGCATAAAGAAAGTAGCTTGTGGAACCCAGTTTTCTGTTGCCCTAGCGATGGATGGACGTGTATATACCTTTGGACAAGGTAATAGAAAATAGCTACAATGTGCCTTTGTACGCTTCTACCAAGATTAAATCAGTGACAGCATTCTTTCCCTTTCAGAGAGACTAATAGGTCTCCCGGACTCACTGCTGAAGAACCACAATCGTCCTCAGGTTGTTCCGGCTCTGGAGGGAGTGTTTGTGGAAGACATTGCTGTTGGCTCGGAGCATGTCCTGGCTCTTTCCTCCACTGGAGATGTCTATGCCTGGGGCTGCAACTGTGAAGGACAGGTGGGGGAGTAATGGATCCCACCTGTGCTGTTGACCTGAATTTTGTTTGACTTCAGAACTTCAATATAACACAATCTATTTTGTGTCCTAAGTATACTGTTTAGTATAATATGCTGTGTATTAACTTTACTATGCACATCTGTTTAACGTATTTATGCAAATAGGTGATTATCAGAATACAAGTTACAATTATTCCATCCATAAATTTAATGCCATGTTGTTTTAATACGGCAGTTGGAGATGGCATGTATCACTGATGCAGTATAAGTTGCGTGCTTAAGTTAAGCACATAAGGTGTATTTTCTGCGATCTCTTGTTTCAGCTTGGTCTAGGCCACTCAAACCCAGTGAAGGAGCCTATGCTCGTCACAACTCTGCAAGGCAAGAATATCCGGCAGATCTCAGCAGGCCGGTGTCATAGTGCTGCCTGGACAACTCCATCTCCCACTTCCAAAACTCCAGGTGCCTGTGCAGCTCAGAGCAAACAGACCGAATGTAGATACAGGAAACACAGGATTACATTTATGCTTTTTTTTTTTTGTTTAGTGACGCAGAGAACAAATCAGCAACTGCAAGACGTAAAATGCACCACCTTTAAGTTATTGGTCATAAGTTATTGCATGATCATTAGCAAAAACATGGATTTAAAAAAACAAAACAAACGAGAACTAGAATACGATGGACATGGAGACCTGCCATCTACCAGTTCAACGCTGAGTTTGAGGAAAGATTTATAAGCTGGTAGAACATAATTTTGAGGAGGAAAATACATGGGACTGTTAAGACTTGTGCATGTGCTTGTGTATGGGATTAAGGATAGGAAGCCTTTTGTGTGTAGATCTGATTGTACACGTCACATAGGAAAAGGGACAAATGGGCATTTTAATGGGAGATATTTCAGAATTAAGTAAAACAGTTAAATGCAATCTCAGAGAAACAGACATGTCTTGCCTAGGGATTACAATTAATTGTTGACAATTAAGCTTCTGGGCATCCTAGCTTTTAAATATAAAATGTAATATATTGTACCACACTAAGTCTCATTGAGATAGCTTATCATTTATAAATGGCATTCAGTGCATAAAATATTCTTAGTTATACAAAACAGTGAAACAAGCTTACATTAAATGATGTATAGTTCTCCTGTAATTATTACCATTGTAAGAAAAATAATCTGACTGTCAGCTTAGTATGTCTGTACTTGTTTTGTTAATTTGGTGGCCATAGATTTTATTTATCTGATATCAATGTATAATCACAATAATTTGAAGTCTATTACCTCAGAAGAATTCTAATTTAGTTTCTTATTAAGTTACAATGTAAAAACACAAAGTATAATTAATTTGATAAGCCTTGAACAATTCTTTTAGTGTGATATCATTTCCTTAACAAATTTGAAATGGTTTTACTCAGGTGCTTTACTCACCATCCAGCTGGGCCTGCCTAAGTCTATCCCCCCCCAGTACAATGCCCTTAAGGATTGCAGCCCTGATGTGCTTGGCGCTCGGCTTAGAGTCCTGTACCACTTCTCTGACCTAATGTACAAGTCATGGCGGCTGTTAAACCTCAACCCCAGGAGCCAGGTAGAGTGTCTTTCCTATAGGAGCTCAGACCGTGCTGTGGCTTTCATTATTGATCATTGATCATTGTGACGTCTGCACTTCCACAGGTGCCTGCTTCACGCTACAGCTTGGGGACCTCCTCCATTGTACAGGGGCAGCTCAGGGGCCTGCTGTCCCCAAAAGTGAACACTCTGCCCTTGGTCAGGTCCATTGGAAGGACCATGACACAGGGCAAGACCTACGGACCTCAAATAACAGTCAAGAGAATATCTGCCAGGTATAAGGTTTACTGGTTCTTAAAGAACATTTATGGTCTGTGAAGGGGGTATTCTTACGTTGTTATAACATATTGTGACTATGATATCTATTATCAGTATATCCGGAGGTGGAAAGTTCAGGTCCAGAAAGTACAAATCCAGACCACGGTTTTGTTTCAACCAACCAGCTGAGTACTCTGTGACTGTGACTCTTTATACTTAACTGGTTGGTCGAAACAAAACCTTGGTCTGGATTTGTACTTTCTGGACCTGAATTTTCCACCTCTGAGTATATCAGTAATTATTACACAAGTACAGCGGCCACACAGTATGTATGGTATCAACAAGATCATTATTATTGTTTTAATATTTTCAACTTTATCTTTAAAATAACCTGATTACTGGTGTTAAACTGTTAATGAGCGTCTCACAATTTATTGTGCAGTTAAACAAATTTATTTTTCAAAATGTCCTCCAAAATTTCTGGAATGAATTATTTTCTTTGGGGCATGTTTTATAATGCATATCAGATATAGCTAGGAACTTAATTTATTTGCGTTAAAATGATAATTCTTTTTTCTTTTTACGTCATACCTACAGGGGGCGCTCCAGCAAGCCAATCTTTGTGCAAATTGCCAGGCAGGTGGTGAGCCTGAACCCTTTGGAGCTTAGGCTGCCATCCCGTGCTTGGAAGGTGAAGCTAATTGGGGAAGGGGCAGATGATGCAGGTGGGGTATTTGATGACACCATTACAGAAATGTGCCAGGTCAGTTTCTCTGTTCTTCTTCAATGAAATCCGGAATTCTGTAGCATTTGATGACACAGAAAGATTTAGACTCCATACAATGACAGTCTATGTGTGAAATGTGCCATGTAGATATTTTTGTTAGCAAAAATTGGTTAAACTTACTTGTTTTAGAATAAAGTATTATATACAAATATAGCATGTAGTATTGTAGTCGGTCAATACCACCAGACAAACATGTTGTTTAGGTTTATATGCGACTAAATATTATTACTTTTACAGTATATACTCTGTCTAGTTTATTAGGCGAACCTTCTAATTAACACAAACAAGGCTGGTCATTCAAAGAGCAAATAATGTGGATGGACCTGAATACCTACAGCACAGACAGGGTCAATGGGTTCAGTTACTGTCTGTGTAAGCATTTAGAACAGCTAAGATGTATTATCTGAGCGATTTTGAATGTGGTGTTTTGGTGTCGGTGCTAGACATGATGGTTCCAGTTTCTCGGAAACAGCCGTCCTGCTGGGACACTACAGTTTCTAGGGTTTTAACAGAGAACTGTGCAATAAACAGAAAACATCCAGTCAGTGCAAGTCCTGTTGCCAAAAACACCTTGTTAATGAGGGAGGCGAGAGGAGAATTGGCCAGACTTATTAAAACTAGCAGGAGGGTCACAAATACAAAAATAATAGCACAGTGTGACAGAGGTGTGCATAATGGCCTCTCTGAAGGGTCGTCTTGTCAACCCTTTTAGAGGTTTTGGAGATAAAAAGAGATCTTGCCTGGTACTACATTGGGGTAACTAATAAAGTGGCTGTTGTGTGCATACATTTCTTATTTCAGTGGTTTAGATACAGCATGGGCTGTGCAAGCCAGTGGCCACAATGGGACCTTCTGCAAATGTCTGTGCCATTTTGAAATATGAAGCCATCTGCTGCA
The DNA here is from genome assembly GCA_011763525.2 of Mormyrus iriodes. Taxonomy (NCBI): domain Eukaryota; kingdom Metazoa; phylum Chordata; class Actinopteri; order Osteoglossiformes; family Mormyridae; genus Mormyrus; species Mormyrus iriodes. The sequence goes on along the minus strand of JAAGVU020000113.1, from coordinate 18,656,428 downwards.
GACGCAGACACAAAAATGGGGCATAAAATAGTATCTTCATTAAAATTATGCTAAGAAAAGCTATTTTTTTATTTTTAAATGACTTGAGAATAAAGTGAGTATCTTCAGGTTTTCCTGCAAAAAGGTAGTAGGTCTAACCCTAACCCAGCATGAAAGAGCCTGTGAAAATCTTCCAGTGAGTTTAATGACTAAGCCCTGTTCCTCTGCAGTTCTTAGACTGTATCTATTATTATGCGTTCCTTTTTCAGGAGTTGCAGTCTGGAGTTGTGGATCTCCTCATTCACACTCCTAACAGATCTGCGGATATGGGCAGCAACACAGACAGGTGCATATGCCTTTCATAAAAATTATTTGGCAGGAAGTGTGGAACAAATGATGCTTAAAATAAGACAACTTTCCTCATTTGTGATGAGCTGGGAACTGAGGTAAGAAATGGTGAGATGTGGTATAGGGTCTGTGCTTTAATGGGCAATGTGCTTTGCTGTGTCAGGTTTCTGCTAAACCCAGCCGCAGTCTTAGAGGATCACATGGTCCAGTTTCGATTTCTGGGCATCCTGATGGCCGTGGCGATTCGGACCAAGAAGCCATTGGACCTTCACTTGGCACCCTGGGTGTGGAAACAGCTGTGTTCCATTCCTCTGAGCGGTCAGGACTTGGAGGAGGTGGACCTTCTCACATACCGCTCGTTGCAGGGTATCCTCCACTTGGACAACAGTGGAATCACAGAGGAGAACTTTTCAGTGGTGAGGCACTTTGGGTGGCGGAGATGCAAACTTGCATGTGGTCCCAGAATATGTGAAAGACTCATTGTTCTGGCTAAAACAGAGCGGCATAGCAACCTTAGCAAGTGCGCTGGGGGATATGAAATGGTCATGCAAATATTCCCTGTCATTCCACAGATGATCCCTCTGGACTCCTTCACAGTACATAGTGCTGATGGAAAGCTGGTGCCAGTGGTGCCAGGAGGGAATAACATCCCATTGACTTTCGCTAACAGAAATGATTATGTGGAACATGCCCTTCACTACAGATTGCATGAAATGGACCAGCAGGTGAATCAGAGTTCAGATTTGTTTGTAGTTCATTTCAAGTGTTGGGTAGCTCATTCTGTAGTATTTTAGAAGGGTTGTGGTAGTCATCAGGAAAACTTATCCCTTGATGAAGATTGCTTTAATAGAAGTAATTGCCCTTCATAAGGCATTGTAACCTCATTGCACAGGATGATAATCACCCTAATGAAAGCAAATTCCTTTAATTCAAGTTTAACGTATAAAAGCTGTCCTCCACACAATGTCTTGTGCCCAGGTGATGGCAGTACGAGAGGGGATGTCCTCCATTATCCCAGTGCCTCTCCTGTCCCTCCTCACTGCTAAGCAACTGGAGCAACTTATCTGTGGTCTACCAGAGGTCTCTGTGGAGATGTTAAAGAAGGTTGTCCGTTACCGTGACATCACTGACAGCCACCAGCTTATTGGGTGGCTGTGGCAGAGCTTGGAAGAATTCACCAATGAGGAGAGGGTGCTTTTCCTGCGCTTTGTTTCGGGACGTTCTAGGCTGCCCTCTAACCCCGCCGACATCACCCAAAAATTTCAGATCATCAAAGTGGACAGGGTAAGATTGTAGCAACGAATGTAAACATTTGTGACTGTGGTAAATGCTTTTTAATCGGTTTCTTTTTATCGCTTCCTCTTTTGAATTGCCGAAACGTGATTCTTTATACAGTGTATCCAGTCATATGTACCTATGCAGATATTTTAAGAAATGTAACACCCAATTAGCGCTGCATGATATTGGAAAATTTCAGATGTCACGATGTGATTTTATGCGATAAATATTGCGATATTCCTAAAGTTTAAAATAAACTAATTTCTCACAAACCCATTTATCAGTGATTTAAACAGCAAGGATGGAAATAATTATGATTAGCTCGAAGAGTGCATGCAGATTTCATGCAGAAGCAGTGTAGGTAAACTTTAAAGAGATTTTTAACATATGATAGTCATGAAAAGGAACAGCTATTAACATTGCAAAGCTTGCTAAGTTTTGTTTCCCATGACAGAGTAAAAATGTTTTAGCAAAAATGAAACCCTCCTGCCCTAGGACGTCTTCAAAATACCAGAATTGTATTGCAAAATCAATTGTTTATGAAAATACCGTATATCGCGGTATAATGTCTGAGCCTGACCTCAACCCAGCTGACTATCGCGGTTCCTTGTGATGTGAGTATCGCATGTGTATAACATGCGATCTCAGTATTAATATCACACATCGCCCAAGCCTACAGTCATTGTGATTGGTGGTTTGCTGTGCAGGCAAAGCCTGCATGACACTCGCTAGCACCAATCTCTGTTAATCCCAAAAACCCTTAAATCGCAGTAAATTGTTATATCAGACAGACTTCTCTTGTAGATTAGTCATGGAAAATGAGAACCATGTGAGTTTTCCATTTGTGTCAAACAGCAAAAAAATTATAGCAGTACGTGTTTGATTTAATTTGCCTTATTTGACCTCGCACGTCCTGCGATGTGATTTTTCTGCATGCAAGCATCGCAATCACGATGCTGAAATGATATATCATGCAGCCCTACACCCAATTTAGAGATTAGGACTAAATGGCCACATTACACTGTATTCCTCTGTAGTACCCGTCGGTTTGTGTTAATTTGCAGGTGTACCTAATAAACTGGCCATCGATTAAATGCGCTGGATACATTTCACCTCATCACCAAACCACTACTATAACCTATGGTGTCATTAACTTTTCAAATAGATTTATTTTCAACCAGTTAATAAAATCTAGTTGAAACAAAGATTAATTAATTTTAAGTATTAATTATTTTACAAGGAGGACTTATTTTCAAATGCTTCATTTTTTTCTCCCTCTGCAGCCTGTAAACGGCCTCCCCACAGCCCAGACTTGCTTCTTCCAGTTGAGGTTGCCTCCATATACCAGCCAGGCAATGCTAGCCGAGCGTCTACGTTATTCCATCCATAACTGCCCCTCCATTGACATGGACAACTATATGTTATCACGCAACACAGACGCAGCTGAAGGGTCTGACACAGAGTACTGAGGAGAAAGTAGCTAAACACGGTTAATTACTTGAAAACACAAGTGTTTATCACTGTATTGTTTTTTTTTGTAATTATTATTATGATTTTTCTATGGTGCAATATAGCTCTGTCTGGAAAGAAATGAGTGCAGCTGAGGATGGTGAAAATATGGACGATCAAAATGTACACTGCTGAGGAATTAAATCTGGTCTGTTATCCAGTATTGGCGTCTGAGCTAGCCGGAGGAATTAAAACAAATTCTGTATTTACAGAGTGTCTGCATGGAGTCGTAGAGGTCTTATTGTACTTTGTTAATGGAAAGTGGCGTGTCATTTTATATGGCGGGATATTAGAGCGATAAAGGCCTTACTTGGCAATTTTGTGCAATTAAATTAAAAAGCAAGATTACACAAATGCAAAATACTAGTATACCTGCCTTCGGCTCACACATTAAATAAAGGTACTAGTGGGCTGAGTGACACTAGCTCCAGGCAGCTTCATCATTTTTCCAGGGTTTTACTCCTGACACTTTCGACGCATCGTCCGTATCGTATTGCTTCTTGTGGTACAATAGAAGGTGCTAAAGAAGGTAAGAATATCTGCCGCCTGTACATATATTGAACGTTTTTGCAAGTGCGCATTTTCACTGAGGACATTTGTCCAGAATACGCTGTATCTTTGAATGTATATCTTTAAATGCCCTGCACATAATTATTCAAAGCTATTTTTTAGTTGCCAAAAATGGTATTACTGAGTCTTAAATTCATATTATAATTTACCGCAGCTGTGAACAGTGTGTAGCGTAACATATTGTGCTTTTTGCCCTTTTAAGATAATTAAAAGGGTGCTGAGGCATTTTAACATGGGTAAAGCTATAAGCTGTGGTTATTGAATTTCTATGATTTACTTGTATCCTGCAGTTGTGTTTGCTTGTTCGTCCTAATGTTCTGTGGAAGCACGACGTAGTAGAGAAGCGACAGGCCAGCTTATGTTCAAAGGCAGCAATAATGTTCTACAGTGACCTACTGTACAGTATAGCAGTCGGATAAAACATATAAATTGTTTTTCAGAAGTAATCTTTAGTGTGTTTTGTACTTTTTTCTTGTTCCAAGATTGCTGAGGATGTGCAGGGGCTGGCCGAGATGCTTGTGCACTGTAAGGTGTAATGTGTTGGGGATAATCAGTCCAATAGTTGTATTGAAAAATGATATACTTGTAATGTTGGCACTTCACACTTGTATACTTGATTGACAAGTGATTATCTATTAAATCCATTTGGGAGAAAAACGTATCTGCACATTAACAATGTGAAGGGCAACATTATATAAGCATTAAAGTGAATGTTTCAACTACCGTTTTTTTGTCATTGTTTGGGTAATTTATAACATTTTTACATGTTTTATGCTCAGGATATTAACTTATATTAGACGACTGGATTTATTCTTACTTACCACATCTGTATGGATGCATGATGTATCAATTCAAATCTGGTAGCCTTTCATAACCAGAACCCTTTATAGATCTCATATAGGTAGAACATTGATTAGCAAACAAATGACCAACCAGCCGTACAAGGACACTGAGCTTTCATGGGACTAAAAGCTTTCAAGTTGGTGTCTGAAGTGACTACTGGGGCTATTAACATTATGGTAAACTAGCATCATGAATAATGGGGGGGGGGGGTTCCCACCACTATTTTCAACTATGAAACTATGACAAAACGCTAAAATCGCCATTGAAGCCAAGGCAGGAACATACTCAGCGTTACCTCAAACTTACATCGGTACGTTTTCTCTGAAAAAACAAGATAAAAGGGTTATAGTTTTGTTGAATATGAACTGTTTCATATATTTCGATAAATTGTTACACGCTTATCATTTATTTATCGTTTATTTCGGATTCATCTTTTTGATGCGTATCGATGCTTAGGTCACATGACAAGGAAAGGTTCACTCATTCTATAAATGTGTTCTTAAAAGATAATGAAACACTTTAGTGGCATCTAAGACTCAAAAGGTAACATTTAATTTAGTCTCTTGGGAGAATTAAAATGGTTATAATTGTATTAGCAGAGCTTAAATCCGTCAGCCGGAAAATCACTAGTGATCTTATGATGCTCATCATACAGTTAGATCAGGTTCAGCCAAATTGGTAACTAATTTGTCCTTAGTGGATGGCTGTGTGACTGAAAATGTCTGTAAATCCATTATGATTGGCGTGTTCCATTAGTCATGCTGTGTAAACACAGGGTAAAAGTTGACTCTATGTAAGAATGGAAAGTGACCATGCATGGGAGAACATGCAAACTCCACACACATGAAACCCGGGCGCAGACGTGAACCCCAATCCCAGAGGTGTGAGGCAACAGTGCTACCTGGGAGCACTAGTTAATCAATATTCAAAAGAGTTTACATAAGAAATAATATCCCCAGGGATTGTGCTTGGGAATATATGGAATTGTTAACTGGTGTCTCCAACTTTGCCCAAGTGTGAGATTCTATGTGTGAGTGTTTGTGTTCTGAGATGTACTGGCCCTACCCTTTGCAAAGCCTTGAGGGTCATTGTGATCCTCTACTGGATAATTGACTCTGAGAGAGGGATGCATGGTATAAAAGGAATTTACCTGAGATGTTTTTAACATTGACTCATGCCATGTAATATTTAGTATTTTCGCCCATAAGTCAGTGACTTGTACCGTTGATTGCATTTAATTAATACATCCATTGATCAGTTTTCCATACGTAGTGTCGTGGGGGTCCGGATCCCGGAAGCTATGGACACAAGGCTGGAAATAACCCAGGATGGTGCGCCAGCCCATCACAGCTGTAATGTGTTTGCTTCTCGTGGTACAATACACTGGAAACGTATATGAAAGATGAATGAATCAATTAATAAATCAATCAATCAGTCAATCAATCAAAAGTAACCAGTTTCTTTCTACTCATTGGAGAGGCATTGGACTCCATGCTGTGGGTCATTATCCACACCATCACTGCTC
>JAAGVU020000113.1:18619194-18629615 GCA_011763525.2 Mormyrus iriodes | reverse complement strand
CTCCGGAGGGCGGTAGACAAGAAAGGGTGCAACTGGGACCTCATGATCTCTCCTTCTTTGGCCAGAGATCCTTGTGGGCTCTTGGACGTGGCCAGAGAGGAGTGGGAATTCCAACAATTCACCTTCTGGTCCATGATCAAACACCTTCTCGTCGAGGTCCAAATCTCTATAAATCTAAGAAAGTCTTACTTTCATGAGATGAGAACGACAGATAATTTTGCATTGAGTCAGTCCATGTTTAGCACAGACTGATGACTTGTGCATCTTCTCGAGGAACCCAGTCCAGAGTTTCTCAGGCATGTTCATCCCCAATTCTGCTTCCCAGCTTTTATGGTATAGAGAGAGGCTGGACATATCAAAAGAATCTGCATATAAATATGATATACCCTTAAGAGTAGGTGTTGGTTTAAGGTGGGGGAGTGTCTATGGGAGGGATGTGATGCCCATTGGCCACCCAGAGATAAACTTTGCCCACCCAGATGAATTATCTGCCCATCCAATGAAAACTCACTGTTATAGCTATTTGTTTGAGTGTTGATAGTTTTCTGTAAATTTGTCATTGATCATCAAAAAATGCTCTGGCTTCCTACTGGCCATTTTGAACGTGTGGGGGTGCTTAGTCAGTGCTCTTCCATTAGATTATCACCCAACCACGACATTTCTTCACATGTGCGGTACAGGTGTGGTTATGTGAACTGCAAAACCTATTTGTGGCCAGCTGTGCTCAGCAATCCAATTAACACTGTTAATATCTTTGATTGTTGTTCATTCATCTGGTTCTTATAAAATACTAGTCGTCTTTAATCTAAAATCTTTAATTCAGGCAAAACAATACAGCTGAACTATTCATTAATATAAACCACATAGGCCTGGCAGTATCTCATGAGTAAAACAGGCTTCTTACGGCTTTTATAAAGTCACGCATCGACTCCATAAGTCATTTTTTCGCCATGCATACTGACATTCTTTCGCTAATACAGCCATATTTGTTTTGGTTTCTCGAAAAAAATTTCCAAGCAGTCTTTATAGGCAGATTATAATAATTCAAGTTCTAAATGCATGAAATACACAATTCTACACCTTTTATTGCTGGCACCTGTGATGAATCCTAGTATCACTGCGATATTATAACAGCTCTCCCATTCATCCACTCATTCAACTCATTCAGAACAAGAACAGGTGACCCAATGGAGTGATGGAGTTAGTGAGTGAGTAGGTGAACGAGAGAGTTTCCAGCCGATCTTATGTCTGCTTACAGCACGCCCTTACATGCCTCACTGGCTCTCACTGGCCATAATCGAGGAGGGAAGCAGCTGTCACATTTCTGAAGACAAGAGGAAGAATGAATAGCACAAATCTGTGCAGGGTTGTGAACGTGAGTGTATAACTCCTGTAAGGGACTTGTTCCCTGCAAACAAATCCTTCACGAACATCACACCAGGTAAGTGTAAGGTATCTATCGGTGCATCTCAGTCATGGACCTGAGTGCTTCATGTTTCCATAACTGGTAGCCTCAGAAAAAGTCAGAAATGATACTGCCAGATGCCAGACCCAGAAGGTGCTACAGCATAGAAAAGCTTTTGGGAAAGGTATCTGTTAAGTGAAGTTCTAGCAGCACCATGCCTGTTTCTAATTTAGATGAAACTGAAATAGCAGTGTACAAGTTTTACACCAAAGCAGGAACTTGAATATGGTCAGTCAGAACGATAGGTGAGAGAAATTTGTAAGGCAGCATTTCCTATAATACTTGTATATTTTTTAGGGTTGTTTTGGAAAATGTTACCAAATGACTACTGCACAAACCAGACATATGCTATGGAGGTTCTACCCCTAGATGGAGCATGAAAACCCCTGCAGTAGGCCAAAGTGAGTGGTTTGAATTGAGCTGAATGTCACACCTCCAAGTAGTTGAACTACATTTGCCTTGTACTTAGTGAGGTTATGTGTCTGCTATTTCTCTCAGATTATGCATGAAATTGAAATTCAACAGAGCCTGCATCATAAGCACCTTCTGAAGTTCTCACACTATTTGGAGACTTCATGTACATATTTATGGAGCTGTGCAGTAGGGAGGTGAGCCCCTGCAGTATTTGGCCTTTGCAGACTGATTATAAAGGCAAAGATTTTACGAGTTAAGTTGCCTTTTCACCCAATTTCCAGTCTCTGCAACACATCTTGAAGGCTTGCAAAAAATCGACCTACTCTGAAGTACAGTATTACGTTCAGCAGCTCGTAAAAGCATATCCACAAGAAAGGCATTCTCCATAGAGAATATTTCAAATTAGGTATGTGCTTTTGCCTGGTTTAATACTTTGTATATTAATGTGGGTGCTTTACAGGGCATTGGCAGCACATGTAATTCATATGGATTTCTGTGCCCTGGAAACTGCACGGACAGTTAACACCTTCTGTTATTAAACAAAGTATTTGAATGTAGAGTTGATGGAAAGTTATTTGTTTTTCAGAAAATTTGTTGCACGTTGCAAGTTGGGGGATTTTAAGTAAGGCTGGATCCAATGGGGAAGTGGTATAAGTATCTGCTTTATGCAGATTCTCCTGCAAAGATATCAAGTGATTTACAGGGCAAGCTAAAGCAGATGTGGGTGTGTTTACATTTTCCTTTTGTGTGCAGTGTAGAAGCTTCTGTGGAACCACAAGTGATATTACTCCATAAGTTTGGAACATAAAAGAGAATGGACCAGAGTCAGATGTTTGGGCAGTGGGCTGTGTGATGTATGTCTCTCTACTTGACCATTCCCCTGGCCAAAGATGTCATGCTCATGCTGTCTGAAATTTTCACCAGTACAGCATTTTCTGCCAAATGTTTAGGAAAAGGCAAATATCTTTGCTGTTTCTTTCAACCCAGGCACGAAACGTTCATCGGAAGATCACCCTTTTGGGGCTGGGATGTATAGAAGATCAACTGGCAGGTTTCAGAACTGAAGTACACCCTGCCAAAGAGCCTCTCTGCAGCAGCCCAGAAGATAATTCCTGGGATCTTGCACAAGAATCCATGCAATCGCTTCACATCAGATGAGATCTTGCAACATGAGTCCTTCACTAAGGCTAAACTGCCACCTAGCAGCTGTGTGACAGTGTGACATTTCAAGCCCTCAAACTAATTCGAGAGGCACCTCAACAGAGCAGACCTCCACCATTTTAGAAAGAAAAGATCCTAATTTAAGCTCCTTCAATGCAAAACCCAGGCAGTCCTGCATCTCTCAGCTCATCTGGCTTAGACGCTTGACCTGGTATTTCCATGGTTTCTTGCAGTTGATAAGCCTTTACGTGAGGAGCTGCACAATGTTCAGGAGGTCAGCTGAAAGCCCCTGAGCTCTCAGTCAGAGGAGTCAGTGAAAGCCCCTTTTTCCAGTGTTCAGCAGAACATAAACAATCCACTGACCGTCCAAGCAGAGGAGAAGTCAAGGAAATTAAGTACAGCGGCTGTTAATCAGGTCACCGACAGACCATCGATCGCCTGGGAACTAGATAGGGCAAAGAAGTCCAGTTCACCCTGTGGTTGGTGGGTCGACAACCGCAAAGCATCTGTCGGGGCGGCAGAGGATGGATCAAAATGTGATGTTGATGACCCAAGAAACTCGTGATGAACTGGACTTCCATGACCGACCCTCTGCTCAGGTCAATGTGGTTGTGGGGTGACTAACGACCATCTGGGCACAGTACGGGTCTCGAAAGTTCTATCCCTTTAGAAGTACCATGCTGCATAGTGCGTAACGTGAGTCGACAGTTTACATTGTACAGCTTTTGCATGGTTGCAGTGAAGGTGAGTTTAGTCCACTTTGGACTTTGGTGAACATCATGCTCCTTTAAATGGGACCTATGTTCATTTGCTCAGTGACACCTTATAGCGCAGACTGGCTGCACTGATCTACTGGGTGCCATGGCAGCAAACACCCGAATTCCTCTCCCACCTCCTTGTTTTCCACAGAGAAGCAGTCTTCCCCCTTTCTAAATAAAATTCATGTGTGTTGCTAGCACTGAAGTTCACTAACTAATGGCATGAAGCGATTTGTACATTTATTCAGTTTTAACTTCTGTGGCAAATTCTTTCAAGTTGCAGTAACTTAATTTTGAGAATAAATACCTAAAATAGTTCTTAACCTAAATGGTTGTGTGTTTTGTGTATGCCTGTGATCTGGAGCTAAATTGGTGCAAGCTTCATGCAATGATGAATGGACATGTTGCAGGGTTAATGTCTTCTGCAGGATAGTGCAGGTAGTTGATGCAAATGTATGTTTGTAGTTTGTTGTGAAAATATTGTTTTAACTGAACCAAATTAAATCTGACTCCGTTATTTATATTCATTATAAGGTATGTAGATATGATCACTATGTAATTTAGGCTTACTCTGATTACATCCAGTTGGCAATTTTCCAGCTCATGATCGATCTGTTTCAAAGTCACTCGAGACTTTTGGTTTCGAGGCAGGCTTTACAATGCAATTTTGAAAAATCAGTCACGTGACCGCCATGTCGTCTTTCCATTGGAGGGATTAAATGTAAAAAAAAAAAAAAACCTGGAAAAATTGGTTGTGTAGGTTGTTTGTGGTGTTGTTGGTTTGAGCAGGTAGTTTGGCAATTATTAATATTTGAAATACAATAGCATTAGTTAAACAGATTAGTAGTTAAATAGCGTGATTTAGATTTACAGTAGGTATAGTGAGGAACACATAGGTACCGTAGGTGTACAGACTTATGTCAAGTTAAGCCTGATCGAGTCACATTCAATAACTTTTAAGTCCAAGGTCAAGAGACTACTGAAAGCGAAGTTAGTCTATTATGACCCACTGTCCATATCTGACTTTTAATACAGCATACAGACAGCAATGTGATGGACTGCTACAATATAAAGAAAAGCCCAAATTGACTTGCGTCCAATGGTCCTGGTCCCAAATGCGAACGCAAGTTGACACATGGCAATAGTATCAAGTTTTTTGTCAGATCTAGTTAGAAACATAAGTTGCAAAGTTAGATTATAATAAATAAATAATTGCAGTTTTCCCTCTTTGCAAAGTGTCTTTAAAACAGGTGTCATTTCATTTCAGGTAACGGACAAGAGGAAAATAGTCTGAAACGCCAAAGCATGGAAAAAAATAGCTTTGAATAAAAACCTGTAGAATTGTTGTCTGAAAATGTGTTTTTGCACTCTTCTAGTATTACTCCTTAATTAAATCTGAATAATTCCAATAACCTGCTCAGCATACACAAACAAAAACTTTTAGAAAATGATTATTTCTCTGCAAACTCAACACTTGCATGGCATGTAAATAAAGAAATTATGCCTTAACAAAATATACAACCATAGGAACAAACTGAAACAGAACCATCTTTATAAATGCTATAAGAACCCAATATTAGTGCAAGAATGGTATTGAAGCCATACACAAGAGAAATTAATATTGAAAAGTTGTTCAAATTTACACTCGTTGAATTAAGATTAATAGGAAGTTGCTATTCTACACTAATTGCCGATACATCTATGACCAAGGAAAAACTAATCAAAATGAAATTATATTATGCACATTGACAGCTTTGTTCTACTGTATCTGCAGTTAAGGTTGTTGCCAATAGGCTGTGCACAGTCTGTTTCGAAATGTTTCAACACATTGGTTGTTTTAAAATGTAACAAAACCATTTTGAAGATTCAAAATTAGCATCTCTACAGATGGTTGTCCTTTTTACGTAAACTTGCCCTTTTCAGACTGTGACATAGCGCAAGATTCTCTTTCATCTGATCTAGTCACAGATACAGTGTGAAACCGGTTTGAACTCAGTTCAGGGACTGCAGGGCAGCTACCGACAATGTTAATATATTTGGTCAGTTCAGTTCAGGGATGACACCTGGTCAATGTGTCAGTATGTAAAAATTAGAGGCTATAAGACAGTTAATACTATGTAGGTGCTCACCTCTAGTTTAACCAAACTGAGGGAATTTACCAGAAAGCCAAAGTCATTAAATCGTAATGCGCAATGTTCTTATGTTAGTTCCTAAGTGTGTGCCAATGCTGGCCAGGAACTGGGGTAATGTCACTCCCTAGGAATCAACTAAAGATTGTAATTCCTGAAAACAAGAATTAAAGCACTTTATTTGCCGGGCATAAATATCACACATCAATTACATTTAAGAGCAAAGTACAGAGATGTAAACACTATTTGTGAGAGCCCCCTTTTTCACGCCCTGCATTCCTGCCCCCTCGTCTTCTCCCCGGTGTGACTCTAACAAGCCACACCTGTTGCTCAATTGTCTTGCCTCTCATTTCAGTCCTCGTGTGCCTCACCCCAGCTGCCTCTCGTCTGCTCCCTCGTTAGTCACGTATAAGAGTGCCTCCCCAGTCCGGCTGTTGACGGTGCTCTAGTGGTTCCCTGATTGCTAGCTGTGCCTTTTCTTTGACCCCCATGTGGTCCACTTCGGTATGCCCTGCTCCCGTTCCTTAAATAAAACCCCTTTTATTTGTCCTCACGCCTGCTCCCTGCCTCCTTCCTTTTGGCCTCGTGACACCATTGTTCTTATGGACCCATCTACACTCACCACACAATGCACTTCAGGTGTGCTTAATAATTTTCTAATTATTTGTCAGAGGATAATATATAAGTAGCGCTACAGCCTCATGTGTCAGTGTTAACTGTACAGCATGCGTGCCTTATGATTGACTGGAATTTCATTTACAGTTCCACCTGCCCCCTGCCTTATTTTTCCTGGATGAAAGCCACAGCCACAGCTCCATGATTTACCATGCTCTGCCTAAAGTAGCTGGGTCAGTTTGTATATTAATAACTAAGAAAGTATCTTTGCTGCCAGTATAATGCAAATCAAGCAAGATGCCACTTTTCTTAGTAATGCTATTTTATCCTTTTCCACATTTTTGTTTCATGTACATATTAAGCTTTAAATCCTCACTTCTTACAGTTTTTTTGACCTTGAAAGTCATTGGAGATGATGGAAGAAGAAAATGATCCCACAAGGGATTTCCAGGTCACCAAAACACTACATTAACCCTTGACCTTTCATAAAGAACTCAAAAAAAAGACCACAAGGTGAATGTAAGTAGGCCATCCCAGGTTATTCTTTAACTAGATAGATCCCTTCAGTAGACCATTGGTCTAAGATGTCTTCAAGAGTTTAAGATCTAACAAGGAAATATGTGGGTAAGTAGAATGAATCCACAAAAAGTGTCATATACTCCCTAGAATGGCTTTTGTGACAGACATTAGGCTCAGAAACCCCGCAAGAAAATACCTGCTTAATGGGCAGGTAATGGTCAGCAGGTCTATTTATGGGGTTGAGTGCAGGGCTAGAAGCTTCCAGAAGACTCCAGTTTCAAGCTGCTCATTGGTGCCTTCCGTTAGCCTTGGCTTTACACTGCTGACCATGTGACAGATAATATCCCCAAGAAAAGTCACTGAAAAGCTGGTGAATATTTAATAAAAATTTTAACAAAACATTACTGAAGCAAGTTCTTGTATTTGTGTGTACACACATGTTTTTGTGTTTTAATGTCAACTGGAGGTATTATTACAGAACAAGAGTATTTAAAAATGCGGTTTACTTTATTTCAAAGCATGGTTTGTTAGTCTGTTTAGAGTACTTTAGGGTCTTGCAGTGTGAGTAAATTATTTTAGACTGGATATTTTTTTATTAGTCTAGTCACATCCTTCTTGTATGTAGCAAAGTGCTTTGGGGATGATTCGTAATATCTTCACTGAACAGGCTGAATGTTAATAAACCATTGGATCATTGACCCTTCTAATGACCTTCTCCCTGAGCCCCACAACGAGCTCGTAAGCCAGATTCTTTCCATTCCGTAATAAGGTTATATTATGATGATGATTATGATGTCATTATTATGAGGGCGATAGTTTATGTTGCCCATTCAAATTGAATCCTAAGGGAAAGTTCCTTTCTGTCTTCATGAGTAAGACTTACGTTATGGTAATGCTGTCAATTTAGCCGATGCCATGGTTCGTAATGCAAAATGAAGCTCCGCCTGGTATTTGAAACTCATTATCATAGATGTTGCTACTTATTAATGGGAAATACAAAGAATCCATCCATCCATTCATTTTTGAACATGAATATGATACGATAAGTAAAAAATAATAATAATAATAACTACTGCCCCTGGAGAGTTAATAAACAAAAAAATTCTGTAACTAAATACAGTAAGTGAAATGAAAATATATGAATACACGTTTCTTTGGGTAACGCAGAAAATAACAACATGTGATACATTATTGAACACTGTGTCAGATGCTTATGCTTGCAATCCCCGCAGAGACGGGAAGTATGGCTGTGTGGATGCTGCCGTGCATCAGTAGAGAGTATCGTACAGCACATTACTAGCCTCGGAATAGATGAAAATTCAACCTTGACTATGTAATGTGTATCGCTATCTTGCCATTGTAAAGTGAATATCATCTGTGAATTACATATGGTAGAGTGCAACACCACCTTAGTCAAATGAACACAGCACGTTTGTGTGAAACAGATACATTGGTGATAGAATCTGGGGTATTAAGTGTCAGAGTGTGAATTTTAGTAGCATTTGGTTTACAGTTAGCATTTGTTGAGACGAGAAACTAATTGTCTACAGGTTAAAAATGTCGCTGAATCTTATGATCAGTGTTCTTGTCATGCTACTGTCTGCCAGAAGGGAGGATGGGAAAATAGCCACTGGCATTCCGTACGATCTAGTCTGACTTACCGAACAGCCACATACGTCCAACAAAAAACCTTCTACGGTGCTACTGTGGGTTCCGTGCTTTCCAGGAGCATCACTGCCTGGTATGGCAGCTGTACAGTAGCTCAGAGGACCACAGAACCTTACGCAGTGTGATATGATGCAGCAAAGAAATCATCAGGACTAAATTGCCTGCACTGCAGAACATGTGCGCCTGACTATGTAGGTCCCAGGCATGTAGTATTGTCAAAGACCCCCACCACCCATGCCATGAACAGTTCCAGTGACTGCGCTCAGATAGGCTCCTCCAGAGCCTAATGGCCAGGACTGAGAGGCTGAGGAGCACCTTCAGTTCCCAGACCATTAAGATCATTAACATCACCAACTTAATTAAGTTATAACTGCAACCTGCTCTTTAAATATTTGCTCAAATATTTTATTATAACTTTTTTTTCATCTTGACTTATTACATGTTTCTATATCTTTAGTGCTTATTTTGCTAAGTTAGCGTTTTTATTTGCTTATCCATCTACCTTGTTTGTTGCACAGTCGTGGCAGTTCCATGTCGCTGCTGGTGTACCACGGCATGCATATAACTAATACAAATCTTGAATCCTTGATCGCTGTGAGCTTTGTGCTGGTTAGATGTCATGGAAGCAATGAGAATGGAATATGTATCCGTAAAAACCGATTAACATTCTGGACCATCATCTGATATCTGATGAAGTGAAGACCTTGGTGGGTCTTTCTTATTATGTTTGAGATGTGATGGGACCAAAGGAGGATATCAGTGATTATTATTCACAAGAATTTAAAGCTGAGGATAAAAAATGAACTATAAATAATAATACTGAGTTCAATGACTTCCCTTTTTTAATTTCATTGGCTGCTTGCTTGTTTTTAAATTTCTACGGTCTCGGTCTTCTTCTTCATTTTCTTCAATGAGGTGTGCGGTTCTACGAGAATAATCAACAACAACTTGATGTAATGCGCTTCTAACCGAGTTGCGGTTCATTATTCTCGTATAACCAAAGACCTCGAATTGGTTTATTCCGCTTATACCACAGCTAACAAAAAAAATATTGTAATAGGATTAACTAGTCACGGTTAATTTTTTAGAAGAAAATTGTTTCAGTTTAATAATCCGATGTGCTCTTGAGAATATGCAGGCACTTTAAGGACAGAACATCTGGTCAGGCTACTCACTGCAAGTGGCAAGTGTGTTAAGTTATCACAGAAACCGTCAACAGACAGGCGCTTGAAGACTAGGCTGATAAAAATGACCGTTTATTTATGAGTAAAAAGTCACATGGGCTTTTATATCAGCATATTTTATAAAACATGTAAGTGCATTAATATAGAACTGTTACTAGGCTACAAGAAGTACCATTGCAGTTACATAAAAATAATCAATATTCATGTGGCATCTCTGGACCCACAGGAAAATAGTATTTAACAAAGCCGTGGTATAAATAAATGTAAATGTAATGCAAATGTAACTGCACTTAGCCACCTCTACTGACTTTCTGGTATTGGTCTGCCTTCTGTCCAGTCTTATCTTCAGGCTGCAATTTCTCCCATGCCTCTTTACTTGAGCCCACTCCCCTGTGTTTTATCTGGGCTAAACCACAGATTGTAAACCCTGGTGGCAGATTAAGTCCCTGAGGTTCAACTGAAGGAAACAAGCTGCCGCTATAGACTAAACACCAGGTGCCTAGGGGCT
>JAAGVU020000113.1:18595438-18615368 GCA_011763525.2 Mormyrus iriodes | reverse complement strand
TACACTGTATGAAGTGTACACTGTATCAATGAGCACAAGAATAATTTTGTCAGCTAGTTATCAAGAAGAGTATGTGGCTTAATCTGTCTGCCCCCTTTCCCACTTGGTAAATAAATCAATAAATTCTACCATAGATTTGTAAACCAAACATGCCAATTAAATCTATTGTATTGCTGGAACCAAGTAACTGTTTATTTTATGCTGGTTTGTTTAATATCTTCATACCATGAACCTATCTGTTTAGTTGATCATAAATAACATAATGCCCTTTACAGAATGCTTGTGGTAGTCAAAGTTGTGAAAAAAGTGGGAAAACACAGGCGATACCTGAAGGCAAGTGTTAAAACAATATAGCACTGCTGTTGAATGTATGTGTATTATTTTTACACACTATGGCATAGCGTAAGTAAGATCTGTTGTAATTAAAATATGTTTCACCTTTCAGCATGTAAGGCAAGGAATTTTTAACTATATTATATATCTCTATGAACAATCTTAAACTAAATATTGATAACAGCAGATATTTTCAATAAGAAAGTGCAATTTTCAACAAATATATACTTAAAATGGTTTGCTTTGGCCAGTTTCGTTTCACACAATATTATATCCACCAAAGTGACTAGATATAAGTAAAAAAAAAAAGTGTGCCAAATTACTAGAATTTGTCATCTGCATGTTGTTTCATAATTTCTCAAAGTATGTCATTTCATGCAGTCACATGGTATTCTTAAACCGATTCATTCAATCTTTTACACTTCATTATTCATTAATAATTGTCAATTATAAATGATAATATACATTTGGCCATCTTCTTTGCCGTCATCTTTCAAAAATACTGTAACATGTATATGACTGAGTGCGTGCACATATGCTGATGTCTCACACTCATAAAAAGAATGAAACATGGTTATAGTTTAGGCACAAATACTTAAAATGTCCTTTGTGACAATTCAATGCTTCAGATACACACAAATAATGTCTACATATCGTCTAGGCAACAAACAAAAACATAATTTCACGATACGATTAACGTCAACATTTTAAATAGTATTTTGTAATATTTGTGAAATGCATGCTTTAACATATGAAGGTGGAATTTGATTTCAAGATTGACATGGGTTGAAATCTTATAAATCTTTCTATTGCTTGACACCCCAAGCTGACCCTCAAAACCAGCATGTGGTAAAATTCAATTTCCATGTAAGTTCATGTAAATACAGTTTCATGTTTGGAAAACCAGGGCAAATATAAAAGAATAATATTAAATATTCCATAGCCATTTGATTACTTGATACTGCTGTCTCAGGAATTAATGGCATTCACAGTACTGAAAGAAAATATGCCTCAAACAAGGGTCAGACTTAATTTCATTATAATTTAAAAACCAAAGCTCATTTTAAGACATTGCGCAATAATACTTTTTACAGAAAAAGTTTGCCCAAAAATTGCAAGATATATATTATTTATCATAATTGGTTGTCATACTGAAGGTTCCAAATTGCTCAGGTGTGTTGAATGGACAAACTGATGCCATTCTTTGGTATAGATTTGAGTAGTTTGCTTCAAAACATGAAAAATATAAAGTAGAATGAAAGAGTAACTAGTCAGCTTGGTGTCATCTTATGATAGATACACAGACAGAAGAGATACACCTTAACACAGACCAGCTCCTGTCATTAAGTAGAATTGTCTTTTCATTGTTTTAAGTAAATTACCGATAAATGTTGGTCGTTAAAAAAAAAAAAGGCTAATCTTTTATTTCTTTTGTATTTATACAATTGTACACAACACAATTGTGATGGTCCGTTCAGTTTGCAGCCGATCTTTTTGTTTTCAGTGAAAACGCTATTGAGCTATCAAGATAATTCACTCAGTTGTTGTATGTAACATCAATCTGAACACATTTCTAATATCACCGAAACTATTGGACCAAAGTAGCCTAATTTATGGTGCATTGAGTGAAGGTCCTTTTCAGTCAGGTATGTTGGCGTTTGTTCTCAGGCTCGCCCGACCCCCGACACAGAAAAGGTATGTGCAAAAATGAGCAATTGCTTCAAGGTTTACTAAGATCTAAGTTTGTGCATTTTGTCTGTTTTTGTTACATCCCTATTATTTTAATATGCATACGCCGATGGCATTACGTTCCTCACAGAAATGACGTCATGATGGAGAATGCACCACACAGTAACTGTAACGCACTACATCTACAAAACTATTTACAACACACATATAGATAATTGTTATCACAGTCTATTGCATAATGGTGATAATTTTTAGTTTATAAATATTACAAATGTATATATTTATTTACTAAACATTACATAATCTCCATTTCCATCTGAAATTATAATCAGAAAAAAACTGCTAATCTACCCCTTGCAAACATTTTCCTTTTTCTAAAAGCAATGACACAGCACGTAAGTCCCATTCTCCCTGCGGACCCATAATGCTATCATCTTCTCACTATTTGAGAAAGTTAACACAATGAATTTCTAAAAGTCACTGATCACCTACTCCCTCCAAAGCACATCTGACATGTGTCCTTCACAAATTTCCAGTGTCTTTTTGGTGTTAATGTTTCCATGTTATTATTTCCACAGTGATACTCTGGCCGCTTTCTTTTTCCTTCTTGTCTACCACCCCCACCCCGCCCCGCAAAAAAAGAAAATCTGAAAGATGACATAAGTGTGCATTCCAGTAACAAAAAATAAAGTAAACAAGCCAAAATCTTTTTTATTCATATACTTCAGAAAGGAAGACTAGTTATTATTCTAGGTTTAAAGTTAATTAATTCCAAATATTTTAAGTAGATGTACACATATATTTGAATATACATTCTTAAGTTGCAGGGGAATGTGTCTAAAATATAATACAAGGTAAATATGTACAGGATCTTTATAGAATTTTTTTTGTTCTGAATAAACTGGAGAAAAAAAATAAAATATTAAAATCCATTCTGTTGTTTTTTTTATTTTGTCTCCATAAAAATGAATTAAAACATAATATTAAAAAGGAAAATGGGATCATAAATTTGATGCAAAGCGCATCTTGTCTTGCTCTGTTTCTGTACTACTTAAGACCGTGGACTCTCTTCTAGAACCTGTGGAATCTCTGTGCTGGGCAGTGGAGGGCGTGCCACGAGCAGGCGGCAGCGCTCCAGAGGACATCTGCCGAAATAGACTGACTCGCTGTGGGACGGTGTTGCGGATTCCACTCTGCACTCCCGGCCCTTGCGCCGTGGACAAAGGTGGAGCTATGGAGGCCAGGGATTCTCCGGATGTGGGGTGTGGCCTGGACACGAGCGTGGTCTCGTGCGGCAGGGATGGCTGGGAGGCAGAGAGGTGACGAACGTCTCTGCTCAAGCTGCCTGAGTGCAGCGCCTGCGTGCTTTTGTGCATGTCACTTCTCTGTGGAGATGGGACTTGCTGCGGCTGCTGTTGGGATGTAGACTGGGGCGTTTGCTGCGCCTGTTGTGTAGATGACGATGCCATCGGCTGCTGTATGAGGGAGAGCTGGGAGGCAGTAGGTGAGCCATACTGAAATGTTCGCCCGCCACCAAGTGGGGTCTGCACTGGGGGACTGGAGATGGCCGTGGTGAAGGAACAGGGGGATATAATCACCCCCTGCTGCTGGAGAGGTGTTTGTGGGTTGGGGGATGTGGAGTTGAGGTTGCCATGAGATACACTGGTGACGCCGTAGACTTGGCCAGGGGCAGGGAGGACACGAGGCAGCTGTGCAATGCTTGCAGAGGTCAAAAGGTTAGATTGCTGTAATTGGTTGCTGACCAGGGCAGTGGCATATGGCTGAGCTGGAGAGTTAATGATGGAGTTCCCAGACGCTGGAGTGGAATTCATCCCAGTGACTGATTGTTTGCGGTCCACCATCATCACCATCTCCCTGTCCTGTCGGATAATTTGTTTCAAGATTTCGTTTTCCTGTGTGTTGAAGACACCAGCATTCAGGTCCTTTTGGAACTTCTGCAGCAGGAGCGAATTCTTCTTCCCTGTTGAGAGGTGAACATGAGAAATGTCTAAACTCAAAGGCTGCATGAGGCAAAAGGGTGGACAAGTGTGTGTGAGTTATCTTTCAACTGAATAAAGTGTCTGCAGCTACAGGACTACAGGCCACAACCTCCTGGCACGGATCCGAAACCTGCTGCGTTACACGCCACAGCTGGTGCCATGAATGCTATTTAAGATATGTCCATGTAATAATAATAATAATAATAATAATAAAACAGTTGCTAATAAACTCCATGAGTTGTAAGCAACTGTTACCATTATGTATGTGATATCATACGATATGGTGGGATCTACCATCAGACTAATTCGTTCAGCACTAATAACTATATTTATTTACTATTTTTTGTTCAAACACACACACTCATACACACACACACACATGCTCACACACGCACGCACACATACACACACACACACACTTACACATGCACGCACATATACACACATACACACACACACACTTACACATGCACGCACATATACACACACACACACACACACGCACGCACACTCACGCACGCACACTCACACACGCGCACACACACACAAACACACACACACACAATTCTCTTTACTTACCACATACTGTCCAACGCAGTAAAAAGTGAAAAGGAAATAGTGACCTATAAATGATCTGTACAGGACTTAAATACTGAACGTGAATTAGAGTCATAATCTACTTTAGTGTGTTCTAGAGTTTAATACAAAGAACAGATTTTTAAACAAAAATGCTCCCTTCAAGATTATAATTTCAAATTTCATTGAAGACAATGAAAAGTACAGCTCTGCAATTTCCCCAGAGAAATCAGCTATCAAGGCTTGTTTAAGTAGCTTAAAATGAAATGGTGCCGTAAACAGGTTATCAATCTTTTATGTGCAGTTATTGTTTGTTTGCATTTTTTCCATCGGCCGCACCTGAAAACTATATTTCAAAATCGGGTGTCACAGTGCTCAGCCAATGTTCATTTTCTTGATTCTAGATTGATTTTTTAATTTCAATAAAAATGCACAATATAAAATGTATTTTTAAGTAAAAAATACTAACTTATTTGTCTGAGATTTTGATTCAGTTTGTTGTTGAATAAGTCAAGACATTTATTCCAGTATAAGAATAGATTGTATCGCCTACGATACAACGTAGACAAATTACCAGACTACAGTAATGACAATTATTTTAACCAGTTGTGCCATGAATGATGTGTGACGTGTTTTATACACTCGCAAAGATATTACTGGGTGTTAAAAGGAGCTTGAATGGACAACATCTATACATATTAACATAAGTGTTTAGCCCAAGTTCTGCTACATATTTATTACTTGAATTGCTCCATTAATCGATGTACAGTATGGTTGCAAAGCAAAATATTCCTAAGCATATAAGGTGTTATTGCAATATCCTTTAATAATTCCACTAAACATTCAATTTTATGTGATACAGCCATTCATATTATAGCCATATAATGTAAGAAACAACTTTTTGTGTCTTTGTAGTGTTTGTCTTGCTGGGGGTTGCTTCATTGCCGTTAACTGTTTTCAAGTAATGTCCTGTACTCAAGCCGGGCACATAGCCACGCAGTAGAACTATGAGTTCGGACCCCCCTCAAAATTTGACACGAATGAATTTCAAGGGCTGTTCAAACTTGTTATATTACTACAAGGATACATGCCCGGTAGGTAGCAAACAATTTTTTTGGGGGGGGGGGACCAAGCCTGTAATTATGCTATGTGGCCATGTGCCTGACTGATAAGACTTCCCTGTTAAGGGATTTCATATTCTGAAGGTCTTAATAGTGTTTTACTGCTATGGTCAACGAGAATTACCTCGGTACAACAACAGTTACTGTTTCCACTAATGCTTTCTTTTGAGATTGATATCATAAAAAAAACAAGCTATCAGGACATATTACTGGAAGACTGATCCGAAGTGCAGATTATGACAATGAATTAATCATGAGGTCCAAAACATCCACATCTACATAGTTAGTCACAAAAGCAGTCGAGTTAAAATGATGGTACTATCTATCTGCACGTGTTACATGGGTTACTCGGACAAAAACGAAACATCAGGGGGATCAGGACATCCTTAAAATAGCATAAAGATCATATCTGAAAAGATTTGGATTGCTTCTTTGACACAATGAGATTTTTATACTGTGCTCTGCTTCACGTTGACACACATACATACACAATTTCATCATTAAAAAGATTCCTGTTTATACAAATATATTTTGCGGTCCCCTATTGTACACAGACACATTGTGTGTATATATATAAATATATATAACCATTAACTATGACTATAACTACCTAAAGAACTACCTAAATGAACACACTGGTTCTAGAAGCACAAAAGTCTGACCTATAGCCAATCATTTATTCTATAGGATCTGCTATAAAGGGGGCACTGTGGGAAAGCCATGGTTACTAGATCTAATGCTACAGGTAATGAAAACGCAGGGCTAGAGACTTACATGTCACTGAACAATACAGGCGGCACGTGCTGATTTTCTGTAGTTTGGGAGTACAACACGAATTAAAGGTATTAAAAGCATTACATTAAATAAATCTGCTTGGAGGGAAATCTTAAAAAATGCAAATAAGCAATGCAGTGCTCTGTACTGTCAAATTTAAAATATGGTTCTCTTAAAAAAACACTATCAAGCTCATAGAATCCATCCGTTTTCTGTAACTGCTTATCCCATTCGGGGTCACGGGGGGTCCAGAGCCTATGGGCACAAGGCAGGGAAACAACCCAGGATGGGGCGCCAACCCATCACAGGGCACACACACACCTACGGGCAATTTGGTAGCTCCAATTAGCCTCAGAATGTTTTTGGACTGTGGGGGGAAACCTGGAGTACCCGGAGGAAACCTCACGACGACACGGGGGGAACATGCAAACTCCACACACAGAACCCAGGCAGAGACTGGAACTCTGGTCCCAGAGGTGTGTGGTGGCAGTGCTAACCACTGCATCACTGTGCCCCCCCTGCTAACGGAATCTGCATTCTTACATTGAAAAGCGAACATACATACATATGTTTTGTACATAGTCTGTATTTATTGGATGCATATTGTCTGTAAATAACATGTTCATTTCGTATGTGGTATATATGTATGTATGTATGTATGTCTGTATGTATATATATATTGTAGCGGAGTTGGGACAGGGGAGTGTGACTCCCAGCATGCACTGTTCCTACCGGGTTTTGTTCGAGTTGTTTTGGGTCTGTTTTAGAGGTTAAATTCGTTATTGTTAAAGTTCTCTGTGTTTTGTGTTATGGGGAATGTTTAGGAGATAATTTCAGTTAGTTTCATTTAATGTCTGGAAGTTACCGTCGGCAAAATGCAGCGTAGTTTGTATGCCTTGGGGCAAGATTTCAGCCAGTGGAGGGGAGAGTTGGTGCTGGGCATAAATTTTTCCATCTTACATGCTTGGTGCTAGTTACAAAATAAAGCTTGGAGATTCTCTCCTTTAGAGTTCATTTTCTGGTGTTGTCGTCATTCTTGCGTTGACGAGTGAGAAGAGCAAAACCATCACAGTATGTATGTATGTATGTATGTATGTCTGTTGCCTGTACAGAGGAGAGACACCATCGGCCGGAGCCAAATTCCTTGTGTATATTAACATACTTGGCCAATGATTCTGATTCTGATTGTTTATTTTCTGATGTTTATGTTGTAATATTTACATGAATTCAGCATATCGTACTAAGAATTCAGATTCCTTACTAATAATGACATGCATGTCATAAAAATATGTATTGGGAGAAGTGCTCTCGTTTGAAGCAGTTTGTCTTGGGAGTTAATAAGACAGTTATAAAGACCACAAGCAGCCCGCTGTCTTACGTGCATCTACGTGCCACTGCTGCATAACCTTTTATACATTTTTTTCCAATTTATCAAACATCAATGGAACCAATAATAACAGAACAAGTAATCAATGGAACTCGATGCAGTGTTTCTAATTACAGGCAATATAAGAATATTTATAAGATTTTACATTTAAACTGAATGCATTATTTGTTATTTGAAGGTATGGATATAATTTTTATAAAGCAAAAAAAAAAAAAGGCAAACACTGTCCACACTGTTTGTCCTGTACATGGTTACAGGGGATCGGAGCCCATCCCAGAAACAACCCAGGATGGGGCACAGACATACCATTCACACCTATGGACAACTGGGCAACTCCAATTCATGTTTTTGGAATGTGGGGGAGGGGGCAGACAGGGAAAACCCAATGGGGAGAACATACACACTTTGCACACCTAGAGCCAAGGCAAGGAGCCGAATCCTGCTCTCTAGAGGGGGAACAACAGTGTCAACCACTGCATCACAATGCCACTATGCTGCCCCCCAAGAAAGGTATACAATGTGTGAAAATCCAAGAAAATAAACACAGATTTAGATTTTTTGTTTATATAACCCATATAAAAACCATGCATAGTTTGCACTTTCCTAGTGTATAAAAGAAAACACAACTGACATCAAGGTATTACATGTCAAAATGTAAAATATTATATAATATCACAATCTGATGATTCACCAGTCTCAAGATTAATTTTCTGATGATGTTAAATGTTGTTAAATGTAGGAGATGTATTGCACCTTTTTAACAAAACGTACGGAGTGCACACAATGCTGCGGCAAAGTAAATGTCGGCCAAACCCCTGACAGCTTTCAATTTGCGGCAGGGCTCAGTGCACGGCTCCTGCGATCAGCACTAATTCTGTCAGACAGGATGGGAGGCTAAACCGCGAAGCTAGCAGAATGAAGATCATAGGTTCCAGCCTTTGACACACTTAGGATGGTGTTGAGGGACGTTGCACGGAATCCATTTTATATAACAGCGCAAAAAATTATACTATGTTATATATAAAAAAACAGCATTTCACGTATCCTAGGAACATAAATCTCACTAACTAGAAACTATCATTTCACCTAGCTGTCAGTCTCCGTCTACATACACACACGTGCTCCGCTGCATGTCCGCTGTCCCTGTTTTACTTCCGAAACATTCAGAAACATTCTATCACAGATACGTCCAGATCTGAAATAGCCCACATAGCTATAACTGCAATTGTTCTACCGAACCAATAACAAAGCGCATAGCATTATACAAAAATGATCTGCAACTGAAAAATTCCACCAAAGGCCCATGTGAATTAAAAAAAAAAATAGTGACTACAAGAATAAATCAAAACATATTTTATCCAGTAATGCTTTCTTTTTTTTCTGAAATTGTAAGCTTTATTAGAATTGCATTAGACTATACATTATAATCATCGAAGATATGCATTTACAACCAGCATGGCATCTGAGTGGTTTTGTCAGAGACCACAACTGAAACAAATTAAACTGAGTACATGCTATTCCATGATTCTAAAAAGGGCTAAATTACCATTCTTAAAATTATAGGATTTATTTATAGGAGTTTTGCTCCACATCAGACAGTCAGTTTTTCGTGGGGGCGGGGGCATTCATTTTCAAGTCCCAGGACGGTTTCTGCATAACTTAAACTTGATTAAACCAGCTTACCTGGTTAAGGAGATTGAATGGTTCTCTATTTGCTGCCGTCTCAGAGGGGAGTGCTGCTTTGTTGCTGATCGTTCTGGAATGCTTAAGCATGGATTGTGAAACTTAGAAGCCCTAATCTTTTCAAACAGTAAAAACCCATAATAATTTCGTCCCAGGCTTCTCAAAGAGCAATAGTTCCATGCAACCGTCCAGATTTGCCTTGCCAAGGAGCTGTGAGTGCAGAGGTGACCCTCTACTCCTAAGTACCAAATACTGAATGTGGGCATGTCATCCTGATAACCTTTGTGGAATTGGTTACTGTCTTTTTCTCTGTTTGCGTTAACCTGAAACCCTCGTTTGGCGTACATAGCTACCACTACGGTAATACTAGCTATTTATATAAATTTACAGTTCATATAGCATAATATGCATTTGCGTACATTTACCCTGTTTAGAGGCAAGAAGTCATCAACATTGCAAAATATACATTTAACCTCATCGGTCCAAATGGTATCATAATTATATGGTGTATGGTGGAATTATTAAGGTTGCACAAATGAACCATGTAATTTGTCAGTGGTATTCATTATAAATGTAAGCAAAACGTAGTTCCAGCTTCATAGTTCATGCTGTTATACCACTGCAGTATTCAGTCACCATTTAGGAAGTCTTCCTTCTATCATTCATTATGCGCAATGTAGGCGAATACCAATGTTGAAAAAGTTTAAGGTGCCACACTGCCCTATATGGTACAGGTTTTATATTGCACATAAGCAAATGCAGAAGATAATTACAGTAATAATGGCCTATTTATTTGAAGAAAGAGTCAGCTTTTTTTCAGTGTTAATAGTCTGTAAGTCTGTGATTTTAATGCATTTAAGGGATGCTGCAATCCAAGTGCTGTACCGTCTGTGATCAAACACTATTTTTATTAGAATATGTTTATCTTTATTTATATAGGAAATACAGATGAAAACTAGCCTTTTGTCTAACTCTGGGATGTTTGCAGCTATGTTGTTAATTTGCATTGCCCCCCATCAAGGAAAACGATAAAAAGCTTATCGCAATGAAATGATTGAAATAAGTGCTTTATCAAATTAAAACAGAAGCATTACTAAATGAATTAAAAAAATCATAGTAAAGAACAAAAACTTGTTTTTTCCCCTCATCCCTATTGAATGTTTGTGACCGCCAGTGCCAAGCATGTCCAGCTGGACTACACTGGGCACAAAGGGACTGCGATAGAGTCTGTGCCCCTTTGGCTATTACATATGCCGGGCTTACTTACTGTATAACTACACAAGGGCCATATGTATAAGGTGCTTTCAGATCCATCTCAAGAAGCACTGGGCGCCACTACGGGCAGTTTAGAGACATCGGTCCACATAACTGCACGTCTATGCTGGAGACGACCCACATAATACTAAGGAGGGAGGCAGAACTTCATTATTCATTAAAAAATATTTCCATTATTAACAGCTAATTCAGGTTCTAATTTTAAAAGCTTTATGCATGTTACTATTAGTCATCTAACATGACTCATCTTTGTTTCGGTTAATTTAGCAAGATGGCGGCGCATCCGGACGCTAACTGAGGCAACTTTTTACAGTTATATGGACAATGACAATAAAAATATGCTATTCGATTCTATTCTAAAGACCCTTGTTGCTTAATGTAGAATTAGCATCTGCCACTAGGGGCAGACTTCCATAGATTTATTCAGCTAGCCAAAAGGCAGGAGAGCAAAAAACTAGTGAAATAATGCAATGATATAGTCACTCCTGAAGCATATCCTGGAAACTGGATTTTGATCTGATTCAATGGTCTAATGTTCGACGTAGCCTAAACTGAAGTCCCAATCTGACTGCATGATGTCGTTTACTTACGTTTCCTATTTTATGCATAAATGGCCTATGTTAGACGTCCAATGTCAATCATTTGATTAATTTTAATTTCACACCACCATTTACATGACATTGTTGCTGCTGCTGTTTTTTCCAGGTCGTCTAAGATGCTACAGCTGACTGCTAATCCTTGCAGATTTACATGGATCTTGAGATTATAAGCGATAAGCTGAGAATAGGCTACCACTTGTTTGGCTGGCGTCCCTGTCCTGTGGGTAGCTAAGTAAATAAAAATGTGTCGATATATATTATTGTCTCATAATCATTTCCCTCATTTACGACAGTAGCAGGCTAACATTGCAGGCATCACATTTTCACAGTTGCTGGTACATAACTGCCTCAGGCTATTCCATATCGATGGGCTTCACCTGTACTGTAATTGTATAATCAATATTCAAAATTCTTCAAATGATAAATCTGTTATATTACAATAATTCAAATGCCTTGTTAAAATGAGCTTCCCAGTCTTACAGAACACAGGCAGAATATTTGAACTACACATATCGAGCAGGGTCAGGATTTTAGCCCCCAGACCTAGAGGTGTGCGGGGCTATGGGGCTATGCTACTCTTTTTTCTGTTCCTGATTGGTGATGTCCACGATTGACGATCAGAATCAAGAGATCCACATTAAGTAGTATGGCTAAAACAATCTGGAATTTATTTTCTGATTGCATAGTAATTTGAAATGATTTTTTTTACTTTGTGGTGAATTCTTTGAGCATGCCTGCAACCACACATTTTTATAACCAAAAATTAAAAGTAAATAGAAATGAAAAATTCAAAATGCAGCGCAAAAACAAGAATACAAACTTACTCAAGCAGTAAAATGAACCATTATTGGCACAGTAATTCCTTGCAGTGTTTTAAATCTATGTAATACTTTTCTGTTTACAATGGCCTTTTGCACAAATACTGTCAAAGTAGGGGCGCGTGGTTATCTACATAATTAGGTAGCTCTTTATAAAACATTACAATGTCTTAAAGTTGTACTGGGTAAAAGGGCTATATATTCACAAAGTACCAAATTTTTCTCATATTTTCCCATTTTTTTTGTCTGTTTTTGTTTTAAATAGTACTTTAATATAATTTTCAAAATTTCCTTCATTTAACTGTAGAACATTAATTATTTAGTGTACTTAAAAAGCATTATTGGTTCTCAGGTTATATAGCTAATTAATGTAATCCGTTGTGTACTGGGAGCAAACACAGCTTCAAAGCTGAATTTCATAAATGTACCATGTTGTACTTTATAACTCCAAATATTGAATTGTTATTGCGTGTGAAATATATAAAAGATGCATGAGGCATGTTGGTCACTAGAGACACAGGAAATAGAAATAATTTACTTTATTACTGCAGTGAACTAGCGGTCACAGTAGACTCTGAAAATATAAATGGTGTACCAGCTGTGAGATGTCTACTGTAATTCCAGTTTTAACAGCAATACCTGCTTTTACTGAACATATCATCTAAGGAAATACCTAAATCATTCTACAATCCCTAACCTAAAATCTCTATAAATCTCTTCATATAATTAAAATAAGACCAACACAGAAACATTACAAGTCTTATTCAAATGTTAAGGGAATGTAGATTAGTGTACTTGTTATGTGTTCTTGGAAGTAACAGTTTTTCAGGGTAAGAAGTATTTGGTACATTTTGAGTCAGTCCAACTGATACATAAATGACTAATTGCTTTGAAAAGCGATGTCACAGGCACAGAAATGCTTTCAAATGCTGTTGTGGGCTAAGGCACAAAAATGACCATAAAATGTGCAAGTCTAAAACCTGAAAGTTTTAGTAGATTTTAGTAAAGTCCTTGACATCTGCCAACAGGTACTAGAGGCTACAGATGCAAGGAAAAAAATGTGTGAAGCATTCAATCTAGCAAATTCTAAATTTAAATAATGTTAAGACAGCATTGTTATTTAATATTGCCTTTTACCTAATTAATGTGCAAACAGGCAGTACATTCAGTTTTTGGTAGATAAGTGTAGACATATCATCTATCACATAGGGCTTAGAAAGGGTCATGGATTGTTTTAATGTTGTTAGTAGCTGAAGAATGCAAGGTCATTAATGGGAATTAATTAGGAACCAGTTTATCATACAATAAAGAAAATATTTCTACTGATGGAAGATGATGTGGATCTGGGATCAACTTAGGAGACTGGAGTCATGGAAGACTGGAGTCATGGAAGACTGGAGTCATGGTCTCTGGGTTCATTACAATCAACATAAAATCAGCTTTGTTGCTAAATATTCAAATGTACAAGACAGGCTAAATGACTTCCCCCTATCTCCTTAATTTGACTGTAACTTTGGAGCGTTATTCCTCTTGAAATAATTCTCATATTTCTCTTCTCTCTGTGTTTTGATTTATACAGATAATATTTCTGCTTATGAATACATCTTATTCACAAATTTACACAATATATTAAAGGTGAAAAGGCATAAAACAATTGTTATGGATCAAGTGAGATGTATTAAGATGGCAGAGAGACCCTGTGTCGATATTAAAACTAATGTTAAATCAAATAAATGAACTACAGACACAGCTTATTTTAATTAAATACGCAGATTACAAGGGATTAATTACATGTCTACCTCATTAACTACTTAACTAATTATACAAATTATGTGAACAATTTTATTGCTGGCTTGAGACGACTATAAAAACAGGAGATTAACTTTCCTACTTTTGAAAGTTGAAAGATAAAACGACTTGAAGGATATGGAAAATCCACTGTGCAACAGTATAAAAATGAAACATCTGCGGAAGACCTTCATTTATGTCTGTATTACTTACTGTGTTAGAAGTATCAGCTAAATTAGCATTATCAAGTATTCCTTAGTAAAAAGGGCAGTTTAAAGAGTCAGTATGTAATGGATAAAATGCACAAAAAACAGAATTCACGTATAAATATCTCCATCCATCTTCTATAACCAATTATCCAGCACATGTATCTACATTCCATGTACATTTTACCTAGTTTGGATCGTCTTTCTTAAAATCTTACTTATTTATACTTATTTGAAAACATGGATAAAACTGAATAAAACACTGATTCAGGTGAGACTATGTGCAGATGTTAATGGATGCAGAATTTTATGCGTGATCATGCTAGATGTGGAAAAAAAAATAGCTAATAAAACCGGGTAGTTAATAATATTTTTGCCTGAAGCGATCAATTTCCGTGCTTTAACGGGCAATTTTAAATTGCTTGCTAGAAATACAAAGATTTGCTGTGCAATGCGTCGGAACAGAATTCTCATTAAAGAGAGAGATGAAATCCAAACAAATTTGGTAAATGAACTCCCTGGTTTATATACATGTGCTTTTTCTAGCCACTTTTTTATGCTGTAACTCTTCCTAAATAATAAAAAAAGTCTCAATTCCGCTATAATTTTCTAATATATAAACCATCATAACAAAAAAAAGCTGAACTTGAAGGACCTTTAATGGTTACAGCAAGATCCCTTCTATGGGTCCATATATGGACGCCTCTGCCTCTATGACATCACAGCTCCAGCTGAGAGCCCACTGCATAGTTTATGCCTGGAGTCAATATTAGTGTGCTGCTCATAGCCAGGTGTGCACATGAATGGAGCCAAGGCACATGCTGATGAGGTTAGCCTCCATCCACTCCGCAGAGCTAGCTGGCGTACACGACAAACCAGGGAAACCTGATCTCCTCCTGGGCAATGGCATGCACTGCCTTTTATCAACAGACTGATGCTGTCTTTCGTCACTCTGATTCCAGACAGTGGAGAGCATACGAGTCATGCGGGGCGACAGCATACGGGTGCAGTGAAGGCGGACGGACGTGACGCATACAGGCAACATGACGGAGCGCAGGGGCGAGCTTACCGATGCGGTCGAGCCGGTCGATGGCTACGGTCTCGAAAGCCCTCCGCATCATGGGATATTCTTCCAGCACCTCATTGAAGTGATCGACGGACAGTGAGAACAGACGGCAGTAGGTGTCGGCGCGTACGCTGGCTGTGCGGCGCCCTTTAGTCAGCAAGCAGATCTCTGTATGAAACATGACAGAAACATTTGATTACTACACCAACAGTCAATACAAAACCAGGCCACAACCTTTCCAAACTTAATTCCCAATATGCAGAGTTGTTTTGTGTAGTGAAAAAAAAAGCCCCTTCACCTAATGCTTCAGTTATTGTATCTGCATAAGTGGATGAAAGGTTCTGGAAAACACCCTTTGATGCTCTGAAAGGAACCTAATGGATTTAAACATTGACTCTCTACCAGACAGCTAAAATTTATTTACAAATTTTACAATTTAACTGAAACTGTATACATGAGCTAGCACTGAGTAAGATGATAGTAAGTGTTATGAAATTATCAGAACATCTTAAGATATGATATGAAAGCATTCACATCTTTTTTGAGGAACCTCATTTTTCGGTTGCATTCCTTCTTCTTTAGTGAAAACAATAAAAACCGACAAACTTTAAAATCACTGGCCGCAACAGCAGCATCTAATTGCATTATCTGATATTTATGCACGTCAAACGACGGTGATTTTACAACATTAATCTTCTTTGAAATTTTTGCCACTCTCACAAATGATTGACCGATTCATCACATCCTTCTATATGACTGATGATTTAACATCAATGATGAGATGAGGCAGTGAAAAAGAAAGACCTTCCTGTTATACAGTGCAACACATGGCCACCTTGCCTCATGGCAGTTACTGTGCATTCTGAGCTAGCTAGTCTCATGTGTTTACTGTGTATGATTACAGATAATGATTTTCTATATGAGTATATGTGTTGTTTTTTCAGCCCTCTCTGTGCCGGTTCTATATATATAAGTATTCAGGGACACCTTCTGATTAAGGACATTCCATTCATGGCAATAATAAAAAAAAAACACAATTAAAAAAAGTAAACTCCTGCAAAATGGTTACAGTCTTGGTCTTAGTGCCTACTGGGGAAAAAAGACAGATTTTACATCTGAGAAGCTCTCTATAATCTGCAGTTAGGGTCCCAGAACCTAAATCACGGTTGGAAAGGAAAGAATCTGGACAAAACCTGATAAAAGTTAAAACATAACTAAAGATATAATAAACACAAAAAGATAATGCTGAGCTATTGAAATAAGATTTAATAAGGTTTTAAATTTGCTGTAACTATTTTTGTGATGATTATTAATCATTGGTAAGGGTTGGCAACTCTTTATGATTGATGACATTGATTGGCTAATTAGTTCTACTGTTTAAATATACAGTATTTCCATTTTAAATTAATTGTTTCTGAATAAATTAGTGTACTCTGGGAAATATGCTCCATACATTACATTCCTTTTGTTAAGCAGGTTGAAAAATAATTTATCCCTTTCTTTATATATTATTAAGAGAGATACTTCATATACCTCCAAAATAAGATCCATCTGTTAGTTTAATCTCTTTATTGTGCTTAGTAATGACGCTGGCAACCCCATGCTGGATGAAGTACATCTTCTTCCCCACAGTGCCCTCACGAATTATGTAGTCATTAGGCTGGAACACTTCAAACTTCAGTTTACTCAGCATACTGGTCACAAAGTTGGGGTCAGCATTGGCAAACAGTGGCATCGTAGCCACCAGTTTCCGGCAGTTGAAGTTCACAATTTCCTAAAAGGAAAAACAAAGGTTACGCATGGAATTAGTTAAAAACACAAACACAAAATCATGTAAACATTCTGACAACACCTATAATAGCAAAGGTATTTTAAATTTTTTTTTTTAACAGGATTGGAGACCCTGATCCATGGACGGCCGGTGCGGGTTTTTGGGATGACCTCTTAATCAGCCAATAACAGTGAGTCCCCAGGACTGGAGCTGAGAACCACTGCTTCAATATTGGCTGATTGAGAGATCATCCCAAAAACCGCCCCCCACAGCGACTCTCCACGCATCAGGTTACCTACCCCTTGTTTATAAGGTACAAAGTAGGATGTATTCCACCAAATGATTTGTTTTCCATAAAGAGATCTCCCCTTTTGAAAACTCATCCCAAATAGCAGAAAATAATGGAAGAATATGTAGCGAAATTGGTGTTGATTTGTCTGAATAAGAAACGTAGTTGAAAAGAATTCATTCATAAATGTCACAGCACATAACTGGCACCTCAGCCACTCCATGTCTTCATTAAACGTCACCAAAAGCTCATATAATTAATAATCAATATTTAATACTTCTAACAATTATTAGTTAAATAACTCAGTGAGGCACAGAATAGCCAAACAAGGTGTGCTAGTGGTCTAGTCAAAAAATACATGGCTGTATTGGATGGTTGCTGCAAATACTGGTGTGACTTTAGGAGAGGTTTTGAAACGGTTAAGCTGACACACTTTGAAAGACATAATATTATAATTTTACATGAAGATCAATTAAACATTTTCTTTGAGTGCCTGAGACTTTTGCACAGTACTGTATATCTGTGTATATTTTAGTGTATCAGTTTGTGTATCAAGTGATTGAATCAGGTTACGGAAAATATTTCATGGAGGGGAGATTTATTAAGGATTTGTACCAGGATCATAAAGGACCTGCAAACATGTTTATGTTATGTTCATATTTTCTTCTTCTATCTATATCTTTTTGTTTCCACTCTGCTCAACTCGAGTCGATTCATAATTTATTTTAGTAGGTTTCGTGCAAGTCTGTCTCATTTGAAAATGTTTTGTAACTTGCACTCTGCCATACTTCTGATTATTAGGTTTCCTGCTTCAGCTTAATAATTATTAATCAAATTGTGTCAAATAGCTTTGATTCTCCCAGGGTCATTTTCTCACAAAAATTCCATTACGCTCGGTGGAAAATCGATGGCCTTAAAAGGGCTTTTTGCGCATCTATAAATGAAAAACCAATAAAACATTATTTGCATGGAAATTTCTGGAATTAAACTGGTGCTAATAAAAATAAAATTGCTGTTAACCCAAGAAAACCACTGTTTAAGAAGCTTAGATTCAGATTGATGGAATACTGATTGGTTTTCAATAACCATGCAGCTGGGTGCAATAATGAACGGAAATAGTTTCAGTGTTTTTATTGCATTATTGTTATAAATAAACAGATATGGCATCAAGCAGACTATCTATAACCAAGGGTATTTAATAACTATTCAACTCATTCAATAAACTGGCTTTTTACCCCCATGGTCACAGGAAGTCTGAAGTATATCCCAGGATTCAGAGGGGACAAGGCAACATACATCCAGAGGTGGATGCCAGGCTATCACGGGGTAGACACGTATACACAATAAGGACAATTTAGAGACATCACTTAAACCTGGTCTGTGGAAGGAAACCAGATACCCAAAGGTAGCCCATATGAACCAAAGGAAAAGATGCTGACTTACACAAACACATGCAACACTCATCCCTTATCTGGTTATGCTTATAAATAGCCACTGCCTAATCAACAGGTCCTCCAAAAACCAATGACTTCTATGCAAAATGCCTGATCACGTTACAGAGTTGGCTTGAATATTTGCATCAGAGGACATATATTAGAGCAGCGTAAGGGTTTAGTGGCACCATACATTAACATAGAAGACAATGGTCTCTATTTTTCCAAAAAAGTCATGACAGCCTAGCCCCGGTGAGGAAAAACACCAGTTTTAGCTGATCTTTCTCACCTGTCTTTTGTCTTGACAATTTCCATGCCATGCCAGAAACATGCAGTTTTTTCAGAGGTTACTAGGCAAGAGAAAACAGCTATCAGTGGAGCCAGGAAAAATGAGCCATACAGACTCATATAAACTGGCTGTCTAAAAAACTGTAACACCATCATCTAGCTAACAGGTATATTATTACTTCCACCCCACGACCTTAACGAGGATAAGAGGCTGCATGATATATGGATGGATATTTCCATTATAGAAAACGAAAACAAAGCAACTGTCCCATAACTTTGCAAATGGTATCATTTAAATACCATCTTCAAGGAATCATTTCTATTTCGGCAAGATTTTTTTCTTTTTCTCTGATTTGCTCTCTACTAAATTATCCAATTTATCATTGCACACGGACATAATTTCTCATGCAAATAAAGGCAAATCAGACTCATTGCATGACGGCATAGAAGAGGAAGTGATTTGTATATGTGGAGTCATCTGCCACCGTTTGAGTTTTGCTTACACGTACAATTATATTATTTGCTGTAAAACCGTGGGGCATCATTATTAAACACACAGCTGGGAGGCAGAAATGAATATGACTCAAACTCTGCCTTATATAACACCATTTTACATAACTGGTGTAATTCTTTGCACCATTAACTCTTAAAATCATTAAAATCTACGCTATCAGATATGCTACAATCACTGTTTTCTTCATCCGTTCCTCATTCATGTTTTAAAGAGCTCTATATCTGATCAATTAGCCTAGGTTAATTGTATTTTTATATGTTTTTTTTTCCTACTACATATTAGATAGATAGATAGATAGATAGATAGATAGATAGATAGAT
>JAAGVU020000113.1:18563554-18588693 GCA_011763525.2 Mormyrus iriodes | reverse complement strand
CATGGTGTGTGTAAATTCTCACTCGTACAGTGGCCATCATTCAGTCAGGCGCAACTAACAATCACAAGTGCTGAGTTGATATTTTCTCTGTTTCTTTCATTAAAAACAGAAGACTAAATTACCTATTACCTGACAGCAGCCATTCTTTCTAGTTGACTCTTGGATTCTGTCTTTTCAGCCACACCCTATGCATTTTCTTTTTGATCTGAATAATATAGTGTTTCCCGATCCGGTCCTTGGGGACCCACAGTTGGTCCACGGTTCTGCTCCCTCCAGGCTTTGTGGGTCCCCAAGGACCGGATCGGGAAACACTGGTAAAACAGACCAGTTATAGTACTTATCTGACTGAACTGGCACAGAACCAGTCTATCAGTACCCTGGCTTGAACCGCTGTCAAAACCTTTCTTGCACAGGCACCGCTGAGCCTGCACTGACCCTTATTGCACAAACCTCAGACGTGTAGATCTGAGCATAAATCCCAGCCCCTCCTGATCCTGAAAGATGTGACCTCTAAAATCAGCTAGAATCCAGCTTCTTAACCCCAAAGCCTGCTACTAAATCGCAAAAGGAAAAGCTGAACATTTTTTTCCTATAAAATCAAATTTTCAGAAAGAGCAATGCAATAAGCAGCACAGACCCCCACCTGGACCTGATGATGCATAATTATTGTGCAATGCACACAGAATGGGCTTACTTATTAATCATTTATGTGGCTTGATATCTGCTTAAGAGAGACTGGATGTGGGATACATATTTAAGAGGGTTTAACAGATGACACTGACACAGAGATAACTAACATTTTGAATATGCCAAACTATTACGGAACCAAGTTATACAGGAGCCTATGCGATGTATGCAATACACCTTATATATTATTAGACACAGTTATTTAATAAAATAAAATGAAATGTAGTGCTTGTATGATAAATTACGAAATATGAAAAAAACTAACAAAACAAAAAAGTATGAAGATATATTTAATGTCAGTGTACTTTGAAAATGCTGTGATTGTTTGCAAAATAGCAGAATACATTGTCATATTACAGGCAGCATACTGCCGAATGATCTTCAAAGCTTCAGCAGATGATGCGCTGTATTTAGAGAACAGGCCAGAGAACAAATTTAATATTTGATCTGATGCTTGTTCACAGAAAAGCAGGGATTTCAACTGCTTTAATTTAGCTTGCGAGGTTATCTCTGTTTCGGGTATTAGGATCAGATTGTATTGTTTAAGATCTCCATCAATTCTGGAGTTGAAAAAGCATTACTTTGACTGCTTCTGTAAAGCCACACAATGGCTCACGGGTCTGTAAAAGGTAATAAAATTAGAAAAGGTAATATGACTGGTGATTGTAATGACTGATTCCGAAATTTAAGCAGACTGTTTCATTTACATATTTGGCCAGTTAATAATCATGCTAAACATTAGTAAGGCGAGGTTATGTCATACTGGACCTTGGTTAGCCAGAAATTATTTTCTCTATCCTTGTCTTTTTTCCTTTATTAATGTCAAATAATTATTGATTAATCTGGGCAACCCGCAAATCACATTTTCTTGCATAGACCCTCGCGAATTTGATTATACGCCCACCCACACATCTAACCTCATATCCTAGTCAGTGGTGTGGGTAATTTTATATAATATATGACTGATGTATTATACATACTGAATGTACTGGATTCCATCTCAAGACATACACATTCACAGACTATAGGCATTTCAGAGACGCCAACTCAACTTACTGAGGAAGGAACTGGAAACTGGAGTACCCAAAGACAATCCAAGGAGGGCACGCTAACTTTACAGGCACAGAGCCGGGGGGGGGGGGAGTCACAGCCCTTCACTCTGGAGATGTGAGGTGAATGATGCGCCAGCTAACACACAAACACACACACACACACACACACACACATATATATATATATATGTGTGTGTGTGTGTGTGTGTGTGTCACTTTATTGTCCCTGTGAGCCAGAATCATGGATTTGAGTCTAATAAAGACAGTGTTTATTGAAATGCTGTAATGCTCATATGTCAGAGATCTTAAAGGACTACTTGTGATCTTGTGATTTTTTGCTTCAGAATTAGTTTAAAGACATTTAACGTAAACATATCTTAGAAAAAGAAATGGAAAAAGAACACCTGAATGGAACAAAACAGGAAAAAACAGTGAGGATCAATGTGATTGTTTCAAAACTGCAATACAATGTGATACTTTAGGGCTGCATAAAAACGGAAATTATTTATGTGATTTCAGATCCTCAGCGCTGATACATGGAGCAGAACACTGATTATTACAAAGATGTGCCTGAAACTGCACCCATACTTGACTCTCATTTTTCCCATTTAATTTCAAATTAAATTGCTAGACAGAGCTGACACAGATGCTGTATAAGAGGTCATACACTTGTCTGTCATACATTTTCAAAGACGATGCTCCAATGCATTCATAAAGATCACTGACAACTTCAAACACTCCATGCTTTGCAATACACTGAACAACTAACTATACACAGAATGCAAAGTACAAGACAAAGGATGACAGGCCTTGGACTTGAGTCCTTCGCTAACTTGAGTGACGCATACAGCTGCATTGCTTGGTCAGACACATCACAGTCTTGTACACCTGGTCACCAAACACAAACCGCTTGTTCAGTGACAGTTATTTATCATGAACTCTGTGAAATTGTGGTCATAGCAATAAATACATCGAGATACAAGGAATATCAGTACAAGCAGATAATGAAGCGCAATAAATCATGTGAAGCATTTGTAAATTATATTAACCTATTTTTAGGTTAGTTAGTTATTAATGAACTACATGAAGCAAAAATTTCAATTAATTGATTGCAATTTCCATGCCTGTTTGCATACCTGACCTATGGTTTCTTAATATAAAGCACCTGCTTAACCTTTGTACTCTTAACTTTATGGGTCTAGCTATGCCGGAATGGTATAAGATCTAGACTAGATTGCTTGATTTTCTATATTCCCTGTTGATTTTCTAGCAACCATTGCATCAGTTCCAGTACTCTTAACACCTGCCTCCAATTAACACTCCTTGTGACCACGTCCAGTCGGACTACACCCTACCAGACCATGCACTGTCTTACCTGTATACTAGGCATTACTTTACAACTTTATCTCCTAATAAGGTCAACGGTAATATAAAGACTTCCTCCAAGTAAAGCTTTTATGAGGTATTGTGCCTATGCTGGTTGCCTATTGTGGTATTCAAATTTTTCTCTGGTACATTGACCCTGTTTTTTGGAATGCTGATCTAGGCTTGAAATCTGACTGGTTTTCTGACTCTAACCTGGCCTTCAGAATAATGACTGTTGATGAACCTTGCTGTCCCAGTAAAAGATTTGCTCTAAATATCAATCATTAAGTTGATTCAGTACAGAATAGCCCAACCTGACAGATACAGAAAAGCTTCAAGAGTTGTGGCCATGCCAAGTGGAAATTTTCACTCAACTTGTTCAGATGGTCCAGCCATCCCTGATTCCCACAACCCCCCCTGAAGTATCATCAGGCACATTAGCTGGTCCTCCAATCCCAAAAAAATTCAAACTATTTCCCAGCCATAAAGTGTAACTGCCATACCTGAGAGGTATAATGGCAGCCCCAATGTAAGGGGCTATTGATGCAGTGTCCACTATATATATGACCCTTTACCCAGAAAAGTTTCCATCTGAGATGACAAGATTTATTTCATTTCTCTATTGATTGGTGGAGCTCTGGCGTACGCAATGGCTTTACGGAATCAGAATAGCCCTCTTTTTAATTCAGAGAGTCAATTTCTCACACTGTTTCACCAACTGTTTAATCATCTGGCTGCAGGGAGGAACACAGTAGATCTACTCTGTCACATTCATCATGAAAATCACTCTATGACTGAGAACGCCCTTGGATTCTGCACACTGGGGGTAGTTATTGAAATGTCGCCGCTTCATTAACAGCAAACGACCACGGTTAAAATTCAGATCTTCACTCCATCTCCAGTTTGGATCAATACATCTATAAGTCCTCCTCCAATGACAGTCTTCTTCTTGAGCAATGGAGAGTATGAATCATTTCCCCCCCACTATTAATAGGTGCGTTACTGTCTCCCATTTCCAGCCTCCTGCAACCCTGAACCAATTCAACTGGGTAGAGCATCTTTTCCTCTATGTTTATATTGTGGGAAACCTGTACATCAGTAGTCCATCAGTAGTGTTTTATGTTCCCCCCTAAGGTAGGAACTCACCTGAGTGAGTGTCTGTGCTGCCCCTGCGAGCATTATGGCCATTCAGTATGCCATGTGGGATTTAAAATGCTCCTTCTGTGTTTCAATGCTTTATGAATAAGACCATTCAAATTCTTTTCACATCAATTGATTCCTGATGAAGTCTGAGACCATGTCGTATCCTGTCCTGTATGTGTTCAATTCTCAGGCCACCTTCAGGTATGTTTGAACCATTGGCAAGACCTCATTAAGACTATCAGGTCAAACTTTGTATCATAGCTTCAGTGTAATAGACCAGCATTGGACTGGTTTTCAAAAATGTGTTGTCTTGTTTCTCTACATAGTTTGTCCTCTGCCATGGAGCTCACAAAATGTTTATTCAATCAGGTTTTTAGGTTGTACCGAATTCCTGAGAATACTTTTGTAAACATATAGTTCACATCAGGTCAATAATTTACATCAGATGTGTAGAGGGCATTTTGTGAAGACCCTTCCATTGTTATCCTGGGAAATGGAGCCAGGAAAGGTGTCAGCAGTGTATTAATAGTTTTGTCGGAGCGGATAAGTCCAGGAAACCGCCCATTTTCAGCTTCAAAGGTCTGTGAGGTGGTGCCATCCGACTTCCATTCTGGTGAAAGCGCGCCTATTGATTGAAAGCATCAACCCAGTTTCCTATAACTTAGAGTTACTACTCAGATACCAAATATCACCAACCTTCCAATTCTCCCTGCTGAAGCCCGTTTTTTTACAGCCCCTTGTTCCTGACCTCTACTCCTGCTGTGCCTCTTCCTCTTTCGGAGGTTGGCAGGAAACCAGCATATTCATTCCATGTCTTATTGGACTCCATACGCCACAGGGGACTGTTGGCATATTTAGTTAACTGGGCACATGACATCCTCAACCCCTACCTGATCAAGCACTTCCATCATGCCCTTCCAGATCCCCCTGCTCTGTGCCCTTGTTGTCACCCACCTGGGCATCGTTCCAGGTTATTGGGTACTATAACACCTTCTGCCAATCAACACTCCCTGCACCTACGCCAAGCCAAACCATGCCCTCCCTTATGCCTCACCAGAATATTAGAATATTAGTCACACCTGTTGTCTGTCTTCAGGGTTGGTCCAAGGCATAACTGAACTAAAAAGCTGCTTAGAGCCCACCAGGGGCCACTCCCATCTGATCAGCCTGTCAGAATGAGAAGAAAGATGACAGATGACAAGTAGGCTACTCAAAATTTTGTTAAGGCCCAGAAAAGGGTTGGCCCAGCCCTACTTGTCTCTCTTGATATATCTGATTGCGTCTGACTATCATGTTCTAAATTTTCCTGATGTATTGATCATGTCTTTTGGATTTTTGATTTGGACTTGTCTACCAGATTTGTTATTTGACCCTACCCTGCCCTTTGGTGTTACAATAGTGGATTACGTTTTGGTATTGATGAGCTGTCCCAGTAAAGGAATTGCTCTGCTCTTGGATCATTGAACTGATTCATTACAGCAATATATTTTGCCCCTCTTATGGTGTATCCCTTCAAGGCTGTTGTTGGCTTCAAAGTATCTATTCATTTATATAGCAAATGTCAACAATCTAATGACAATATATTGATTTTTATTATTACAATGCAAAAGTAATGGATCAAATGAATTGATTAAGTGACATTAAAAAAAATCTATGTAGCTCATTTGTATTTGCAATATAAATGCCACCTCTTACATTTATTGTAACCCAGGTCATCTATTTCTATGTGACATTTTGATAAAGAATGTAACAGAATGCAGGCATTTTCTTCAATCTAGGGGTAAATCAAGTTATGTGCACATACATCTTGCTCTTCAATATACCAGCATGCCAGGTTTGGGGGTCAAAGTGCAGTTCGGGTGGGAAATCAGAGCAGTGACATCCCAATTCCATATTACAATAATATTTCTTTGCTGATTTAATATGAACTGTAATACCACATTGCTGTAGTTAACTCACTGTAGTCACTGTATTGTTTTGTACATGCTATATTTATACCAGCAATTAATTAATTGTACTTTTTAGATATTTATGAACAACACACCCACATTGTATATATCAACTGGACAGTATCTGACCATTGTCTTGCCTTGTCTTTTCCATGTATGTTTGTGCTGTATGTATGAGAGCCATTGACAATCGGAGATAAACCCCCCGTACGTGCGAACATACTTGGCCACATAAACCAGATTCTGATTCTGATTTGAAAGAGTGGAAGTAGCATTGTATTTTTATTTGTATTTTTTTTGCATAAGAGAAGTTTGTTGTTTTTAGCATGATTCTTCTTGAGCATTTCAGGTCTACATTTAAAGAACTGATTATCTTCTCACTTTAAAGAGCCTTTATGAAGCTCTACTCAACAAATAAACTTTCAAACAAAAATATTAACATAAAACTGTTCAGTACAAACTCCAGTACCAGTATCAGCTTTTTAGAAATTTAGGATCCAGAACTAAAAATGTAGCAAGTGTCAAGCATATGAAAATGACCAGCTTTACAGTACACACTATGTATGCTACTGAGAATAAGTAGGGTATAAAAATTCAATCTGAACGGACAACTTGAAAATGTGAAGTGAAAAATGTCTTCCTAAAAATAAACTAAAATAAAGTGGAATTCTCTAAAGACTATCAATAGCAATGGA
The DNA here is from genome assembly GCA_011763525.2 of Mormyrus iriodes. Classification (NCBI taxonomy): domain Eukaryota; kingdom Metazoa; phylum Chordata; class Actinopteri; order Osteoglossiformes; family Mormyridae; genus Mormyrus; species Mormyrus iriodes. Next base: position 18,581,802 of record JAAGVU020000113.1, on the reverse strand, counting down.
CTTCGTTATACATTTAGCTTTGTCACTATGGCTTGGGACAAAATTGGCCTGTGTGCACCATTCATCTATTTCCTGAAACCACTTTGTCCTATTCAGGGTTGCAGAGGTCTGGAGCCAATGGGGGCAAGGCAGGGAACAACCCAAGATGGGGTGCCAGCCCATTGCAGGGCACATTCACACAGGCACACCTATGGGCAATTTGGCAACTCTCAATTACCCTCAGCGTGTTTTTGGACTGTGGGGGGGCAGCTGGAGTACCTGGAGGAAACCCCACAACAACACGGGGAGAACATGTACACATGGAACATGGATAGAGATTCTAACACAGGTCTCTGAGGGTCGAGGCAACAGTGCTAACCACTGCACTACCTGAGCAAACAAGAGGCGACAGTGGCAAGGAAAAACTCCCTAGAAGGAAGAAACCTAGGGAGGAACCAGACTCAAAGGGGGAGCCCATCCTCCATGGTCCAGCAGAAGAAGACAAATGAACAAGAACTTTACAGACTGTAAATGGCAATGGACTTTGTCATCCATTTATAGTGCATTTTCACCCATCCCTAGCGCAAGTTCAAACAGGGTCCTGGACCTCTACGTGACACACACACAAAGACAAGTACAGCTGAGGACGACCCTTGGGGATCAGAGTGCAGGGTGAGACATTTCTTCCACACCCCTGGCGCAGCCGGGATTAGGGACTTTACTCAAAGGTCCAATCGTAATATGATACTCCGCTGGCCACAGGATTCAAACCCTTAAACTTCAAACACGGACACAGACCGCCAACACCCACAATATGTTGATTATTCATCATTCATGTGTTACTGTACAGCTGTTTTTAGTGGGGTGTAAATCTTTGGCCCTACAGTGATTTGATTACAATTTTTTAGGGAACAATTTGATGCATTGGAAATCTTTCATTTCTATCACAAATTATTTCGATTAATTGATTATTCGATTACTTTTATGGCCTAAATTCAAATCTTTTTAACTTTGCTGAAAAAATTCACAAATATGACAATAAATACTTAAGGAAACACTATTAATTGTATACAAAAAGTATAATCTCAGAACATGAATTTTTATTCTTATTGTAAAACAGGGAGAACAAATTACTATATACTGTCAAAAAGGCTATTTACTGAACTGTACAGAAAAACAACACATGAAGGAAGCGCGACCTGGCTCGCCGCTGTCATACTGGCGGACTAGTGGTGCACCGATGTGGAAATTTGCTGCTGGTGAAACTTGATGGCGCAGATTAACAGAATGACGTTACGCTGTTTTTTTACTCTGTGGAAATTGAAAGACTGACCTGCGAAATGTACTAATGAATTATAAATAAGTAGCGGGGCAGTTCTTTGAGACCTCTTCTAAGGGGTGAATGAGCGGATGAAATTCTCCATCTTCTCCAACGAAAAATTGCTGATCGTCCAGTGCAATCATCTCCATTATGTATGCACTTTCATCTTTAGCTTTGTTAAAGCGATGGATGGAAGTGGACTTGGATTTACGTACTTATGACAGAAATTTTCCCGGATAAGTGATACAGAAATCAAGGAAGGGATCTTTGTAGGACCTCAAATTAGAGAACTGATTAAAGATCAGAGTTTTGATGGTCAGTTGAACCCGACTGAAAAGTCAGCACGGGAGTCTTTCAAGAGCGCTTGTCAGAACTTCTTAGGAAATCAAAAAGCAGTCAACTACCAAGAAACAGTTGATGATCTGTTGAAGTCGTGCATGACCTCGGGGTGTAATATGTCACTAAAGATACATTTCTTACACTCACATTTGGATTTCTTCCCAGCCGACCTCGGTGCTGTCAGCGATGAGCACAGTGAACGGTTCCATCAGGATATTTCCCAAACGGAAAAACGATACCAAGGCAGGTGGAGCCCAAGTATGTTAGCTGACTATTGTTGGAGCCTTTAGAGGGATGATCCCTAAGGCAGAATACAGCAGAAAAACCTAAACTGCTAACTTTTACTGGCTTAGCTTTTTGCCACCATGCATTGTAAATGAACGTTATTGTTTAAACTTTAACTTAGCGTCACTCAAAATCCTTACGCGATAGAGAAAATCTAAACGCATGTCTGAAATCAGCACAACAAATACTACTGGGGTCACCTATTCTGCATTTTGGGACAAATGGTCAGACAAATTTTGTTAAACAGTGTAATCGATTCATGACGATGCATCAATGTATCTATACAGCCCTAGTTATTAGTCTTATTTTGTAGCTCAGATAGTAGCAAATGTATGCAACTTATCAGGAATATAAAAATCAGGACTCAAACCGAGGTATGTGACGAATCTGTTGTATATGTATCAAATTTGTTTTTTCAGACCAAGTTGCATTGAGTTTTAAATTGAGTTTATTCTTTTACACTTTTACTCAGTACACTAATTTATAGATATTTAATGTTTGTTTTTCTGAGATGAATATGACATTTTCTTATTGCCTTATATAATATTATGGCTTTCTAGTTATATTTCATTGATAATATTGTACTTCTCTAATGAAAAGGTATGAATAGTTTGCTAGATCAGTAAATCTCAAAGTCCTTGCATTTTTTTCACAGTTTGTGAGGGGGGTAAGCTGTCCAGCTAAATTAAGATTAATCTAAGTCATTCCCGCTATCATGGAGGGGTACCGGCTTCTAAGCAAACCACATTTGATTGATTTTCCCTCTACTTCGGACTCAGACTGACACACCATCAATTTTCTAAAGAGCGAACAGAAACCAGACATTTCTTTTTATAGAATGGCACCGTAGGACTTAATTTCTCTATACTTAGTCACAAGGTTACACAAGGAAACAAATATTAAATTAAGTATAAGAGTAACGAGGGTCAATTACTTAAAAAAATATTTTTCATTACTTTTTATTTTGTGCATATATTTATTTTTGTTAAAAAGGTTGATAAATGCTGTGATTTTAGGGCTTCTACTGTGCTCTCAGTCAGAGACAGACACAATGCATTCAATGAAAAATGTGTAGAAATATGATTCAATAATGACTAGTAACAAAGTATTACCCTTGCAACATTATGTAAGCAACATTGATATTACAACAACAACAACAACAATAATAATAATAATAATAATAATAATAATAATAATAATAAAACAAGGTATATTTTTGAGACTAGATCCCCATATTTTGGCTTACTCACTGTGAGCATTGCAAACAACAGATATGATCTAAGTACACTTTACATCCACATCCAGTCATTTTACATCCAAAAGCTTAGCTGAACATCTTGAATTATGTAGCTATTCAAAAGCTAAAATCAATGCCACTCTGATGTGAGCAGCTGATGTGATGGGTGTGAGAAGAACATGCTTGCTGCTTGTTATCTGTGTGTGAAATACGGGTGGGAAATATTTCCTGGAATGGGGTGAAATTTGGTGTGGAATCTTACCATTCAATTTCCCTGTTTCTTGTTGCCAATCTAGTAAATGAATTATTTTGTTGTTCTTTCACACCTCAGTCAATCTGCCCAGATCCGTGACCATAGCTGTAGCCTGTTGTGATCAATCTCATTTTTTTGTGTAACACACCACCCCCTCCCCACGATACAACCAGGTTAACTCCATCTCTCCTCTACCAAATAAAGTCACTAGTCCTTCCACTCCCATGTCATGTTCTCTTCACCATCACCAACCTGGATCATGTCTTGCTTTTACCCACAAGGCATCCATTCATATTAAATTATGTTTTTCTTAACAGAAATTAAAGTTTTACTGTCAACGCATGAAATGCAATATAAGATAGATGAAACAATCACCTAATCTCCTACTTCCAGATGTTCCCTAACACTTAATGTTTTTCAAGCTATAAAAATAGGACATACTAGGACATACACGACAGAACTCTAAAATGTGAAAAGGTGGAAAAAAACAAACAAACACCATGAAAAATGTACAATACTTACAACCATACCATTTAGCGACACCCAGCAATCAGGTGGGAAATCTTGGAGAAGGGGCACCAGGAACTGAAGACAACCATCCCAGTGACAAAGAAGAAGCATCATTCCAATGAGATTAAATATTCTTACCACAGCACTTGCCAAATCGTAGGTCATATGAAAAATCTGCGGAAAGATGCGGAGACACCGAGGGGGGGTCAGTCTTTTCAGTCATTTCAAATACTGTTACATTGTAACAACAATTATAGACATACTGATAGGAATTACTCTTACTCTACATTTAACCAAAAATTCTTACAGTAAATAGCAGGTCCACTTATTTTTACTTCACATTAATCATGATCAATGTGGGTTGTACATCTACCAATACATGTAGCCAATAAAAGCATTAGGTCTCAGTATTACTAGTATTATACAATTGTATTACTATCACACATTGTTTTTTTTTGATACAATACAGACATTACTGATTCATAACTATAAATGAACATTTTTAGTTCAATGGGCATACAATACTGAAAATAATAATACAGTCACAAAACTTTTACATAAGACAATTTTAATAAATAAAACCCAGGAATAACAAACATTAGGTTATTAATTCATTTTAGAGGCCTGTCTTCAAACATTTACAGTCAAATAAACCACCCTCTCTCCACCATCTATCGATTTAAGTATTCTGAATTCCCAGTCTATCCATCCACCCATCTGTTTTCTGTAACTGCTTGTCCTATTCAGGGTCCCGGGAGGTTCAGAGCCTATCCCTGAGGCTACGGGCACAAGGCAGGGAACAACCCAGGATGGGGCACCAACCCATCGCAGGGCACAATGTATGTAAAAACACGAATGAAACAGCATGCATAGTCCTAACACCTACATATCTGTACATATTTAGCATGTAAATTTTAATTGTATTTCATTTTAATTTAATTTTGTATGTTTTTCTTCCTATGCAAAATATTTGTATTAGTGTGAATGACCAAGATGGAAAATTAATATAATTTAATTAAGCACATACATTTTATTATGTATTTGGATACGCATTTTGTGGGTAAAGTACACAGTACATAAATAAATATCTAGTCAGTTACAATGCTTGGTTTTTACAGTATGATTTGGTAGTTTGTGGAGAGGCATGGGTGCATTATGTCACTGTCAGCTGTTCCTTATGCTGTCCCTGAAATGGAAATTGCCAGAATCATCCAATTCAAATTTTATTTACTTAGTATGTAACATTTAATTTCCTAATTGCAACAAACTAACCTTGTTAATATGCTGTTAAATATGACCCAAGTGTGGTACACAACAGCAAGTAATTAGTAAAATATAAGCATTATTATTGTTAAGTACTTTCACAAATTTTGAATGATTTAAAAATATTTTTATCAAAAACTTGGACTCTTAGGAGGATCTTATAAATCATGTGTGAGAAAACAATGTAATGTATAGGAAATGTACAGTATTATTTGCAGGGTTGTTTGGGCTATGAGCTGCTATGGTTACCAGTGCATTGACATAGTAATAACTTTCTTCTGTCTGTTTACAACAAATAAAATTAACTAATCAGCACTGTCCTATAAATGAGATATGATGATTATGCATGTTGTATAACCCAAAAAAATTCTGCATGGTGAGATGCATCGAAAACAATGCGAGGAAAAGCACAGACGTGTGTGCAAATGTGCATTTTCGGTGGGAGTCAAGCAGCGCAGACAAGAAAACTACCAAGGATGTAGCAGTCAGGGGAGGAATCTGCCCATATCCAGCTCTCCCAATTACGCCTGACTTAATTATTTAATCATTCGTAATAATTATTTTGTCATTTTTTTTTCAACCTAACCATTTTTTCGTAATATAATAGCAATGACTGCCACACCAATGGTACAAGTATAAAAGTAGCAGAAGGAGAACAGTGAAGATAAAAGCTGTGGCTCCATTAATCTATGGAGAGATATAGTGCAGGACATCTAAAATTAGCAGCTGGCTCAAAGGACAGCTATTTCAGTGCATCCTAACTGGATGTCTCTCATTCCTCTATAGTGTACTGTACGTATCGCAGCTTTACAATGCCTTATAGAAAGCACAAAATAAAAAAAAAAACATCCATCCATATTGCTGTAATATTGAAGGCTTTCCCCAACCCCATTAGAATTGCTAATGTTTCACAGAACTGTTTTCCTGTGGATCCCTAGGGACTCATAAGCGAGAATACAATGGTGTCATCAAAAATGTGCGCTGTGCAGAGGGGAGAAAATGATCCTGTATTTCACGTCTATTTCACCACTGCTACGGCAGGTGCTGTGTTATTTTTAGCTTGATTTGTCACATAAGTAGTTAAAAAGTTATATGTCTGTTATTTAATTTAAACATACTTTAAAGTATTGCCATCCATTAGCCTAATATTACGTAATTTTTACGTACGAAAAATTATCACAAAGCCTAATATTTTGTGGCTGCCTGGTCAGAAGTAATCATGGGTTTAACCCTCTTTTGATCCACATGCTAGTGCTGGCAACTACCTGACTGACTAACTTTATCTTAATACGCACCTGTTAAGATATTAACACATCTGTGCAGGACAGCACTGGCGCTGTGTTAGTAACATCGTACCTCACATCCGCAGGGCTGAGGGCTTGACCCCCGCTTTCGCTGTCTGCGTGTGCAGTTTGAACGTCCTTGCGGTGTCACATGCGTACACTTACTCTCCCACAGTCTAAAAACACGCAGTTAGGCTAAATGCTGGCTTTAACTTCCCCTAACATCTGTATGGGTGTGTATGTGCCCTGTGTTGGACTGGAATTACATCTGTTGTGTACCTGTTGTGTAACTTGAAACACTGGAATATACTTTAAAGTCGTATGCTTATGGAAATATCTGAAAATATTGTAATAGTATCATTGCAATATAACACATATAGTGTTAACATATATTTCTGTCATCGCTCTTAAAAATGACTAATCAGATTTTGTGTGATATGAGTAACATTTTAGTATACGCAAAAACAAGTTTTACAATTTACAGTTTCACATTAATAATGTACATTATTATTATTATTATTATTATTATTATTGTTATTGTTGTTGTTGTTGTTGTTACTTGCTTAGCTTACCCTATATGATGGACAAAGTGAAATGACATGCATTTACACAAGCATTATCAGATTACCAGTGCACTTATCCACCAGAGGGCATTCAATAGTGTTTAAACTACCCCGTTTTCATTACTTTAATACGATGTGATTAACCTGAATATTATCCCATTCCAGCATCAGACGTAATGAAACATGGAAAAAAAAAATGTTTTGTTAACATACTTGAAATCTGCAGTCCCAAAATCTTGTACGTCAATATCTATTTTAGCTCAGCACCAAAAACCTCACACTTTCCCAGAACTTTGAGAAAAATAAGAAACAGTTATAGAGTCTACCCAGGTTCCAAATATAGCCTGGTTGCGATCACACTTGGCATAACAAGCAAATTCCCTCTTTCAGACGACTCTTCATCATTCATGTCGCACGTCACACACTATAAATTTTACCATCAACCAATATTTTACATGAATCTGACAGGCAATGTTTTGCATAAGCACGGGGTACAGATTCCTCTCAATCAGGCTAAAAGACCAGCAGGGCTGTCAGCTGATCGACACTTTGAGCTGAGTTAGATTTTGTGCAAAGAGAGGAGACCAGACGGGGCAGTAAACCCCAGAGGCTAACTCAGGATTTGCTGAGAAGGTCTGACTGAAGCTTCCGTGGAAAACCAGTTCAACTTATTGCATGCTGAGTGAGGCCAGGGACATACTGAAGGCCACTGTAGCGAAAAAGAACTGGGGTCAGACAGCAGTCAGTGCCCGTAATAGTGGCAACCCTAGGAGGTGCTGGTGTACACCAATGGTAGGAGGAAGCTGTAGAAGGTCGTCAGGACGATGGTTACTCAGGGGTCTTTGGCGAAAGTAAAAGGTACCAATGTACCAGCAGGGCCGAAGCTAGGATGGTCACAGAGGTGAAAATCATAGATGGGCGGACTTTGGAGACGCCATTAAGAGAGACTATTGGATGACCAAAGATGTTTCGGCAAACTACAAAACTTCATAAGGGGGAGGTGGGACCATACTCTGGTGCCCTTCAGCAGAAATGGGGATACTGTCTGGCCATGTTGTTGAAGGGTGACAAAAAACAGTCTGAGGAATTCCTTAACATGCTGGGTATGTCCTCTATTTAAGAGACTGCTGAAAACACCTAGAGACTGTTACTGCAGTTGAGGCTGGTTATGGAGACCTCCATGGTGTAAAGGTTACAGGGATCGATCAGATCTGCCTAGAGATGTTGAAGGTGTAGGATGCTGTTAGGGGTAATGTCATTGATGCAGTACACTCTTATTGTTTGCTAGCATCAGCATCGTATTTCAGCAATAAGGATTTTGCCAGAGAATTCTCCTGGACTTAAGTGAAGGCTTCTTGCTCTCTCATCACACTGAACCTCCAGGCTCCGGAGCTATTTTTGTCTTGTGAGCGTGATAACCTAGACACTTCTGCTCTTCTCTAATCTGTACATTTCCTTCCGAAGCACATCCATATGATCATGTACAGGACTGCGGGTCGTCCTTGATGGTGCCTCTTTCTGCTTCGTAAGAAACAATAGGACTTCTAATGATGTGGAAAACGTGAAAAATAGCAGAGCTCTAAAATGATAAAATATTTATAATTACTTCTGTGATGATAACAGTGTGTGTGTGTGTGTGTGTGTGTGTGTGTGTTTTCTGTGCCCAGCCATAAAACTGCAAAGCAGACAACAAAAAAGATTTGGTAACACTTTCTATTAATGCCATAACTATAAGAATTTATGAGCATTCATACCACAATACAATGCATTCTTAAAGAATTATAAACACAGCTATATATATTTATGAAAAGGCATAACACAATATAGCCATGTTTATTATGCATTATGAATGTTATAGATGCACTATACGGACAAAAGTATTGGGACACACCTCTTAATTATTGAATTCAGGTATTTCATTCAGACCCATTGCCACAGGTGTATAAAATCAAGCACCTAGCCATGCAGTCAGGTTTATAAACATTTGTGAAAGAATGGGTCATTCTGAAGCGCTCAGTGAGTTCAAGCACGGTACTGTCATAGGATGCCACCTTTGCAATAAGTCAGTTTGTGAAATTTCTTCCCAGCTAGATATTCCACGGTCAGCTGTAAGTGGTATTATTGCAAAGTGGAAGCGTTTAGGGACAACAGAAACTCAGGCACAAAGTGACAGACCGTGTAAAGTAACAGAGCGGGTTGCCAAGTGCTGAGACTCATAGTGCGTAAAAGTCACCAATGCTCTGTCAACTCAATAACTGCAGCGTTCCAAACTTCCTCTGGCATTATCCTAACACAAAAACTGTGCATTGGGAGCTTCATGGAATGGGTTTCCATAGCTGAGCAGCTGCATGCAAACCTCACATCACTAAGTGCAATGCCAAGCATTGATGAACTGGTGTAAAGCATGCAGCCATTGGACTCTGGAGCAGTGGAAACGTGTTCTGTGGAGTGAATCACACTTCTCTTCTGGCCGTCTGTTGGACTGGGTCTGGGTTACCTGCCTGACTGCATTGTGCCAACGGTAACGTTTGGTGGAGGAGGGATAATGGTATGGGGGTGTTTTTCAGGGGTTGGGCTGGGCCCTTTAGTTCCAGTGAATGGAACATTTAATGCTTCAGCACACCAAGACATTCCGGATAATTCTATGCTTCCAACTTTGTGGGAACAGTTTGGGGAAGGCCCTTTTTGTTCCTGCATGACTGTGCCCCAGTGCACAAAGCAAGGTCCATAAGGCAGGGTTGGGTGAGTTTGATGTGGAAGAACTTGACTGGCCCACACAGAGCCCTGACCTCAACCCCATCAAACACCTATGGGATGAACTAGAACGGCGGCTGTGAGCCAGGCCTTCATGTCCAACATCAGTGCCTGACCTTACAAATGCTCTTCTGGATGAATGGGCAAAAATTCCCACAGACACCTTCCAAAACCATGTAGAAATCCTTTCCAGAAGAGCTGCAAAGGGGGGATCGACTCCATATTTATGCCTAAGAAAAAGTTCCTGTACTTTTGTCCATATAGTGTACCTTCAAAATGCAGTACAAAGCATCCTTTCTTATACCGATCATTATAATGCATTATGAAGGTATCTATAGTGAATTATAGAGGAGAGCTTCACTGGAGCTTATGAAGTATTATAATCAACACTATAATGCCTTATGACTGTCAATAGAAGATGCTGTAATGCTTTACAAATGCTTATACTGACCATTATAACGCATTATGAAGGTATCTACAGTGAACTATAGATGGCAGCTTCAAGTAATGTGTTACCTAACATTTTTGCACATTAAAATTAACAATTCACATTCAGATTTGATACATTTGATACATCTTGCCTTACCTATTGTCATAAATATTTGCCCTCTCATCATAATCCAATAGTACTAATAGTAATAATACACTTAAACTTTCTACGGTGAAACCATACGCGTATCACGCTAGCGAAACTGTTTGCCTATTCATAAATGGATCAATCCTCTGAAGCCCTTGATGGAGTAATGGTGGACAGGAGATGGATTACATGCAGAACACTAATGCAAGTCACAGCCGCCTGGTCTTGCCATCGACACAGAAGTCTGAGAGGCCATCCACCACTCCTAATTATAGCAGCTGAAATTACCAAACTTAAAATATTTAAAAGGAGGGCATTAAATTGTAGTGTCAACTGGATGATCAAGCAAAAATCCAGTCGCCTCCACCCCTTATCCATTTTACACAACACTTGGTCACTTGAAATGCCATTCAAGATATTATTAAGACTTTCCTGCAACGATAAAAAAAAAAGCCGCTGGCTGGTGACATTTATTTTATAGCACGGCCCAAAACTCATTGCATGTGAGCAGCAAACTGTGCTCACCCAAAGGAACAGATGACTCACATAAGCCAGTAGGTGATTTTAAATTAGAAAGCAGTGTGAATATGATTTGACATAAAATTGCACCTATGATCAGAACAGTTAAAAATGTCATTCTGTTGGATAGTGACCCTTGAATAGTATACTTAAAATACTTGACAGTTATTTTCAAGGCAACAGAAATCTATCTATCTATCTATCTATCTATCTATCTATCTATCTATCTAATATCAATAGATAATTTATAATGTGTAAATGTACAATGTAGAAATACTGAAAGCAAAGGTTATTTAGCAAAGTGGCATATCCATAATGCACAATGCATATAAATTTAAATATAGATAATATTTAATTTAAAATTTAAATAATAAATACGTTGTAGTTATTAATTTGTTAGTTAATAAGAAAACAATTGCAATTTTAAATAAAGATGCAATCCTCTGACCAGCAACAGGAGTTCCCTGCTCACCATATACATTAGATATTCCTCATTTCCAGGCCCCAAAAACAGAAATCACCATTTAAAACAGAATGCTGATTTGATAGTTAATTTAGAAAATCTTGTGGTTTTATTAGTACAAAATTGCCACAATATTTGAAAAAGTAAAACATTTATTGCTGTTCTGTGATGTGTTTTTGTTTTTTTATATATCTGTGTATAGGCCTGTGATTAGTAAAACTGTTTGCACTTTTGTAAACCCTGAGCTATTAGTCACCTCCATTACATGGCTAGATCAGTGGCTCTTTATCCCTCCCTCCCACCACCACTATTCAGCTTTTAGATTTGCACACTGGAGGACATGCTTATATTACATTGCTTGGTTGTGTTCGAAATATAGCAAACAAAAAAGTAAGCATTTTCCACATGTTATGTCATGTGAATTCAATCTCTTACAGCTACATGTATAATCAATGTTATTTTTACCTCCAACTTTGCATCAGTTGTTCACTCAACTTTGGTAATCAAAATCATCATTATGGAAAATATTTTACCACTTAAATTCTACAAATAAATGGCAATAGGATTAAACATACATGTTTATTTTTCCACAAGAGAAATAACTATATGCATTAAGAATGGTTATGGCATTAATAAGAAAACAAATGCAGCTCAACTTTAAACAAAGACGCATGTTTGCCTCTTACCAACAGGAGTTCCCTGCTCATCACATACATTGGATATTCCTTATCATTTCCAGAAATCACCATTTAAAACAATATAATTTTGTGTGGCTAACACAGAACTGTAATATTCTATCTAGCTGAACATTCACATACCATTGAATTTCAAAATGCAGGCTATACCTCAATAGTGATTTTGTACTAAGAAAGATCTTAGCTATAATATAGATACACCCAGTGCCCAGCTTCTTGGATGCACCTGTTTGTTAACTCAAACAGCTTTGCTCCTCTAAACAGTAAATCACAGACAACAACTGAATACAGACAGGGTCAAGTGGTTCACTTACTGTTTGACTAAGCATTAACAGCTAAAATGTCTGATCTAAGAGATTGTGAATGTGGTGTAATTGTTGGTGCCAGGTGTGGTGGGTTCAGCATCTCAGAACAGCGGCCCTCCTGAGATTTTCACTCACTACAGTGTCTAGACTTTTTACAGAGTAGCACAATAAGCAAAAAACATCCATTCAGCAGAAGTTACGTCGGTGAAAACAGGATAGTTAATGGGGGAGAATGGCCAGACTCAGGGGGGTCGTTAGGCCTATTTTAGGGGGCTTTAACCCTCTGCCCCCAAATAAATGTCTATTTATTGACTTAAGTCATGAATAGCTTTTTATATTGTATATAAGTTTGCCACCCCATCCCCCCAGTAGACTCAGCCCCCCTATCCATCAGTCTCTAACTACACCCCTGGCCAGACTCGTTAAACCTAAAAAGAAGGCTACAAAAAATGCAAAAAGATCAGCTTAGTGCAACAGTGGTGTGCAGAAAGACTTCTCTGAGCGCACAGTTCGCCCGTCACTGAAGCAGTCGTGAAGGCAAAAGTGGATTCTGCCTGGTACTAGTTAGGCGTACCTAATAAAGTGTTCACTAAGTGTACATACATATATACACGTTAGTAAATAACTGGTGAAATGTTATTTTTATTTTCCTTAAATCATAAACACAAAGATGTTAATAATTATAAGTCATAAGGGAAATAACTATCTGCATTAAGAATAAGACAACATCTTTTCATCAAGGTCACATACAAGGATAGCCTAATGGCTTTTAAAGGAATCAGCCATTTGTTGACTTTAAATTGACCTTACACTATGTTAATCAGCTTTACGAACCATGTTGAGAAGAACGGTGATGGCCTGAGGTGTACTCTAGGTTGAGGGAGATTGCCGCACAACCAGTGCATATCATCAGGCGTGCTAAAGAGCGCTTAGACACTGCTGAGATGTCATCTGCAGTCTTGGGAGATTAAAGGCAAACAACCCCTTTAAAAAGCACACAAATCTGTGGTTAAAATCTTAAAAGGCCATTTCTTCAAATAATGACTGCGGTATGTTTTTATTACAGAGACCGAAAATCTGTATCGAGTATTATTTTAACTATCAGCTATTACGTATTAATGAAGCCATAAACATCATTGATAAATGTTGGCAACTGCTAACAATAATATTCATTCCATCCAGGGAGTACCCTGCCCTCTGACCAGAGCAAGCAGTTAGCTGTTGGATGGATGGATAAAAATGTCATCAGAAGAATAGTAATCATTTTGCAGTATAGCATAAGATTAGCCTAAATCACTGGAATAAAATTGAAAGAAGGAACCGCTGAAATCTATGGCATGTATGCTTATGTCACAGACAGTGCCATGAGGCTTAAAGAAAACAAAACACTCTGTGAAGCTTATGAGGTAAGACAGCAGCGCAGGAAGATGGGGGGGGGGGTACACCAAAATGCTCTATACTACCATGCCCAAATAAACACATCTAGAAATTGTCATTTTTCTTACGTACAACGAGAAAAGATGACATGGAAATTTAACATTTGGTATATTAAAAATGAAGAAGGCAGTGATATATCTCACCACAAAGAGCACAGCGGCTATGAATATGTTCCTTCCAAAGCACCACCATAGGAAATAGGTGCTTGTTTTTTTGTTTTTTCTTTTTTGTCTAACTTATTATACACTATATAATGATAGTCAGTATATGGTGAAAAAAAAAAAACACCATATAATGAAAAACACAGTAAACTATTTTTAAAAATATGTGCTTTCAATCAATCAATCATTCAATCTTTATTTCAATGGCACTCTTTTAACCACAGGGATTGCCAAGTGCTTTATAGACATTTTTTACAAAAGGAATTAAAATAAGCATACAAGAAAAATAAATAAAAAGATTAAATCAATTTAAATAAATAAACAAACAAGCACACAAATAAAACCACCAAAACACAGAACTATAACTACCCACGTTCTTGGTAGGGGACTGTAGACCACCCTCTCTGGTCTCTGTAGGGGACTGTAGACCACCCTCTCTGGTCTCTGTAGGGGACGGTAGACCACCCTCTTTGGTCTCTGTGGGGGACTGTGGACCACCCTCTCTGGTCTCTGTGGGGGATTGTAGACCACCCTCTTTGGTATCTGTGGGGGACTGTAGACCACCCTCTTTGGTCTCTGTGGGAGACTGTGGACCACCCTCTCTGGTCACTGTGGGGGATTGTAGACCACCCTCTTTGGTCTCTGGGGACCACCCTCTCTGGTCTCTGTGGGGGACCACCCTCTATGGTCTCTGTAGGGGACTGTAGACCACCCTCTTTGGTCTCTGTGGGGGACCACCCTCTCTGGTCCTCGTGAAAGGGGACACAAACCCCTGCCGCACTGGGACCCAAATCCAGTGTCCTCTGGGGGAAGCAAGCCCCAAAGTGTTAGTTAATATGTACTTAACAGAAGTGGTGTTTTTGTTGCTGTGTGTAGTTCAATAATTGCTGAAGGATAATCAGACAGCAGCTCACTCAGTAAGACAAAGGAAGCATGTAGCAGTGCTCTGCAACTTAATTATACTTAATAGCCTGAATATGGCACCTAGCCATACAAATGTTAATAATAAGTCACTTAAAGTTTTAGCTAAGGAACTCTAGATATTAAACTTTATACCCTGTCTAAATTCAATAACAGTTACATTTCTGAGGTCAAAAAGTAATGATTTTGGGTTACCTCAGTAGGGGAAAACACACACAGGCAGTGCTTCGACCTACCAAGCTGCCAGACGTTAGCGATGTTTAATTAAGCTCATTTACGAGGTACCACACTGGCAGTATAGCAGTATTCATTCTTATCCCATCTCGCATACCTCTCTCAAAACTATCTGCTAAAAATTCTAATGACATACGCATAATTGTGGTACTAAATTATTTATGAAAGTTGAAAATCATTAAACATGAAGCTCAAAAGAAACACTGTGGCACGATCAGAAGTGCATTTTATGCGTCTTCCAGAAGCAGTCTGAGTCTTAGATCAGTGAAGCATGACATGTTGATGGGGATTACCTGCCACCGGGCCTCCTAAGGCAAACCTCGTCACTGATAGGCATAGCTGTAAAAATAACCCAGATTAATCTAATCTGTCCACTTATCACCCTCAAATGGTCTTTTCCCTGCTAATTATCTGTTATACACTAGCAAATCTATTCAACAACTTGCAATTAATCTTCTTTCTGTTGTAAAAACTACTGCAGAAGGAATTTCCTCTCTTGAAATAAATTCAACAACAACAACAACAATAATAAAAATAATCCCTCTGGCTGTACCCTACCGATGCAGAATCTTACCAAAAACAAGAGAGATAACTTTGTAAAGGACATTAGACCAATGTCTTTTGCTCTCAGGAACATTTTCTCCTTATTTTTGTAAGTTTGGATGATGAGCTCCAGGGATGATTATCCAAGAGGTGTTAAAAAAAGCATGACTCTACAGTTTGGCAAGCTGCCCTCGCTTCATACAAGGAGGCTTGCCCTGTGTGTATACCAAGAAAGACTTTGTCACCTGATATCCATTTGTTTGCCACGGATGTGTAGCTTGAGAATTGACTGAGTTATTTGGCAAGCAGATCGCTTGGTAGTGCACATCTGGTAAGTTTCTAGAAGGCTCTGTAAAGCCATACTGGTAGATATCAAAATATTAGTTTGCTTGTATTCTTTTATTTCAAACTTCTTAAAAATAAATTAGATGATATCACAGACTAAACAAACCCTCACGATATGTTGTTGCTACAGCAATCTTTTACTCGTTAATGTTCTGCTTTCAACTCACGTCTAAACATAGGACGCAAGATGAAATTCATAATTATTTATATTATTGCAAAACAATTTTATAACCAATTTTATAATAAATAAAGAGATTAAAAATCTACCTATGAATACCTTTCTTACTAAAAATTAATCGGTAGTACACAGGGGATTTATGACATGATAATTAAAGAGAATTAATAACAATGATCATTCAAGAATATGCCAGGGTCAAACCAGCCACACAACGTGCAATTTTATGAACAATAAATGCAACGTTTACTTATATGCCGCATAAATAAATTTTCTTGATCCACAATGTTGTGCATGCCATGGTCCACTAATACAGTCTAGTTTTGTATTTGCACGATTGGCCTGGCAATCTAAAGGAAACCATGGGTGACACATTGTCACACATCTGAAATGTAATGGGAAGCTCAAGCAGAACTTCAGCAAATCGTTATATTTTATCAGCACCCTGCTAAACATACTATTTATGCTGTAGACTAACAGTACATAGGGAGCTACAAATACATTATTATCCCCACACTGCTGTGAGTGTCTGCCAAACCACTGAAACTCTGTGACTCATTCTCCTTCACATGGGATTAGCAAAGGGAATAATCCCCAGGTCAGCCTGCACTAATCCAAACTAGGTTTACCCAGGATACCTTGACTGGAGGATTTTTTTCCCCTCACTTTCTGGACATTATTTTCTGTTTCAAAGCAGTACAGAATTAACCCAAATAGGGTCTAACTAACATTTACAGAGTTTGGTGAAGTGTAGGCTAGAGCTAGATAATTAATACGAAATTAAATTTGTTAAGATGTTTCTTTATTTTGCCCTAAACTAATAAAGCAAAACGAAGCTATACTGTGCATCTGTTTCAGTTAATTACTTCAATACACAGATCAAGTAAATATAATATAATATAATATAATACTTCCATATGACATCTGTAAACAATGTCTAAACAATCTGTTCTCAAATTTGGTCCTGAACACTACATATGGTAATGTCATGTTGGGAATACCATATGGTTAGGACAAGACAGGTGCTGTTACGGACAAAGACC
Organism: Mormyrus iriodes; assembly: GCA_011763525.2. NCBI lineage: Eukaryota > Metazoa > Chordata > Actinopteri > Osteoglossiformes > Mormyridae > Mormyrus > Mormyrus iriodes. The sequence goes on along the minus strand of JAAGVU020000113.1, from coordinate 18,564,597 downwards.
TTGTACTTTTTCACTAAAAGATCTCAAAGGTGACTGTCAGCCTGAAAATGAGAATAGATGAAAATACAGATACTGAAAAATGAAGACAGTGCACATATTCTACAGTAACCAAACTGCTTAACAGATTTATCCATCCATCTTCCAACTACTTCACCAGTACCAGGTTTCCTGGAGCCTATTTCAGGCAGCACAGGGCAGAAGACAGGGGTACAGGCAATCTATCACAGGGTACTCACACTCCAACACCATGGGCAGCTTGGAGTCTCCAGTTCACCTAACTGCATGTCTTTGAACTGCTGGAGGAGACTGGAGTACCCAGTATTTTCCATCAGATAAAAACTTTAACATATAAAATATATTGTCTATTGAATAAAAATTATTATTACTATTGAAAATCATACATTTTATCAAACGTGCAACACAGTTAAATGTGAAGTCTTGCCCTGTTCATGCTGTACTTGCCGCAGTTAATGCTAATTCAATTTTAGCAAGAGAGAAAACATCTCCATTACGGGTACTCCTGAGTGCTGGGAGCCTTCCTAGGGACTCAAATTGTTTTTCTTTTTTTTGGCTCAAATGGTTGCAGTTTATTATATTATAAATGTTATGCTCTTCTATTGTTATATTTGTCATGGTATAGTTAAATACATAGACGAATTTTATTTATTTATTTAAATGTATACAATGATGTACAGTGTAATTCAGCAAATGGCGGCCAGTGGGCCAGATATGGCCTGCTTAGAAAATATTTAGCCCCCTGAAAGAGATTTCCCTTTTTAGTTTCCGTTAGCCCACCCTGCCTCCAATCGACCCCTCTGTGGTATTACTGCTACCTTAGAAATTTCAAAAATCTCAATAAAAAACATTGTAATAAAAAAAATAAAATCCAGCGGCAAGTGACCTAATTATATTAATACGCAAGTGTCCAAACATTAAGAAACATAATCTAGGCATAAAGTCACTAATAAAATTATTAATAACTAGGGCTGTCACTATCAATTATATCAATAATCGAGTAATCTTCCAATTAAACTGACAATTCA
>JAAGVU020000113.1:18551198-18563454 GCA_011763525.2 Mormyrus iriodes | reverse complement strand
AAAATTATTAATAACTAGGGCTGTCACTATCAATTATATCAATAATCGAGTAATCTTCCAATTAAACTGACAATTCATCAAGTAATTGTTTATAATTGTATATATAATATAGTATAATATAATATAATATAATATAATATAATATAATATAATATGTACATGGCAATTGGCACGAGGCAGGAACCAACCAACCATTGCAGGATGCACATACAGTCAATTTAGGCACTCCATTTCATCTGAGTTGCATGCTTCTGGACAGTGGAAGGCAACTGGAGAATCTGCTGAAAAGTCACACACACAGTGTGAACATGCAAACACAAAGTGGAGGTGTCTGTTGACAGCGTTACCCACTGCACTGCGTTTCCCTTTCTTGGCTTGCACAATGTGCAATGTTAATATCACGAGGACATTTCATGCACATGCAACTGTCACATCGCAAGGACCGCAAAAGTCTGCTGGGTTCAAACCATCAATTAATTGCACTAAAACATATTTGGTCGGTAAACGGAAACAAAAATTTTGCAAGCATCCCAAATTTTAATGATGGGTCCTTTTAAACATTATTTAATATACGTTAAAAGAATTGTCTAAAGTTCATTGCTTTTGCATGAGCTCTGCACGTGCTCTTCAATCATAGACTGTGCCGGTGTGTTTGTGAGACATTAAACGAGAATGAGGGAGGAGGCGAAAAGCCAACAAAAGCTGGCAACGAAAAGACACTCATCTTCACTATGTGGAAATTCGTTAGAGATGATATTGAGCAAAAGCAACTGATTTGTTGGCACTGCTTTGTGTCTGATAATGGGAACGCGTTCAGACTTTGTTGATAGATAAGTTCTCTTCAGCTATATAGTTAATTTTCCACTCTTAAATATCACAAAAACTTCAAATATCGCAATGTGAACTTTTTCCAATATCCTTCAGCCCCTCTTAAAACACAAACGTTCACAAAAAAATATTGATATGATATGGTAAATATGTACTGTATTCAGGAACATAATATAGCTAAGTGATGGGGCTAACCTTTTGTTTTAGTAGCACTTATTTTGACATAGAAAAATCATAGAAAGTAAATTAAGCAAAATGATTTAAGTCATTAAAGTCAACATTATTGACCGAGAACGTTAAATCTGAAAGACTCATTTTATTTTTATATGTATTTGCATTGCAGTCATATCGTGGTGATATTTAAGTTCTGCTTTGCAATACTGACAGGCGACTGCATTTTCGTTCACATTTAAAGTGAAATGCCTTCACACCACTGATGGTTCTGCTCTTTATCTGGACCTTCATCCTCTATGTGCCACCTCCCTTCCGCCATATTGCCGAGAAAACAAGAAGGAACATTTGAATCAATGCTTTTTAATAATCGAGCAATCACATTTAATCCAGTAATTGTGGCAGCTCTAACAATAAAATTTATCAGTATTTCAATATGGCCACCAGGGGAACGGTGCACTTCCTGTTTGTCTGCATGAATGAAATAACACTCTTGGCACAAAGTATACTGATCTCAGCGTTCATATCTCTGTAAGGGTCCAAAGATTGATATCCGTCATAGGCCTTTAGTCTAAAAACAAGCTAAAATTCTCAACAATTGAAAAAACCACCTCTGTAAATATGGTGCCTGTGACATCACCAGTTTTCACCCATGGATCGCAGCACATACACTGCGCCTACACATGATTCAGAGCATTCGGTACGGATCGCCGGCCTGCTGAAGCAAATGAGCCTGCATATGGGCCAATCCATTCAGTTTTGAAATAACTACAATTAAACACAGATAAGGCACTTCTTATAGTTTTAGTCTTGTTTTCAAGACTGGGTAAATTGGAGGTGGCATGGGAAAATCTGATGACATGTCACTGAACCGATCGAGACAAGCTTCATATCAATTCTTCCCAAGGGTCTGACACTTCAAAACAATGTGTTTGACTGGGGGCAGAAGTTCCCAAAATGCTTATAATGCCAAGGGAATCCCACTATAGTATGTCTGTATGCATGAGTTTGTTTATAATTTGAGTTTGCTTTTCCGTGTGAGTAAAACTGTTAGAAATTGGTTTGTGTTTGGTAATCATCTCATGACTGTCAGGATTTAAAGTCGACCATGTTTGGACATGTTTCTGCAAGTTGTTTGGGAGTTTAAAGCATTTTATTCTGGGAAGGTCCAATCCCTCATTGTCATGGAAACACGTGCCAAAAACAATTATATGTTTAGGACACGTTGTGTCACGGTAATGTAAGCCAAAACAATAAAAACGAAAAATCAAGAATTATGAAATTAGCTAAAAAATGTTAATAAAACTATGAGGCCACATTATCATTGTTAATTAACCAAAAAGGAAAGGTAAAGCAGTAAATTATGTACAAGGCATGACTGCCTGTCAGCTTAGATTACATCTAATTTTTATTAGTCTGTACTTATTAAACTAAGTGGTTAAACTATTCTCCTTATCTATTCAGCGTAGGCCCCGTGACGTTTATCTTCACCACATTAATATAGCTTCAATTATTTAATATAGATTTTTTTTTATGTCAATGAAACTACAGAAGCAGGTCAGCTTTTGTTAATCCACAGATAAGTCTCACTACCTACCTGACTTATTTAAGTTTTCAGTATTTATGTCCCTTTTCCCAACCAACCTGAAAGTTCAGACTTCACTGAATATTGCCTATACATTCTGCCAGTTGTGACATAGACAGACAAATACAGAAGCAAAACAACAAATAAACAAAAGAAAAGAAAAATCATCCTGGAACAATCCCAGTATCCTCAAATATCTTTATACTTCATAAATAACCTACTACAACATTTTCCATTCTTGCTAGCTAGCTACAGATATAAACAACTGAATTTAATTTTTGATCCTTAAAAACAAATTCAAGAATTCAACACTCAAATTAATCATGAAACCACAGTTCTAACTTCTATTTACTGTATTATTTCATATATTGATGGTTTTACCTTTTCTCAAAAACATCACAGTCAGACAACAATGGTTTAACACCACGTTTCTCAACCCAGGCCTCGGAAGTCCCCAGACAGTCCACATTTTTGCTCCCTTCCAGCTCCCAGAACACCTGAAGTAAACAATGACCCTTGAATACCAAGTACAGGCAAATTGGGAGCTGGGTGGGAGCAAAAACGTGCACTGTCAGGATCCCAGGAGGACTGGGTTGAGAAAGAGTGGTTTAACATTACATGTGCTCACACACCTTTTTAGGTTAATTAGGGTCCTTGCACCTTCACATCACACTCTCCACCCATCTCCCTCTCACACATACACAATCATAAATGTTCTTACCTCTTCCCATTGATGAATGTATCTGATCAGCCGTGATAGCCGCAAAAGCCGTAGGAGACTGAGGATTTTTGTAAACCTCACGATGCGTAATGCACGGGCAGTCTTGTACACTTCGGAGTCAAACCCCTTCTCCACAATTAGAAAGATATAATCCACCGGTATGGATGACAGAAAGTCGACCACAAACCAACTTTTTAAATAGTTCATTTTGATCACCTTGGGATCCAGTATGATTTCAGAGCTTTCCTCGTTGACAATCCCTGTTCTGAAGTTCATGACCAGGTCTACCAGGAAGATGGTGTCTGAGGCAACATTAAACACTAACCAGGTGGTGGTCGTTTGTTCAGAAAAGAATGTTATTCCAACAGGTATAATGATTAGATTCCCCATCATCATTATCAGCATGATCAAGTCCCAGTAGAACCTACAACAGAGAGAGCAGAAGGAGAGAATAATAATACAATTTTAAAATTTAAGCAGAAAACATTTTTTCATGTACAATCGAGGAACACACCACACTGCAAAACAAATAAAAGACAATCAAACCTAAGTCAGCAGTAATTAATAAAGATGCAGCAATCGCAACGGCCGGCTATAAGAAACGGCCGATACCGCAACAATTCGCCATCAGCCGATGATTAAAAATGAGCTGATATTTACTACAGATAATTCCCTTTAAAATGCTGACCCATACTGCTTTGCACACCCATGTACTAAACAGTTTGAAAAATGTCTGTTGTGTGGAATTATTATAATGTCAGAGAAAACAATGCTGGAAATGCATTTTGCAAACATTGCTCTGGTAAAATTTCACGAGGAGGACCTACTAATAAACATTTCAACACAACAAATTTGATCGCTCACCTTAAGGTGAGACAGTGAAGAGTATTAAGAAGCTCTGAAAAACAAATCCGTTCCAATAAAGAAGGCTACAGTCTTGCCGAGTAACATAGTCCATCAATAATGCAAGCATTTGATAGCAAAAGAAAATTCAGTGCAGACAGTATGAAATCAAAATATATCACTCAGAAAACTGCAGAGTTTATCGCACTTGATGATCAGCCCTTCTCTATTATAAATGTTATAAATATATAAGATGTATACATTTTTAAAATATACTGCTCGGGGACTGGTGTTATATGCCAGAGTTGGTGTTTTCTTACCAAAAATAAATATTTTCATATTATTTCATTCATTCATTCATTCATTCATTCATTTTTGAAGCAGATTCTCCCAAACAATCGGTTTCAGTGTCAGTTTTCGAAATAACTGGCTATCAGAATCAGCCAGAAATTTCCTTATTGGTGCATCACTAGCAATTAAGAGAAGCAAATTTCTTATATTTGATTATTTTTTTTATTTTATACCTATTGTATTTTTTAAGCCCAACATGCTGTAAAAACACTAACAACATAGTTGCTATACTACATTAAACTCAACACAAAAGCAGTTTTTATTCAAATTTGATGTAGCTTTTTTTCTGGACAGGATTGCATGGGGAAAATGTTACAGGTACAATTTTATTTACTTTACTTTAAATGTTCTGCTAGAATGTAGTAAGTAGTATTGTACAGCTGGTTAGATTCAGAGATTTGAACTTGGTAATTAATAGGACAGAATTGTAGGTATTTTACACTTTGGGATCTATTGCTCAAGCAAACGAAAGTCCACATGGCATTTTACAGCCGGAATTTAGATATTTATTGCTTGATAAACCAGTCTAAACCAGGTCATTCTGGTGTTACGATCACAGTCTCTTGAATCGCAGTCATGCATAGTGGATGCATTAGATTGCATTCATGACCAAAGTGTTCACACTACAAGCATAAAAAAGAGAATTAGCCACGTCATAGATCAATCCAGACATTTTTTACGATATGCTCAGGCTCTGGAACGTTGACCACATAAGGTTCAGTCTAATATTATCCTGTATGACTTGCTTATCAATATTACATTTTATTTTATTTAATTCTCCTTCTCAAAGCGTGCATGGTATAATCATGAGGATGTGTAACTTGTACTACTAACTTAATAATAAATTATGCAGTAAGATCATAAACCTTGTTCATTTTTGTATTATGTATGTTTTCCATTTTCTAATCATACAAAAACAGGTGCAAACTCTCGGCAATGGTGCTTTTAAAAGGGGATGAAGATTCTGAATGACTGTATTAATGCATTTTTTTCTAATGCCTGTGCTATAATCCTTTTCATCTTGTACCTATATAGCATATATTTTCGCTTTAGTGATGCATATAGCATCTTTAGTAGATTCCCGACCAAACGTGGCCACATCGAGCGCTTCATACACTATGGATGTAATATAGGCGCAATCCTGCCGCTATCTTCCTTTATTGGCTGTGCTGATGTTAATTTGTCAGACATAACATCTGTCAAATTCCAGTAACAGTCAGGATGTAAGAATTGAATATTCTGTTATATCACTGCTAGATATAGCTCCATGTTCGACTATCTGTGTCAGAGTTCTGCCCGCTCCACACGGCTGATGCTTCTCGCTCACTGTTGTGCTCGCATCTCACTGCCTCTAATTCATGATTGCGGCTCAAGATAAACAATTTTCTGCAGCACTTATGACATCGTCAGTCTTTTCCCAAGGTTATTTATGGCCTATTTAATAACCCCTTGGTCTTTCATAATTTTTACCCCTGCAGTATAGTATACTCCATAGTATACTTCAATACTCATGAATAATTTAGTATAAGATGTTAGCGAAATATTATTGAAAAATGAATGCAAAGCTTGTTTGGTGATGGTCGGGTTTCAGTGTCGCACTGGAGCAGAAATGTAGAACTCCAAGAACGTTTTGTGCAACTGACAGGAGTCATTCATCGTAAATAGACAGACAAAGTTTTCTGAATCATGCCCTATGCCTCTTATATTCTACATATTTATCTACTATAGCTTCTCTACATCAAGTCGTTTAATCTACTTTCATAAAACACCCGTCTGTTAAATGGGGAGGCCATTGCCAATTTAACTAAGTAGGCTGTCATTTGTGTAAGGTTATGGTTAAGAAAAGGTGAAGTCAAAATCACACAAACATATGTATCCTTGTCAGTTTTGATAAATCAGTACGATACAGCCAGTGCATCTTCATGATACTTCATTTTGGCCTACATCCAGCTGAACACACAAACATGTTGAGGTTGTTTACATATATTATTGAGTATGCTTGCTGTATACACCACAGCAGTCAGTTCCAGGAGTTGGGACAGTTACCTTTGGGACCTGAAGTGGCACTTCCAGAGTTAGCCATGGCAGCTAATCAAACTTTGAATGACTACGACCCAACCAGCTAAGACACATGACATGAAGCAGACTTTACTATCAGATGAAGACGTAAATATGCAATATGAGGTATGAACACATCTTGTCTCCAGACTTTTTTTTTTATCTTCCTGGGGTATATTATTATATTTCTGACTCTGACATAAATTGTCTAGCATGAATTTCCACAAAAACACACCCACTACCTTGAAAACATATGTTTACGTCCAATTAAAAGTTCAATACTTTCTCTCTTTTTAAAATAAAAATTATATTTTTAGGTTCTAAACAGTACGCATACTAAATCACTTTTATACACATTCCCAGTGACTATGTTTATAAGGGAGGCTTTTACACTTGAATATATCGCAATTAACATCAGTGAAACATCTGTCAAATTCCAGTGACAGTCAGGACGTAGAAATGCATGAAAAAATTGCACCATAAAAAAAATTAAGTAAAACAGAGGCACTTGATTAAGAAATTCATAATGATTCATTTTCTGGGCAATTTAAAAATAGCCTCTAAAACTTTGTTTGGACAAGCCATTTAATTTCAAGTCCCAAGTGAATTCCAGAAGATTTTCTTAGTAGCTAATATACATCCTGCAATGGGGAAAAGCAAGCCTTTCTAGGGTCAGCCATCGAACTGAACTCACTAAAATTCCTAGGCACTGATAACAGTGTACTGTACATGCATGAACTAAAATAGATGCTTTTAAGAATCCTCTCATATCTCTAAATTCTGAGCGCCACATAACAGTTTTTTCAATTTGTTAGCAAGCTGAAAATGAATCAAAATAATAACGCAATAATGCATAAATCGAATCTGAAACATGCATCAACAACAGGTATCTGTAAACTGAACCACAAATCTGCACAAAGACCAGAAGGAATATAGGCCTGCTTGACAGAAACATAAATCTCTTATGGACAGAACAACATTTTAATATCATAAATCTATTAATTTAATAAACTGTTCCCTGCATCGGTAGTCGTTTTATAACAGGTCTTACTTTTTCAGACATTTGGGACATTCCCTGCATCACTAATTGGTTCTATTTTAATATCTCAAACTGCTTTCTACTGAATGGTGGCTTTTATGCTTTATAAACCAGAATGAGGTCAGGTAAAGGAGAAACCTGTGTCTAGAACATACACTTGCAGGTGCAACCCAGAGTACATTCAAAGCAAAACACATTCACAACATTGGTCTATTATTCAAATATTTTCTGTCTATAATCAAACACATAATTATAATCATAACATAAGAATAGAGCTTCTTCAAACTGAGTTCTATGTATCAAAAATAAAACGTATATTATACATATTGTTATACAATATATATTTTTTTAACTATTAAGTTAAAAGTTATCTAAGCTTGCAGAGCAGAACTTGTTTCTATTGTATACTGCTGGTACATACAGATAAATTAATGACACAAGGTATATTTTGCAAAAAAAAACTGATGTACTCATTATGACCGTACTTAGATATTAGTAAACACAGCATATACTTGAAGCATAAGAGTTTAGAAAATGGAAACCAGAAATGTTTCCCATTTACTTTACAAAAGGTCTTCCAAGTAATTATAATATAAGTAATTACAGACACGCCTTATGTTTCCTTAAAGAGCTTCACTAATAATGCTGGTAACATTCCACACCCACTTTAAGACCCTCAGATCTATGAATAATAAATATTACTAACTTGGCATTAATCTTTAAGGAGCCTCAGTATTAAGACATTGTTAGATATCGAGTTTCAAAAGCTTCCAACAGGACACAAAGAACATGTGAATACAGATGTCACTCATTAGATCTTCCGTTTGTTTTTAACTTGATACTTTTGCTTAATTTTTTTTTTACTTGGTGGATGGCGTGTTTTACCATGTTGAATAACAGACTGAAATGAAAAATGGAATTACAACAGAAACTTAACAATTCTGTTAAACATATAATTATAAATCAAGGGTGGATTGTCAATCAGAAAATGACTACGGATTAGCCTGGCTCACAAACAGGAGAAAAAAAACCTGAATTTCAGTCACCACTGCAGAATGTGCTGTAAAAATAGAACCGCTTTAGGATGTGGTCAGCAACGATGACTCTCACTGATGACTCCACTTTGTTACATATACACAGGCCGGCCGGGTGTAGAATGAGGAAAAATTACAGAAATTACATATACTGAGAGATTTAACCACTCGAGCAAAGCAAACTGACTCATTTACTAGTCCCTATTCTAGATTTAGTTTCAGCATAATAAATTCCACTACACACACATGTATGTGTGTATAATATATATATATATATATATATATATGTGTGTGTGTGTGTGTGTGTTTAATCAAGTAGTATTGGCAGTCAGGTATATTGACTATTATGCAATACAAATGACTAAAGCATGTTTTGTGGATCATAATTAGACTTAGACAGATATGCCCCTTGTTACTGTCAAAATCACTTCTAAGCTGCAAGTCCATCACTGTTTTAAAGCCTGCGGTCATTGTATTCGTACATGTAGCAATGCTCTAATCTTTACTTGCCTTTAGTTTAACTTGTGTCAACGAAGTATCTAACCCTCACCATAGACATGGGAACGCAGCGAATAGACTTAATTTAAGCAGCGATATCTCATGTACATACCTGTGTGCTCTTAGAGAAATTCATACACTGTATATTTGTAAATTTGGAGCAGGCAAGCAAACAAATAAGCAAACAAATAGATATTTTATGCTGTGACCTGTCAATGAACGCTACCATAATGCAGCGAAATGCATTCAGCACCGCGGACAGCAGTGGGTAAGATCAGGGTCAAAAACCAGGGTTTTTAATGGGATTGCAAACCCTTGATACACGAGAAATGTAAATCTAAAAAAACAGCGCTTTGTATTCTTATAGGGAGGCTTTGATCTTTTTATATGCCGGAATCAATGCCTGTTAATTATTCATTAACCTTTTATGTCATAAATAGTAACACATTTCCCGTTAAGGGTTAGAGGAATAGGGAGATGTAACGCAAAATATCTTCCATTGTCATGGCCAGGTGAAGGGACAGGCTTACGCCTCCGCCCCCCGCCCCCCGCCCTCCTGCCTGTCCGCCCCCACCACCGGCACCCACAGCACGCGCCTCACGCCGAGGCATTCATTTATCAGCTGTGTTGTACAAAGTGCAGATTAACTTTGCAGGGGGAAAAAAACAGCTGACTACATTTTCACGTCTGTAAAACAATTGTTAAACTACACTTGATGAAATGGCAATGAAAATTAAAGCGCCGTAACCACGGCACTACTAGCAAAAAGCTGCAATGCAACGTTCACTCAGTATGGTCACCTAAACAAGTTAGGGGTTTCAATTCGCCCAACATAATACAGAACTATAACGTTTTACAAAATGATTTGCTTGACTGAACGCTTAAGTAAAAAAATTACAGATTACAAATGTGTGTCATACAAATCCCTTGAAGAATTTCCACTGCAGTATAACAACTAAACGTGTCAAATGCTCGACATATATATTTTTGTTGGGTCATGACCATCATCTGGACGTGCGCTTTGGAAAATTTACATGTGAAAATGTATGTTTCGTTGGAAATTAATAGTTTAAAATGGTATTCAACATTTTATTTCGTTTCCAGATTTGTTCCCATGCAGTACTCCACACAAATGGTAGATGCTGCATGTAAAACATCAATCCACACTAAAAATGCCAAAGCCATATCAATTTAATTGTATTTTGCTTTTATGCTTCCCGGGCTGTTTTCATATCCTTTAAATCGTTTTAAATTGTAAAGTATTTCAGAGACAAATGTATTGTAGCGTATCAGCTTTGTAAATGAGTCACACTGACCCTTCTCCCAGTAATTCCTGAACAATTATCGTCATGTTGCTGCTTTCACATTTTCGTTTGAGCACGATCCTCAATATCATGGTAAGATTATAAAAAAAAAATGTAAGGTGAAAGTGATAAAATCCTAGGAATATTACAAGTGGAACCAAATGAGATACGAGTATTTCAACTGATTCAGTGTTTCACACTGTGACAGTTACGGGCAGGCATGACATTCACCTAGGCGTTCTGCAAGGGCATGTAGTTGTTATTGATTATTATGCATTTAAACCCGTAAAATCCACCTTCAGTGTTTTTAAAATAAGCGCACCGGCATTGTTTTATATTGCATTTTTGGATTAAGAAGGAAATGCTGGTATCTGCATTGAGGGTACCGCGCACCCCTGCTGAGGACTGGATGGAAATGTGATGTGCAGACTTGAGAGAAGGTGACTTTCCACGTCTTACCTAAAATCGCTGTAGGGATGAATGATCCAGTATCCGGCCGTTTGCACCCTTTCTTGCTCTTTCTCCACGGCTTTCTGGCTGCCGAACATACGCAGGGAGAACTTATTAACCCCGGGCTGCATCATCGCCCCGAACTGCCGCTGCATGAAGCCGTATTGCCTCGACGTCCCTTCCAAATCTTCAAAACCCACCATGGCTTCTTCCCTGTCCCCCTTAAAGCCCACCGAATTGGCGTGCTCTTTCATGTTTTGGCTGCCCGTGTTATTCTTCTGTATCGAGTCCTGCCTCTGGAAAACATTATTCCCGTCCGCTTTCTCGTCCTTGTTGCTGGAGAAGGAATTGGATTTGTCTTCCATCTTCTCACCACCTGCCGACTCCCGGCTCCTGGTTCTGCGAAAAACTGGGTAGGAGCCGCTGCGAGCGATCGCCGTTCATTTGATGTCCTTCAGCTTTGCTCGGCTTCCCTGCCTCTGTTTTTTGCGAATGCAAACTGAGACAAGGGGGCTCTGGTGAATCTGTCAGATCAGCTTTCTTGGGTTACCGCCATCTACTGTTAGCATTTTACAACCTGACCCCCCGTGCATTGCGGTGTATCTGGCAGGCAGGCGCTAGCGGGCTCTTGCGTTTCATTTCCATAAAACGTCTTACGCTGTAATAGTCTCCTTATGACCAGGATTAGAGGCTGGGAGACTAATGGATGTGAATCCGGTGTGACAGAGGACAAAGGCCCTTGATTGAATTTAAGATGCAGTGGAAGAGGTCGTATAAGACGTTTAAAGTTTATACTATTCCATGGAAAATAAAAGAATAATATTATGTTGAAACAATATACATATATTTAATTTTTTTGGCTTCATTAGAAACTAATGCTGAAGACAGGAAACACTTCAGAAAACATGACATGTACAAAGTTGGGATGCTGTGTAAAATTTAAATGAAAACAGAATGTAGTGATTTGCAAATCATTTAAACCCAAATGTAATTGAAAATAGATCAAAGACGACACATCATACATTGAAACTGAGAAATGTTATTGTTTTGTGACAAATATATGCTCAATTTGAATTTGATACCAGCAACACGTTTCAAATCCATATCTAAACATGGTCCAGAAACGCCACCATCTTCTCTGGGCCCCGAGCTAATTTAAGATGGACTGAGGTAAAATGGAAAACTGTCCTGTGGTCTGACAAATCAAAATTTCAAATTCTTTTTGGAAATCATGGATGCCGTGTCCTCCATGCTAAAGAGGAGAGGGACCATCCTGCTTGTTATCAGCGGACAGTTAAAAAGCCAGCATCCGTGATGGTATGGGGGTGCATTAGTGCCCATGGCTTGGGTAGCTTGCACATCTGGGAAGGCACC
>JAAGVU020000113.1:18516505-18542145 GCA_011763525.2 Mormyrus iriodes | reverse complement strand
GTGCACAGTGCTAAATGACATACAGTAAGGGTTGGATATGAATATGGGGTCAGATTAACTTAAGCTTGTAGGATTGTATGCAGATATCCATACTCCAACACATCTTAATCACCCAATTAACAGGTTTAGTAGGTGTGTCTGAGCAGGGAAATCGGCAAACTGTTGGATTCTGGCCCTCCAGGACCGGAATTGGGGAACCCTGGCCCAGGAAATTACTTAAACACTTGTTCTTAGTGCCTTAACAAAATTGCCGTGTTAATTATATGTTGACTAACCTGCAATCTGAATATGCTATATTAACAATGTGTAAAGTATTATACATTTCACCTCTGACTGGTGATTTGATTATCCTAGCAAACATTCCTAAGATGCATGAGCGCAAGAGTGATGCAAAATATGACACCAATAAAACAAAAAAAGAAGATTAGCTGTTGAATTTATTTACAAGCTGGTTACTGGACATTTTCCTAAGGTTAAGTGTGATGAACTGAAATTCTGACATGGGTGGACTGCACCATTTGTTGTCTGGGATTAGCTGTGGATCACAACAACTATAACTAGATAGACTTAGGTATATCAGTAATTCTCTGAGACAGATGCAAGGTCTGTATTTTTTCTCTCATTTCAGCATCCATTTGATTAATTAAAGTCAACATGTGGTTAGAAAAATCACACAAGCCTGGCTTTTGCAGGTGTGAATCATTGCTGAATAAGAACATTCCAGAAGTAGTTCAGTTCTTTTGATCCAGTTACCTGCAAATGGTGGGACACAAACAAAAACCTGCAGACCCTGCTGTTTATCAGTGGACATGCCTGGGGGCCTAATGCCCATTTTAAGTTGATTCGCAGAATCACGGAATTGATTCTATAAAACACTTTTTGTATATGACAGTTAATAGAGTCCAAAGCCCACTTTAATTACATCCACTTTTTAGAGTATTTTTTTGTAAGGAGTTTTTTTTTTTTTTTTTTTATAATTTACCGTGGTAGTCTCCTTTGACCATTTTCTTCCTGCAAGAGCAAAGCACCAAAACCTAGCTTCACAATGAGAAAGACGCATCAAAGTTTGGAGAGTAAGATCTTCTCTGAGTGATTGTTTTACACTCTAGAGCAGGAGTCTGTAACGATTCTTTCCCTGACCGGCAAATTCCATCAGCGACACAGAGACAAAGTCCACGCCACCCCGATGATGAACTTCACCACCGGTCCAGATTCAGCTGTATTTTGCAGTCCGCCAGTTTGCTAAACATCTCGTTTATGGGCCTTTTTCAGACACGTTGAGGATTAATCACTAAAACATACCCACTAATCTGCATTTTGCTCTCACTGCTTCTTCATGAAAAATGTACTATTGACTAAACCTGCATTATTATTATACAGACACTCTTTGATGGTGGAAACACACTTCATGTGAAACTGGGTATATCTGTATAGGCTATTGAATAGCTTTATATTATATAATTGTATGAACCGCTTGATACACTGACATTGTAAACTCCATCTATGATTCACAGTTTCCTATGATTCATTGTTTTCTTTACAGAACCCTGATGTTACATAATATCTTAAGTTCAGTAACCCAGCCTAACCAAAGAACTGAAATGAGGCAGGGTAGGTGAATAAAAACTGTATCATTTATGTTGCATTAATTACTGGAGATTTAAAAGTTCTTTCTCTTCAGAATGTCATTCGTGCCACAAATTCACATTAAAAAGTCTGTTTTGCATCAAATAATCCAGAGTGTGGAATTTAAGGATGTACTGACTTTTTAGGATATTTTTACACTCTTAAAAGACAGCTTTAACTACACAAAGGCGTGCACTTACCGATAAATGCTATAGAAAAGAACATAGACAGGTTTCAGTTTAATATCTTTAAACTGGCAAAAAAATTGCCGGTATCTTGATAATGAATGTCTGTGTGCTAGAAAAAGGGATGTTTTAAATAGTGTTACAGATTCCAGGCTCATTACCATGCTATTGGTATAGATGATTTTTAGATATATTTTAATTACTCATGGGTATAATATCAAGGACCATTGTAGAACTAACAGCCGTTTGATCACCAGAGAAATCGCAATAAAAGAGCAAAGCGAAGCTGATATCTTATCCAGGTTGCTGTTCTTTTGAATGAATGAATGAATGAATGTTAGATTTATATAGCACTTTTCAAGACCCCACAGCGCTTTACTTTTGAAAAGTATTGGGCCAGGAAACCTGGAACAAACATGATGACTGAAGACATGGGCTGGAGTGAGATGGAACTGAAATGAGACAAACTGGAGGGGAATATGGAATGAAAAAAAGACAGAAACATAATTATTATTACACATAATTAACCAAAAAACAGTGGTACATAACATTTGTGGGAATACATGTGTAAGAATGCCTTTCCTGTATACTGGCACTATGTGTACCATGTGTCTGGAGATCTGGAGTCTCCCAACCCCTCCAAAATGATCTGGCTAAGCCTTACTGCAAACGAGGAGACTGCATCGGCTTAGTGGGTAGCATTTCAGTCTAAAACCTCCAGGGCTGAAGGCTTGGTTCCCAGTTCTAAATCTGTGTGTGGACTTTACATGCTCTCTCCATCTTGATTTCCTACAGATAGCCCAGATCCCTGAGATGAATGCTCATAACGTCTAATTGTGTGAGCGTGTGTCCTATGATAGACTGGTATTCTGTCCATGGCATTCCCTGATTGCGGCCTGTATTTCTTGGGACAGGATCATCATAACCCAGTTTCAGATTATTGAACTGAAAATGGCCAGATGGAATTAGCCAATATTACCCCCCCCCCCCCCCAACTGCACTCCCAGCCCCCTTCTGAAGGTTAATATGCTATTTAGCATTGTGAGTGCAAAGTCAGAGACCTGCCTGGTATATCTATGCAAAGTATTGAATCACTTCTTAAAATGTGCTATTTTTAGCTGATGTATATCAAAGTGAAGATAGAAAATATATATTCTGTAAGACAGATATATAATATATGATCTGGACTTAAGTCATATTAAAAACAACATTTCCAGGAAAATACTTCTAAATTTTGCCACTTGGTAGAAGGAGTATGAAATATTTATCAGGTCATCAAGCCATTATAATTAATTAAATTTCTAATGTTTTTCTCAAATTTTTAATTTTGCCGTGCTCGGGTGGAAACCATGAGAAATGTCTTTAACAAATTACTGACATAATCTGTACTTCAGTAAAATCCCACATTATATTTCCCAACCAATTCTCTTAATTACCTTGCAGCCACAGTGCAGGATCTTGACAGGATTCAGACTGAGATACAGTACCGATATAATTTCATGCATTTGATATTTCCATTTATGTGACTACTGAGATTAAATGATACAGCTCTTTTACCAAATTTATATAAATGACAAGTAATAGGCTTTTGTGGGGTTTATATTCTGCATGTGGGGTTTGTATTATGAATGTCTTGCATAGCTGCAGCCAGCAGCCCCTGAAGCCTCAGCCAAGCGCACCAGCCCCTATCGCACAAACCACTACACACACCTGAAGCACATGCCCTGATTAAAGTAAAGTAAGCACAGGGACCTCTCAGAAACTACTCCATCGTCACTGACCTGGAGACCTGAGGGGGAGGGGTGTTCCACCAAGCAGGATTTCTCAGTTGGGTTAACTTAATCCAGAAGTCATGATTATCCAATAAGAGTTTAGGTAAGGAGTATTCCTATTGGACAATCATGACTTCTAGCTTACTTTAACCCAGCTAACTGAGAAGTCTTGCTTTGTGGAACGCTCCCCTGGTGTGGCTTTGATTGGCAACTATTACTTCCTGACCTCTTGTCTATTTGTAGTGTTGATGTGTTTCCAGCTTGGTATTTCTATAGTTCCAGATGGGTTTCTGAACTTGCCTTGCCTGATTCTGGAATAATGTTTTCGTACTTGCCAAATCTGTAAGTCATTAAGCCGGCTTTCTCTGCTGTAATATATCCCCTAAATTTAAGATTTTTTTAATCAAATGATATGAAATTAGAGGATTCTTTTTTAGGAATATATTGCTTTTTCACTTGACTCTTGACATTTCCGAAAAATGCCTTCTGACAGCTCGTCAAGGTGCAACCTCAGATCAATGTCATCATCTCATTACAATAACTTATAGCTGACTTTTCTATTGTATTAAAAAAAGGGTAAGATGGGAGAATATATATATATATATATCCATTTTACCGTGTATCGCATGAACCTGCACAGTTCTTAGCTTCTTAGGTTAAAGAAAATGTAGATGTTCTCCTTTCCTACTCAAACCGTCACGTTTTTTTATGGAATGTCACGTCCAGTTTATTTTTGTACTTTATGCATCTTGTATCTGTCGTGAGCAGCAGCTCCAGCCTACAGACTCTGAGCCCAGCAGTTTACAGCTATTGTTTATGTACCGTGAATTAACATACCGGTGAATCATTTGTGCACAATCAATTATTGCAAAACAATGGGATATTGTTTATGCAACAGACTTTTCATTCTGATCCCTGGCTCAAACACTAGCCTCTCTATAGTGGGTTATTGGAATATCATATTAAAATACAGGTGCAAATAATGTCTTGCATAGAAGACGAACTGGCAGATTTGTCTAAATGGTATAATATGCCAAAACTGTTGGCATCAAAAATATTTCTTGGCTGCTCTGACGGCTCTATTTAAGTTGGCATAATACTTTCTCCCTCACCAACATTTTCTGAAGCGCCTATTACAGGCATTTAAGTATTTAGATATTTTTACCCATGTATGAATCTGATTATTTTACCAAAGCAAAGTACCTTGCTCACTGTGGCTATAGCAGTCCTAGCAGGGCTTTGACTCACTTCCAGTTTCCAAATCCACATCCACGTTAAAAATTACCTTCCTATGACATTCAATGTTTTAAAAATGCAATTAGCAAACAGCCACTGCAACATTATGCAATCAGTAATACAACTATTGCAAACAAGGTTTTCATCACAGAGAAAGTAATGGACTACAAATCTGAGGTACTAGGTGGGACAAGAAATTATAAGCAGTTTTTTTTTTATTATCATATAACGTAAAATAACTGTAGATGTCATTAGGTGACCTGCAGAGTACCAGCTTGATTTCTGCTTTGCATGTCTGCTTTGATATTTTGCTTGTGTTTACATGAGTTTTATCTTAACACTCCTGTTTTCCCTAACCCCCCCCCCCCCCCCCCCAAGACCTGCAGGTTAGGTGAACTGGTTTCTAAATTGCATGTGCCCTGTGATAGACATCCATTCAAGGTGTACCTTGCACCGTGGTTTCCAGAATATTCTCCCTCTTAGCCCAATCCTGCACTGAATAAGCAATTATGAGTGGATGTACGACCTGATATTTTGAACATTTGTTCTTGCTTAACTGTGTGTATCACAACAATCAGCAATAATTTACCATAGATTAGTGCGATGAAGGCAGCTGAGGCAAAATGACTTTTGTTATAGTTAAATAGTTAAAGCTCATCCATCCCTTTTCTCCGCTCATTCAGGGCACACACAACAAGGCTTTGTTCTATTCAGCATGCAATATTATTGCTGTACACAAGAAAAGTGACCTACCCCAAAATGAGAAGTATTACTCTCTTCTCCTTGAAAGCGACAGAACACAATGCCCTTTACTTATTCAGGTGGAAAAGGCAAAAGTCCTGATTTCTTTACTGTCCCAAAAACCGTTCTTAATCAATAATTTATGCACCCCTGTTGGAACACTTTTCAGGAATAAGAATGTCATTGGAAATGTATTCAAAACAAAATACATTAATGCTTTTCATTCTTGGCAGCATAATAATACTATTTTAAAAAAAAATGTACTATATAATTTCATATTACGTATTATACATTTCATATTTATATAATTAAAATGTAACGTTTATTACTTTCGTCCTATATACAAAATCTTGCATAATATTTTCGTCACAGCCTAGAAGGCAATATTTCAGAAGGGCTTATGATATATCTGCTGGTACCTTGGTATCTATGCTATTAATCATACTGTTCTAGTACCGTGTGCGTAATTTAAATTCTGCACAGTCAACAGAAAGAACTTTTACGGCTATTTCCATGATGTCCTAATTCTTGTCAGGAAGTCCTTCTTAAAGTAACTCGCATATTTAATCACATGTAAAATGAAAGTGAAATTATTTTTTCAAAGTAAAAAAAGAAAGTTAAAATATTCTGGTTAAAATTAAATAAGACACACTGTTCATGTATGCATTTAACAGTTGTGTTTTTACAGTAGGATTTTACTGAATCATACTGAATCGTGATATATACGTCTGTTATTAGTGGGTGGTGTTGAATGCCCAGAAATATCCGTCCATCCATTTCCTGTAACCGCTTATCTTATTCAGGGTTGCAGGGGGCCCATAGCCTATTTTGGGGGATCTGGGCGCAAGGCAGGGAACAACCCAGGATGGAGCGCCAACACATTGCAGGGCACACGCCATTCACTCACATATGCACACCCATGGGCAATTTGGCAACGCCCAGAAACACATTTTTTTATAATACTAAAAAAGTTACGGCACTACGGCCATGTGCCACGTTTCCCTGAAGGTGATCCAGCTCGCAGGATCCTCATTCCTGAGGACCCGAGCGGCTGGACCAGGCCAAGGGGACGCCCACGTAACACCTGGCTGCGGCAGATGAATGGTCATCTATGGAGGGTTGAACAGGACCGTGTGTCTGCCTGGGGGATTGCCAGCTGGGATCCCAAGGCGTTTCGTCATGTGGTGGGTGCGGCAACGTGCTGCATCAGCGCATGCTCCCCAACCTGACCTGACTAAAAAATGTATTGCATATTGTAAAATGTGGATGGTGGTGGTCAGACAGAGGCATTATTTCATCCCAGATCCAGGTGGTGGCAGGTGCAAGCCCATTCGTTCACTTCACCTTTGGCCTGTTGCTGATATTTATCTCTGTTGATCCTATTGATATGTTTTCTTCTCCCATTCATACTTCCTGTATCCTATAATCTACTGAACCCCTGTGGAGATCCTCTCCTTGCATAACAATGTTATTATTCAAGCCCTTCATGAACACAGTCTGGTTAAAATTAGGCTTGTACCTTCTCTCACTTCACATTGCTTCCTGCCATAAATGGTAACTGGGCGACACCTTGAACGGTTCTATAAGGAAACTGGTGTAACCATTCACACTCTGTGCTATTGAGAACATGTGGGGGCACATAGACATAAACGAAACTGTAGTAGCCCAACCTGTTGCATTGCTGATAATTACTACGAACCTTAGCTGAATACAGTGGTGATTCGAGATATTTAACAATGCTGGCTCATTATTGAATAGTATATAACACAAGGCTAAAGGGGGAATGAAACAGCACTGAAATTCTACCTTGCAAACTAACATCACACATAATGGTTACCTTGGTGTTACACCAATGATATTTGATACAAGTGAGGTGTATCTCCATCAAGGAAGAATCAGTCACCTTGGCATGCCAAGTTATTTTTGTGAGAGGTGCAATCCCCAGATAGCAGAAGAGAGAAGGAAAATGAACATTTGCAATGGAAAATCTAAGCAGTTAAAAGCCAAGAGTGTACAATGTTAGTACAATTGCATAATTTTCAGCATACATAAAAAAATACTTCCGGAATTACTTATTAAAGATTTTCCAGATAATTAAAAACAATTTTTCAAAGACGTACAAATTTAGCTTCTTATAAGCCACAGAATATATAATGTGCAAAATTTGCCCTTGATGAGAGTTGATGATCAGTATTAAATGAGTATTCTTTGGCAAGAGTGACATAGGTCAGATTACAGGGTAGTGTCAGGTGACCTGAATGAACTTGTAAGCACATACCTTTGTTGTGATAATGAGACATAACACAGAGAAACCCAATAGTAACCACTGGTGCCAGAGTCCATGGTCTCCTGCTCCATAGCTTAGTTTTCTGAGAAAAGGCATGACATCTGTGAAACAATAATGTGGAAACTGTTAAGTCCCCAGTCAGTTTCCCCGCATATGTAGCGTAGAAATAAATTAACATATTACTGACACATTTATACAAGACCAAAACGCCGGATGAAAAAGGACTTTAAATTTTAAGCAACTAAATTACAAATGCTGCTACAATGGTGAGCCATATTACATTGCTTTCCGTGTGCATCAGCAATAACAAAGGTCTGACAATCAGCACTTATAGTTTTCGATGAAATGTGAGATTACAAAGAGGCTAAAGAATCAGCGCCAAATTTGCAAATGCATCGGTCACAAAAACTGAAATTATTCAAAGTGTCAAGGAAACGGTTTTGAAAATAATGATAAAATATCTCATAAACCTCCTCTGCAAAAGAAATAGTGGTCACAAATCCAGGCTCACTGAAAGGGGTAGACATGATATTTGTTAAACATCAATACAGATTCTAAAAGTTCCACAAAACTGAATCAATCTATGGGGCCTAACAAGTAGTCTCAACAGAAAGTCACAAGGTGGGAGTCTATTATTCAGAAATCACTTCTATCCAAATAAAGTGCACAAAATGAGCGAAAGAGAAAAGGATGCCTTCAATGCATAATATGGTGGACCTTTAATCCATCTCTTGGGAGTAATTATTTTTGATGATTGCCCTGCATTGTTGGATGAGCGCCAAGGAATATTAAGCCATTTTACAGGACCAGTTGTACTGTTCTCCCGCAATATGCTAAGCTGTCCCTAAAGCAAGTGCTAACCAAATTAAAATGTGGTTTCATAATCAACAGGATGAGGTCAAGTGCCTTTCATGGCCTAAATAATTACCTGGTCAAAATATTATCGAATTATCCAAAATCCCATTCATTTCAGAACTTCTATGATGTTGTGCCAGGAACCACACGAGAGAAGTTCCAATGCTTGTCAAGCCAGGTTTTATTTAAACTGAGGTAACCAAAACCAAAAGCACGAATCCAAGTTATAGGTCGGGGTACAGAAACAGGGAAGTTGAGAAGCTGGGGAGATCAATCCTATCACAAGATGGAGAAAAACACAAAGCAGGATCTGGGGCTGGATGATCAGGGACTGGACCATGGAGGACTTGTTGGGTCTGGGCAGCATGAAAGACAAGAAGCAAGGGCTCAGTAAGTCTCATGTAAGTAGCACTACCTTGTGTTCGTCCCCATTGCAGTTCCTTTCCCTAATCAGCCGGCCTTCTCGCAAGGTGGGGGCATGACATACGACAGCATTCCAAAAAGGATTGAAACTGTCCTGATCAGAAAGGATGGCCCTAATTCTTGATAACAATATGATGTTAGGTTTTTCGGTTGTTTTGTGCACTCCACCATTGTTGGTGGAGTTTGCTTGTTCACTGGGGTTCCTCTAAGTACTCTAGTTTCCTCCCACAGTACAAAGATTAAAGTTCTCTGTTTTGGAATGGCACCTTCTTGTAAGCTAAACCAGAATCAAGGAATCATGTAGATATCAATTCATTATTTACAGCTACATAATTTGTACTATTACCTGATTCCTGTATAAAGATTTCTTATTAAAAAATTCAGTTTTAAAATGTCGTCTGGACTTGAAAGAGGTATTATTTGCAAAAAGTACAAAAAACAAAAACTTCTAAAGAGACAGGATGCATACACTTATCAGATGACTCTGCATTTTGTCAGTTGTTAGTCTAATAATTGAAACAGTTATGTGCCACAACAAGGCTATTATTGTATACCCTGGGCTGGTCCCTGGTTTTGGGACCAGTCAGTTGCTGCCACCAGTGCAGACACGTTCTTGTTAATGCAATAACCCAAAAAGTATTTGATGGATCTTTTTTTTTTTTTTAAACTTTACAGAGACATCGTCTGCATTATGAACTGAAACTGATAAAACTTTTAGACAGATCACCCCAAAACTGAAGAAGTGCTGTATAGTGATAGCAAAGAAAAAGGCAGTTTTAGACAATTGATCTTGTTGACACGATTACTCAAAAGGTATTTGACAGAGCTTTTCGTAGTGTTTACATTTTTCGTGGTACATTTTTTTGCCAGCTAACTGGACTTTGTATGTTTCCAATCAAAAACAGTCTAGGTAGCAGTAACCTTTGATCTCAGAAGAAAATCACAATGTGGTGTGTATGTGTCGGTATGTGTGTGTCTGTCTGACATGTGTGTCTGTTAAGGTTCTTATTGTTATGTCATAGAAAAAGTTGGTGAAATGACCAAATGAGTGGACATGAGACAAGAACAAATAGATTAAAATTATTTTGATATATAAATAATATAAATGACATTTTAAGACATAAATATTAAGACATAGACAAAGAAATACAATTGACCACCTAAATGGTGGGGAAAGAGTGTGCAAACTGGCATGTAAGTAGAAGCAGCGATAAATGAATAGGAGTAGTTTCAAGTTAAGTGTCACAGCGTGCACTCAGAGCATTCGGTTCTCAGTTAAACCATCTGAATGTGTTAGGGAGGTTTTTACTGATAGGAAAAGAAATCGACACATTACCAGAGCTTCCAGCATTTGGCCATTTTAATTAAATAAATCCTTTAATTTTTAAGGATTCGGTGACATCACATTACATGCAGTGATGCTGAAGAATTCAGGTACCCTCCAGCGTCTCTGGTTTCTTTTGACAGCCCAAAGGCATGAGGTGTGATGAATCGTGCGTGCCTGTGTGTCCCACAATGGGCTGGTATCCAGGGTGTACCCCTGCTGTGCCCTATGCTCCTTGGGATAGATTCCAGGCTCCCCCTGATAAGTACCTGGAAGGATGCATTTCGTGATGCTGAACCAGGAACACATCATTGCCTACACATGATTGTCTTCATTACGAGCCTGAAATGATAAAGGCAGTACGGATATTTAAGAGGAACTCAGTCGATATTTAAAATCCAAATCCATGTTTAGTCATTTTTGCTAGTATCCTTTTGAATAAAATTTTTAAAATCATATGGCTGTCAAACTTTTGGCAACATTGTGAATACAATATAAACTTGACATTATTTTCTTATTGTTACTTTATTAGCTTAATTTGCTGATAAAGTGCTGCATAGAAAATGTGTAGTGCACACGGAGGATTTACTTACATAACTCGATTATACTAGAGTCAATTAGTTTAGTGGGGAAAAATTATCTAAATGATCGAATTTACCTTGAAGAAATTGTAAATATTCTTATAATGTCATATTAGATGATTGTATCATCATTGGAACAATCATTAAGGAAAGATTTGGGCCTCAACACAGGTGAATTACTGAGCTAAGAAGATGCTTGCATAGTATAGTAGTAGTAATAGTATACAGTACAGGCTTGTCAGTTTTAAGTTCACAGTAATCATGCTGAGTATCTGGAATGAGTGAATCACCTATAATAAACATTGCTTCAGACTTTAAAAATTTTACCAATGATCGGGGATGGGTGTCTTGTTTCAGGGGTCACATTCAAAAAGTCAACCTCCCTCTCCATGATGTAGTGACTGTTTGTGGCCAACAGGGGACCCTAAAACTTCAGAGTAGTGAACACCACCACTGCTAGTAATTTACAGCAAAGAATGGTTATTTAACTGTAGCCAACATTTCAGCACAGGAATTCCCAGTTATTCATTTAGGATCGTGGATCAGTGGCGCTGCTGCCTTCAGCCTCATCAAATGCATTAGCAGTCTGCATATGCAGAGTTTGCGTAGTCGCTGCGTTCCTCCAGGCACCTCGATTTCCCAATTACTGCGATTATAACGGGGCATTCTTGAATCATATCGGAGGGTGTGCCATATTGTGTCCTTTGCTTCCTCTGCCTCCTACTGATTGCAGAAACACACTGGATAAGCATTTTCGAAGCCACTTCCTGACTTCCGCTCTTTTTTTGAATAGTTGGAGGTCCTGGTGATTCTAAATGTAGCACAGATTTTGATAGTATGCAAGATTAGCTCACAGCATACGATTTCAAGATAAAGGCCACAGCAGCAAAATTCGCTCTGCCTCTGCAACAGTCAAATCAATGTGTCACTTTTTCCAAATCAATCAAAATTTGTGCTATTTGCCCAGCAACGCACATCATTTACGTACATCATTTACGCACATCAAAAAAAAAAAAAAGTCATAAATATTGAGACTGGTATCGTTATAACGTCAGTCGGCCACTGGGTTATAGGTGTGACCTCCTTCTGAGAGCCTGTTATATTTTTTGGATGGCTATTCTCAGAGAGGCAAATTATCTTCGTGACGTATAATGACACCACATTTGCATTATTCAAAGGATTACTTATTACCAGTGATTAATATTTCTATCTTAGACTGACTGACTCATCCACCGAGGGGCCAGTCACCAGTTGTAATAAAAGAGAATTTGTCCAAGGTAGACTAATTCCATGTCAGAATCTTTAGGCCACAGATTGTTCAGCGATATATTTTTTGCCATTTCACCATATGCAAATGTAAAGTAAAAATGAAAGGCTGTTATGTGAGGTCAAAAAACATTTACAATGATAATGCAATATAACATGGACAGTAAAAAACAGTTCAAGACCAGGTTGCACATAGTGCTACATAGTAAAAAACTGAAAGGGTAGCATTATGTAATATGATATATTATATGAGAAGGACCACTGATATTCGTATTAGCCAATCAACAGAAAGCTGCCAGTTCTTATGCTAACATTGTAGTCGGTCACTTGTAATCAGCACTGGCATTGAAGTGCTGTAGACTAGTATTAGTGCTACAGCTAGACAGTCTGATTGTTGTAGTAATTGCAAAGAATATAGTTATCAGATTCCCAATGAAGCCAAATTGTGACATGAACTCTCTGCCCTTGCCTCTCACTGCACAGCTCCGATGAAGCCATCCTTACAGCTGGATGAACAGCACAGCTTTCTATGTGAGCCAGTGCAGGTCGGGAATTCAAAGTGGTGCGGAGCGAGGCGAAACTTGAGGATACCAGGGACGTCGCCCATGGACGCTGGGTGGGCAGAGGGTTCTGTAGCTGTCTGTATGGGTTCTTAGTCAACAGTGGACTTAAGTCGTGCATGCGTTGCTGATCTGAGTCAACCGTGTTAAACTACTCAGGTAATAGCTGACTTCAGACCATCTGGCAAACCTGGTCCCTTACCAGTTATAGAAATTTGAGACCCATCTCATGTATTTGCATAAATTAAATGGCTGATTACCTTTAATTGTCTTTATTGACACTAGCGAAGCCCCTCATAGGAACTGGACATATATGTTTTTTCGTACTTGGCTTGCTTTTAGTTCGTTTTTAGTTGCTTTTGCATTTGGCTTTCAACATTGAAACATGCGTGATTCACATCCACGGTTGACTCAGACCCTGTAGTGACACTGGTGTTGACCTCCAGGGGAGACAGGCAGCATTTGGGCCCAGCTGATATCAACCTGCTTCTGGTTTTAGAGAGAATGCCCTCAGCAACAGTCACCTTATTGAGGGAATGTTGTACTAAACCCTTGGGAGAGCCAGGTGGATTGTCTTCAGCTGGCTGTGATAACTGAGTGCCAGCTGGGTGTTGCTGCTGAGTTGTTGACATCACTATGCCCTGGCGAGGGGGGGGGGCGGGGGGGTCCTCCCTAAAAGCACTGCTGAGTGCCCGCTGTCACAAAGAGTACATTAACAAAACAATAAGACAGCACAGCACAGGGGCTGGTTTGGGGCACATGGGCAGAAATTCAAGCAGTGATAAAAATAATAACTCTACATTAAAAAATAAATTACAAAAGAGACATACACGAGACGTCCCCTAGCTGCTGCATTTGGTACAAGGCCAGATGGCAAATTCTCACGAGTTTTTCAAAGTAAATACTTACTTAAAAACATGAAATCACAAGCAGTGGTAAGGTGAGGTTCAGTTAATTTTAGAACACAAAATTCGAATGGTAATGCATTTTTTTCTTTAATTAACAAATATCCAGATGGTTAACACTGGTTAAAAGGTCTCCTGTATTTGTAATTTGAGTGCGAAGTGTGTTTGAATTTTCTATTCAAATATCAAAGCTATTTCCAAGTCTATTTTTTAAATTCAAGTTTAATTTAAAAAGCTCCTTTGGTTTTTTTTTTATCTTTTAATACATAAAACTTTCTTAATGTATGCTGCAGTGCACAAGTTAGGCCACCTACTTAGGATGTTATTCATGCCTACAAACAGGAACAAGATTGCTCATAGACATCATTTTCTGTATTGAGTCGCCTACTTTCTGCACCCGTAGTAAGATCTCACAAATTATTAGGACGACAGGATCATCAAGCTGGTTGGGCACTTCCACCATTTTGTGCAATATAATGACAATAAATTATATACATTGGTAAAAAGTATGGGTGCTAAACAAAGTCAGTGGTCCACTATCACCGTTGTTAGTATTTTGTATGAATAAAGGAATTATGGTGAAAAACTCATTTTGAATTTATGCCTCTCATAAATATAATATACTGCCCAAGTATCCCTTAATTTGTTTGATTAATTGAACATAATTTTTATTACACATCAACGGTAGTAATTCCCAAAGTAATGATAACACACCTCTGGCTATTATTTAATCATTTTAATGGGATCCTTTTCCAGCACAAACCCCAATGCTGATTGATTGAATGCAATCAGATCCTAAACTACATTCATGTTTTATATGGGAAATTCGACGAATAGTTCAATATTACATTGACACAACATTGTTAAAAAAGATTTTTCCCTGCTAATTTTGAAAATTATATTCACTAATGGTTGTAGTATTAGAATTAACTGTCTGTTTACTTAATGGACACCATGGTAACTCAGTAAATAAATAGTATGGTACACCTTAATCACAGGGTATAAGTCTGCCTCATGTTCACATTTTTCCTTCAAGAACTTCGACTCCCTTTTGTAGTCAAAAAGCCTCAGGTTCAATTGCTTATTAAAAGATACCTTTAATTTATCTTTAAATGGGCTCGTTAAAATCTCTGTTACTTAGGAAACATTCTGAGCTACCTAATTTACCCACTATTGCTTATGCGGTAGAACCATTAATAAATATCATCCCCCACATGTCACTTGCCTATTCTGGATATGAGAATTGATGATTACAATGTAGCAATTTTATTCTACACATGCAGTATCAGTTTTCCGAGGGCAGAATATGTGAGCTGGAGAGTGTGAGGTATAAACCGGTTATGATGTCCTAAGGAGGGAGACACTAGAGGCCGAAGGACATTGCAGATGCCTTACCGCAGCACTTCCTGAACTCTGCTTGATGGGGTCTGTCGTCATTTGAGGACATCGGAGCAGGTGTGTATTGTTCACTTGGGCCAGAAATGTAGCAGAGTGGGCAAACTCCAAAGCTTTAAAGGCAAAAATGTTCCGTTTTGTCTTCATTTTGGAAATAATTCTTTGGATGCTTACCACAAATAGATTCTGTACAAAATGAATAATTATTATAATGTTTTTTGTAATCATTTATGCATTTTTACAGGGTAATATTATAATAAATAATAATAGCACATTTATAATAGTTAAAAATTTGTATTTCTGTGTGCAGATGCAATCCTATCTTATTCATTTCAGAGGTTTAAAAAAACAGTGAAATAGAAAATGGTCGGACGAGATAAACCGATACAGCGGCTGCATGCCATAACCCAACAGGATTTAATGCTTACCGTCTGTCTGCTGCCAAAACATCTCAAAAACCCAAACACTTCTGGCTGTGATATTTTGCTTTCACTGATTAATCATTACGCCGATTTGTAGACGGAAGATTAGAGACTGTTCTGTAACAGATTCAATAGTGGATCTGACTTGGCAGCGTGGCTAACTGCTCCTGCAGTGTTTCCAGGGACAGCCTGCTGTACATCTAGTCCGATGCTTCCCAATCGGTCCTCGGGGACCTATAGACAGTCCACGTTTTTGCTCCCTCCCAGCTCCCGGAGGGAGCAAAAATGTCGACTACCTGGCAGGGAGCTCGG
The DNA here is from genome assembly GCA_011763525.2 of Mormyrus iriodes. Taxonomy (NCBI): domain Eukaryota; kingdom Metazoa; phylum Chordata; class Actinopteri; order Osteoglossiformes; family Mormyridae; genus Mormyrus; species Mormyrus iriodes. Next base: position 18,526,255 of record JAAGVU020000113.1, on the reverse strand, counting down.
AGGGAGCAAAAACATGGACCGACTGTGGGTCCCCAAGGACTGGGCTGGGAAACACTGATCTAGTGGATCTAGTGGAAACATTGGTCACAATGTGGAAAAGGACATTTACACTGTAAAAATACTGTTGTATAAATAACCTGTTCCCTGATTTATGACCTGTGGGGCAAACCGTTCATATTTAACATATTCAACCGATCTTTAGCTGTGAAGCAAATTTTATTTAAATATACAAAACTTAGTATACATTATAGGCCTCTAATACTTATAGTACAACCATATGACAATTGGCATGCAGGAAATATGGATCTGAAATTGAAAAACTAATGCACAGAAAATTTTCAAGAAGCTACAGGGATTTAAAGTCATCTTAATAGATGCTTTCTGTCATTATTTAATTATCTGCTTGTTTATTCTCTCTCTCTACCAATCATTAGGACAATTTGGTGGTATGTCATTCAGATCATTCAGATTTAGAAGATTTCCATCCAGTCATTAAAAAATTCAGCATGGAAAGCAGGTCATCAAATGACTCCAGATATGTCTGTCTAGTTAAAATTCTGCTTAAGGGCTTTTTTAAAGTATACCAAATGTCCATCTGGGAATATCGGTTTAACCCCATTAAAATGATCAATGGCACCTGACAAATTTTCAATCCCTATCCTCCTTATTCTGAGAGATGCAGATTATTAAACCCATATAAATCCATTGCATCAGGAGATTATTCAGATTAATTTATTAAGACTCTAACAAAATGCAGAATCTCTCAAAATCTTCAAGAAACTCAAATCAACCATTTTAATTTCTTTGTTCAGGACTGAGATACTGTTGTTTAGTCAACACACTAATTGAAAACCAAATTTTATTACTACATGTAGAGTACAAATTTGTGGCCAAAAGTTATACACTTTCCAGCTTGTGCTGTAATAATAAAATAGTAACTTATACTCAAACATGTATCATAAACTGTTTCTTCACAAACCCTGCTGCTCACTAAACCGAACCAGGTTATTGTATCACGTTTGATGCTGGAGTGCCTGAGCTCCTTTGATTTCGTTCAGATCGAATGTCTGTAACAGTCACAATCCTTGGAACAATAAAAAATTCAGTAGGCGTGACAAGCAGAAACATCTGTTTATTTAAGTAGAACCTTATTTTGTTAGTCAACCTCATGAAACAAGTATTTCTTTTCTAGTCTAGTGACAATGACATTAAATTTTTTATAACCTCAATACAGATAATGCAAGATTGTTTCCTGTTTACTGCCACAAAACACACCAAATGTATTATTATTATTATTATTGTTATCAAAATGGAAAGATGGAAAATTGGAAACTTCTCACACTGTTAAATAATATATAAAGCATAATCAGTTCTTCAACCCAGGGCTAGTTTCATAATAATTAATAATTTGATAATAAAAGTAATCACTAACTAATCAAAGTAATGATTTGACTGTATAATTCATTCAAGCTGCAAAAAATGTAAACATTTGACTTACTGTTTATCCACTGTTGTGAACCATAAAACTTAAAGGATAAAATAAATTCTTCAGGCAACATAGTTTATTAATTATAATTTCCATCTCTAAACTGCCCGTAGTGCAGACCTGGGAATATCCCTTGGTGCTATTTTTCCTGGCCTGTACAACCGTTAAAACGAAAATAAAAACACGAATGAATGAATGAATGAATGAACGAATGAATCAATTAAGGTTTTATGTTCAAATTGATGGAGATTAAGAGATCCTTAGCACAAATCTTTATTTGAATACAAATATATTGAGTTAAACATTAATCAAAATTCTGTATGTATTTTCAAAAAAGGAAGATTTTAATTAGTCTATTATTATTGGTTTCATGGGATATGAAAATAGTCATTGACTAATGGCCTCCGCTGACATGGGAAAGTGCAGATTTGGCCCCCACAGAAAATCAAAAATCAATGGCATTTTACAAGATTTATTAAGAATTTTTTGAATTTTTGAAACTTTTTTGAGAAATATTGTGTACACTGTGAGCCTGTACTGGGTGGATGGATGGATGGATGTTTTTTTTTTGCTGCTAGTTGTTCAAGTATTAGCTTAGTGGATTATACCTTTTAGAATTTCATTTTTAGATGATAATCACTCATATAAAGTCAGCTGTACTTCTTTCCACTTTAATGATTTCCATATGTTTAATATACACGCTAGTTTATCAACATGAGAGGGGGAAGGGCCACTCTGGCTGGCACTGGGATGTGGTCATGTGTACAAGAACACTGCAGTGCTTGGCTTGGCGAAAAGGAGGGCATTGCTTATGCATCCATCTGCTCTGCTAGGGTGTCTGACTGGAGCCACATTCTGCCAAGCTGTTGTGTAACAAGCCACATTCAGGCCTGCCTGCACAAGGGGATCAGCTGAGGAGCGAAACCCGGAAGATGAAATCTCTGCTGCATTTGACCTATAGGCTGGTAGAGACGTGAATGAATGAATAAATAAATGTATGCATGGAAAATTGTGTGTGTGGGGGGGGGGCTGTTTCCATCCGTCCTATAAAATGGTGTTCATGGGTTTGGCAGACATGTAAAGCTTTTGGTGCTAGTAGTGTGGGAAGGGGGGGGGAGGGAAGACAAAGCATCACCATTAGGATAAATGTCATTTGACAAAGTGCAAAGGAAAAGCTGGGTGTGGGAGCTAATAAATTTGCCGTAGTAATACAGGTCGGTCTGGAAAATGACTTTCATCACACTCTGGCTATTGGTTCCGAAATGAGATTTTGTAAGAGTGCCTGTGTGTCAACGGGCCCAGGAAGGTGGCTGCTACCTACGTGCCTTTCAAAATAAATGCGTGGTGCTTAATAAATGCTTAGTCACATATAGAAAAATTATATAGGCACATAAAATGGGGACATAAAAATGCCCTGCCTAATCCTCTGCGGTGCCATGAAACATTTTGACATGGGTTTTCTAAAAGGTAGCTATGTCCTTTACATAATGCTGAAGCAGCAAAGAAGGACACTTCTCTCTGGTATTGTGACGCATCTAACAATTCATAATCGCTACCATCCATTTTGTACCTGACATGCCGAAGCATTTTCACTTAGCAGAAAGGGACACCAAGTGGACGAAATGGGAGCTGCATGTGCTTGTAACTATTGACCTTCGTGGTGATAAAATCAAAAGCAGATTCACTGTGGAATATTCACTACAAAGTTTCTGCCTCTGTTAACTGTACTTCTGACAATCAATATTCGTATTAATAGTTATGTTGTGTGTAGTATTCATGTTAGGGTATTATGGATTCTTATTGATGCACTGCTTATTTTCAATGAAATACTCTTGGCCAATTTTTTCTCAAAATCATTTCATTTATAATAAATTTCCATATATTATTAACTTTTTCATTGCTTACGATACGAAATGCCAATACTTACAACTACACCTGTGGGTGCAATAATCACAGCATATGCCCCGTATTAACCATTTCACTCCGGGCAATAAATGCTGGACTATTTTGATCTAACCAAATGTTTTCACAGACACTTGCTGGATAGCAAAATCAGATTCTCTGGAAGTGGATGATGCATTGTAAATGCACAACAAGCATGTCAAGTCGTTAACCATTAACCATTTATAGAAAAATGAATCATTCTGAGGGATGGGCAATCTTACGCAGAAAGGGCCATAGTGTATGCGGGTTTTCACTGCAACTCCCTAATTAGATTACTAATTAGAGAGCTAATTGGCTGAAGAGTCCTCACACCTGGGTTTGAACAGCTGACCTAAAGGTTACCCCAAAAACCTGCATACGCACCAGCCCTTTGAGGATAAGACTGACCACCCCTGATCTAAATAGTCAGCCCAGAAAGGGGAACTGTTTTAGACCTACCCATAAATCTCCAACAAGCTAACAATTCCATTAAAAGGCCCGCAGACACACCCAACCATCCATCATCCACCCAGCCGTCCATCCTGCAACCACATATCCAGTACAGGGTCAGAGTGTCCTAGCCATGCCATATATTTGTGGTAATAATTTTCATATGTCAAATTGGCATGAAAATATATAGAGCACCCCAGACAAAGGGCAGTTAGCTTTAGTTTTTTTTTAAACTTTCACTAAAAGACTCCCAGCTAATTATGGATTTCCTTACCACTGTTACCATGCAAGAAGAGACTTCAGTAATGGTACAGTGATATACGTATTTTGGTGTCCACATGAGTAACAGATTGTCAGTGTTGTCTTCTTTGCAGATAACCCTTTGACCAATCACTATATCCATCCACATGTACCAATCTGCACACCATACCTTATCTTGTCTTACGAAAAGATATCCATCTTCAAACCACATATTCAGTACACACTGTCAGAAAAAAGAGCACAGCCCTGATACAGTTTTGTACCCCAAGGTACAAACAATATTAATGTACCCCCAATGGTACAAAATGTTCCTCAGAGTCCATTTCTGCAACTTAAATTAGAAGTAATTGTATCCTCAAATGTACAAATTGGTACCTTTTTTTCTAACAGTGCAGGGTGATAGGGAGCCTGGAGTCTATCCAGGCAGCATAGGGCACAAGACACCCTGGACATTATGCCAGCCCAGTGCAGGGCAGACACACACACAGACACACAGTCATATTCTAAAACATGAAGAATACCAATCGCCTTTGGGCTGTTGTCATATGTCAAACCGTCAGATGGTGGCAAAGACTGTTAACCGTAAGCGAAAGTCACAATGAAACAACATATATTGAGGTTTCCCAGAAACACTCAACTGTAAAGCTATCATTAGTCAAGTGCTAGATACTTACGGCACAATTCAACAATTCTCAGGTGAAACTGAAGTACAGTGGAAGAAGCAGGTGTTTCAGGGCTGCCGGCTTCATTCAGCTGGCCGGAGGGAGACTTTCAATAAGAGACAGGTCTGCATGCACGCGCACACACGTTTACATGTATGTGACAGTTTTATTACCTTGTAAATAGTCTGTAGGGTTTGCAAACTGCCCCGACGCTTTTGATGCAGAGAATTTTAGGTTTATAATGGAATAATATAGATTCGCCGTAAGATTTCTTGCTTAACCCTAACCCTGAATCGCATGTGTTTTGCCATGTAGGAGAAAAGGGTGAACATTTTAACTTAAAATGCACAAAACACCGTCAGGTAACGGAACAAGTGTGAGGCCCCAGATTTATTCAGTGGTTCGTGAGCACAAAACGTATTTGTTTATTAATTGAAAAACACTAACACTGACAAGTTGTACACGTTTAAACTACTCTTTCACTTTTTGCAATTGACGACTTTTTTAAATTGAGCCTGTAGTTATTTGTGGGCATTACTTAATATACTGCTGTTTCATAGTATTTCATATAGAGTCCTGAACAAAAAAAAATTACAAGTACATAACCAGGCTGTAAGTCGAGCTTCAAAATGCAAGAAGAAGAAACAGCAGTAAGAGACAATAAAATAGAGGGTAGGCGATTTATTGAAAACTGCGTTTAAACTCAAACAGGCTGGTCAAACGTTTAAGACCGTAACCCAAAAATGCCCAAAAGCAGAACTAAGAGTGTCAAAAGAGGACTCAGTGGTGAGTAGCCCCACCGTTCCTGCTGATCAATTCAAAAGTTCATTTAGGCATGCTTGATGCGAGTGTTTCCAGGACTCTAGTGGGAACGTTGCTCCATGTGATGAAGATGGCTTCACGAAGGGCATCCCCGGTCTGGAACTGATGTCCGTTTTTGTAAACTTCCCTCGCCATCCATCCCCAAACGTTCCCAATGAGATTTAGATCAGGGGGACACGCAGGATGGTCCATAAGAACGACGTTATTCACCTGGAAGAAGTTCTTCGTCAGGTGGGCGTTGCGAACTGCAGCATTGCCCTGCTGACAGACCCAGTCATTACCGCACAGACGAGGGGCCTCAGTCAAGACAGATTCCCCGCTGCAACATCTCCCCTTGAATTTAAGTGCAGTTTTCAATAAATTGCCTACTCTCTAATTCTGTCTCTTGCTCCTATTTCTTCTCTTTGCATTGTGAAGCTCTACTTGCAACCTGGTTACGGACCACCGGTGCCAAATGTGAGTACTTGTCATTTTTGCCCCGGCCTTAAGATTTTGCTCAGGACTGTATGTTTCCCATCTTCCAGACTAGGAAAGGAAAGGCACCAATGATCAGGACAAAAACACTGTTTATGGCATTTTTTAAAATTAATTGACCATAATGTCGATGCTAAGACTGAGCTTATTTGTGTTTCAAATTTAGATCTTACTACTTGATCTTAATTATACTGTGTAACCAGACGCAGCAGGGCGGACCGTGAGCACCGAGCAGCCTGCTAACGTCGCCATATCGGAAATGCCGTCACTTTAGTAATTGGGCCCGTCAGAGCCCCGCAGATATATATCCCTGCCCGTTTCTTCTGCATTCAACATGTCGACTGCGTAAGGCAAGGGTAGGCAGCCGCCTGGGGCCCCCGTAAACTAGGGGCCCCATTAAGACAGAATTTTTAATATGATAATTTAAATGATGGCGACATACAGATGCACCGTAAAGGGGAGGTTAAGATGATATTAAAAAATATAGAACATAATTGGATTGGTCTAGGTTGGGGGCCCAGTGTGACAAGCTTTCATAGGGTCCTAAATTTCTAACAGCACCCCTGACAACATGTATGTTACTTAAATTTTTAGCGACACTCTTCAAGATAGACAAAGTCGCCCCCAGTCCCGGCTGTGATGGATTATTCTACTGAGAGACTTCGTGCCACCCAGCTGATACAAAGTAACTAGGAGACGATGGCACAAAGACACAGACTAACAATGTAACTCCCATGTCTGACACCGACCCGCTAGAGTGGCCCCAAACTGTGAACCGAAGTGAAGAGAACACAATTAAAAGAATGTATGCAAAAATTTAGGATATGAGGTGTGATACTTCCCTCCCCCATCAGCAAATTTTACCGACAGCATACCCGCGCCCGCCCTGATCGGTAAGTTTTACCGACAGCATACCCACCCCTGCACTGATCGATAAGTTTCACCACCGTCATCCGGCACTTTTATTATTATTGATCGCCCATTGTTTTTAATTCCCTCTCATTTCTCTGTAAAAATATCTTTCAGTGACCCCTTGCCCATGTCAGCGTAAGGACCCCAGAGATGATAGTCCGCCCCTGCATGCTGCTCATAATGTTCTGCTGAACACCGCTGCTGAGCTTGGAAGAGGGGGGTGCCGGTGTCTCCAGCCAGCCGAGTGTGCGAGGAGGTGCCAGGTGGTGCCGAGCCAAACTCTCCATCCTCCCGCATGAAGTGCGCTGCGCTCTGGGGAAAACAGAACTTTCTTCTAACTGGAGAGAAATGAACCATATGAAGAAAGGTCTTAGTCTGAGGATATTTTTGATTTGTACATGATTTACACAAGGCTTTCTGTGGACCTACAGAGAGGAACATGATGAGACAGACAGGTACCGCCTGCAAGTGTATTCCTCTAATAAGACGGTTTGAAGCGGACAAAACAATCCTTAGTTTTAGTGGCATTATAGCAACATGTCTATGTTACTTAAAAATGTCAGTTTATTTATTTATTTATGGTGTATTTATTTACAGAGGCCAGTGTTCGGAAAATAAAATAATCACGACAGGATACCCCTGCTTGAAATCAACTGGAGAGGTGACCACGTGTTAGACCTACCGAGATATTTACAGCTTTACCCCTCAATATATAGTCATGATTATATATTTTAATCTGTAAATGCTTACAAAGCAAATATGTTATAAATGACAATGAAATGTAGGCCTATCTTGTTTTCTGGAAAGCGATCGTCTGTAGGCCTATATGAATGAGCTTCGTCTGAAACATGTTATGCATAAAATTAATTCTTTAAAATATTCCACTACTGTAGCTGTCATTGTTATATTAACATATTAGTATCGCAAAACCGTTCGCGTTTAATGTATTACACATACACTGTCATATGTATGACCAGGGCTGGTTCTAGGCAGGGGCACGAGGGGGCAATGCCCCACCAAATGCTCCGCATGCCCCACTAAAGCCAAACATGCGACCCATCAACATCTCTTATTGCCCCCCCATTCGATACAGTCTAGAACCGGGCCTGTGTATGACCCATTTGTAACACCAGCTGTAAATGGTATGTTGCCTCCAAGCATGTTTGTTGTTCGTTATCAGCACTGTATTATTTTGTTTAAGCTTTACATTTTTGCACATGTACGCATCATTAAGGGATAGAGAATCTAAATTATTTGAGTGAAAATGTTACAATAAGCAATTCCCTTTTTGCTGTTAAAATCAAAACTTTGGTTGAGGATGGTTTAAAGGATGCAAGAAATTGTGGTTATTTGGAAAAAATATTATTTACGAGACTGTCCGATGAACTCCACAGCATTTTAAAATAAAACATCAATGAATACAGAGAAAAGAATTTGTGAGTAACAGCTGATCTTAACACACAAACTGAAGTAAAATGACCAAGGCATTAAACCACAGATGTTTTCCAAATTTCACATTGCTTCTGTTACATCAGGTTATTCTTTCTTAATGAATTATTGTTACCCTTATATGCAGTTGGAACCTAGTACAGCCTTTTTCTGTATATGAATTACAATATAACCTAATGCAAAAATGTCCTTGCTGTAACTATGCGTCAGTTCACATTCCTCTTTCTTAAGGCTGAAGAGTTCAGCTGCCAATCTGCCTCTGCTTTAATGTTGCTTTAAAGAAGTGCGGTTTGTTACCTCAAAGCTGCAAGGTTGTGGGTTTTATTCCTGCCCCCCCCCCACTCACACACACTCATACATACACACTATATCTGTGTGGAATTTTCATGGAATGGAATTATCCCTGCCAGAATGGCTTTGTGACTACTTCCTTTATAAAGGGATAAGTCTACTAGAAATGTTATTCCATAGCATGACAAAACTGCCAGAACTGGTGGGATCCTGCATGCTTCCAGCTCATGGGAGTTTTACTTACACAAGCATGTTCTGAGGACAGAAGGAACAATGATTGGTTCAGAGTGCTAACCAATCAAATTGTAGAGGAGGTGGGTCGAACCAATCAGATATCTTCGCCCCACCTCCTCTACAATTTGATTGGCTGTCACTCTTAACCAGTCATTGTTCCTTCTGCCCTCAGAACATGTTTGTGTAAGTAAAACTCCCATGAGCATGCTTCCACACAGTACTGTTTGCGTACAGAATAAAGGAGGACTGCATGACTTTTTCCCGTTGCTTTGTAAACACCTGCCTGTGTACCTTGCACTGTGTCACAAAAGTACTTTATTATTAATAACGGGGTTATGCCCTAAAATCTGACCTAGGGTGCATTACAGATTGATACCCCATGGGCAAAAAAAATCTCTTAAGTTTATTCTCTTTTGTATGTTTGTCCTGTTTCCATAGTTTCAGAGTTCACCAGATTTCGGAATGTATGAGTGCTCTTTGTTTCCTAAAGATTTGCACTTGTTTTTCAGTTTCTTGCAATGTACCTTTGTCTGTTTTTGCAGCACAATGAAAAATAGATTTTGCATTGACACATAGTTATGCTAGCTGGTTATTTTCAGTTGGTCATCGTGTGTGTGCATGTGTGTTTGTGTGTCCTGTGATGGACCGGCATCCTGTCCAGGGTGAACCCCAGCCTTGTGCCCTCTGCTACCCGGGATCAGCTCCAGTCCCCTCACAACTCTGACCAGGCTAAGCATTTGGAAGATGGGTGGGTGGCTATTAATATTCTGTGATTCATCTCTACTT
>JAAGVU020000113.1:18487311-18505644 GCA_011763525.2 Mormyrus iriodes | reverse complement strand
AATTGGAGTTACCAAATTGCCCATAGGTGTGAATGTGTGCGTGAATGGTGTGTGAGTGTGCCCAGCGATGGGTTGGTACCCCATCCTGGGTTGTTCCCTGCCTTGTGCCCGCAGCCTCTGGGATAGGCTCCGGACCCCCCACGACCCGGAATGGAATAAGCGGTTCTGGAAAATGGATGGATGGACTATTCTGTTTAGCACTGAAAAAACCTGGCATTCTTGATAAGAAAAAATATACACCACAAGCTGATGTAGAATTCAAGCATTATAATATTAGCTAGGTGCACAGTAAGACAGTTACTGCAATACATGTACAACCGGTTTAACCACTAAAGACAGGAGCAAATATAAACCATTAGATTGTAAGTTAAACGAATAAGGTTTCTGGTTCCATTATTCCCTACTACCTTAAAGGACCACTTGGTAAGTGGTTAAGAATGATGGATGGGTCGTTCCACTCTAGTTTGGTCTGGGACCTTAATGTCGTAAAAACGAGTATATTTGCGCATAACCAACCCATGTATCTAGTTGTGTAACAGACCCCTGCCACATCAGGGACCAAACGCAGGACCCAGACACGCAGTTACCCCGACGGCTGCCAGCCAGCCAATGAGAAAGCGCCCTGTTGGCTGTCCTAGAATTCCCGACATGCTCTGCGCGCAGCGCTACGTCAGCAAAAGCACCGAATGATGGCGGTGTCCATAGCGAAGCGCTGCTCTGCCGCCGCCTCCCTATTAATATCATTTTTAATATTTCATACGTCTGATGCCGATATTCCTGCGGCGGTCGCAGACTCCGCGGAGGCTCCTCACCGGCGTTTTGAATACAAATATAGTTTCAAAGGACCGCATCTTACTCAAAGTGACGGCACGATTCCTTTCTGGGTCCATACTGGAAGTAAGTTATCATTAAGGAGCTTTTTGCTGCTTAATGGTTTATTTTCCCCGTAGTTACTAACGTGCATCACATTGTTTTATTATAAAGTTGCAGGGACCGTGGATTATAGTGTAAGAATGTTAATAAAGCTCGTTATACTTTCAAGAAATTATCTGCGAATTAAAAAAAAAAATGTGTGCGTGTGTATATATATATATATATGTGTTAAATTTCAACTTTTTGCATATTTCGAATTTTGCATTAATATTATCAGAGTGTTAGCCTTCCTGGTAATTAAATCAGATTACAGCTGTCGAAGAGTACGTATAGATTGCATGCAGCAAATGCTTAAATATTTGTTGCAGCATGCAATTAAATATTGTTTCTCTTGGATTCTTTTTCTTATTTAGGTTTGAAGAAAACTAGTCGACATGTTCAGCTGTTTAAGTTACAGTGTTTAATATGATAGATAAAGTAGAGCTTCAAAGTTCATAATTTACTTTCTTTATCAACCTGATGATAAAACCTGTACTTCAGCTTGCTACTTCAGCCCTGATTATTCAAGCCGAACATTGAGGTACATCGTGCCTTAGACACGGTGAATATTTTTGAAAGTATGAATATAGATATGCTGGGTTTTCTCAGTAGTGCACTGATTGACACAGTTGCTAAACGTGTGTTATCAAAGTAGCCAGACCTATCTTGCTGGCATATAATATCAATATGAAATGTTACAAAGTTAGTTCCAACAACCAGTACAAAGGGCACTGGAGCAGCGTGCTGTGATCTCCTTCCTTTGGCTTGGCCATTATTTTATCGTTTAGCTTTACCTTACACATAAGAACAAACAAATAAAGGTGGTTATTTTTTGTATTTTAAAATAATTTGAAATTAAGTTTTCATTCTCAATTTTTTTCTAATTAACATACGTCACAAAGAATCAGAACCTGCACTACTTTTGATTGAAGCTACACGCTTTGAAAATAATTTGTATTTGCACAAATGGTCTAAATAATTTTTTTTTAAAAAGTACAGGAATTGCTAATAGAGCAGAGAAAATGTAAAGAATAGTTGTAAATACTTTTGGATTGCAGATGCCATTCCTAGTGCGGACCAGATTAGAATCACGCCATCTTTAAGAAGCCAGAGGGGATCAGTATGGACGAAAAATACGGTGAACTTTGCCAACTGGGAAGCAGAAGTGACTTTCAGAGTCTCTGGACGTGGCAGAATGGGAGCAGATGGACTGGTGAGTGGAAGCTCTGCTGACTTATACCCTTTGATGGTCCTGTCAGACTTCACTTACATTACTGGGCTTTTCCAACAGGCTATCTGGTTCACTGAAGGACAGGGTCTTGAAGGACCAGTCTATGGTGCTGCGGATTCTTGGAACGGAGTTGGAATTTTCTTTGATTCCTTTGACAATGATGGAAAGGTATGTGACCTATATGATATTAACTCTATATATAGCGTATCATGTGTTGGTAGAGAACTGCGTTGGGGTGTCTTAAGCATGCTTGCTGCAATGATCATTAAATGTACTAAAAACCAAAGAAATAATGCCACGTACGAGTAATCCTGCAATGACTGGTGTCTGACCCTGAATCTGGTACTCTGACAGAAGTAGGTCTATGGAGCAGAGGAAGAAGGGTGGGGGTGGGTAAGATGGGCGTCATATGGTTATGGGTCTTGGATAGTTTTTTATACATACAAAATCATATGTATATAGTAAACAAGGAGCAGGTGGATTAAAAGCTTCTCATTGCCAGACATGGAGATGGCACTAGCCCAGCACTAACTAAGTACTCAACCGGTTCTTCAGCTAACCAGCTAAATAGCTGTGTATCTGATTCTTTGTTGTATCCAGGTAACATATGCAAATAAATGCTATCCCGCATGTGTGGTTGAGTTTGTACAATAATATTGCTTTAAAGCAGTTTAAAAAAACCTTAGAGACAAGTTTTTTGAATTTGTTGACTTAGCCCATTAATACGGAGCATACAACCAGAGATTTATATCCCTCAACATAATTGAGACATTTCTTTGTCCGGTTCCTGTTATTTGGGAAACGGAGAGCTTTGTGCTGCACTTTTCTGAGACATGCAGCAGTATTCTGTGTAGAAAGCACAGAACCGTTCTTGTGAAGTCATGTAGGTGCTTCACCACATATTTACATTGACATTTGAGGTTGCATAACATAATGGCATGTGTATATATATACAGTAACTAAACAAGACTGTTAGAAGTAAGCAAATTGCTTTCAAGTTGATTTTTTTACTCTATTAGACTTTTTTTTTTTGTTTCTGCAAAATTGCAATATCAAATTAATTTACAAAAGATCACATCTCATGATGAAGAAGTTGATGGCTATATGGGCAATATGTAAACAGCAATATAAGAAAGTAATCCGTGCTTTTTAAACTCATTTGGCTTGAATTAAAAACAGAAAAATATATACCAAGCTGTAGTCGTATCACTGGTGTTTAGTGATAAGGTGTTATTTAACCTTGTAACTGTTTGCTGTTACAATAATCGGTTTTTATTTATTCTTTTTCTTTCTTCAGAAAAACAACCCTGCAATTATTGTTGTTGGAAACAATGGTAAATTTATGTATGACCACCCCAAGTAAGTTAATTTTTTCATCCTAACCATTATCAGCAACCGTTTTACTAGTTAAGAAAACGCTGACTAACGTATCAGAGTTAAGTGAATTCCATGACTTCTATTTTGTATGCTCAAGGTGTATATATTTTCTGCAGTAGTCTTTGAATTTTTTCTAAAATTTTAAACATTTGTGAATTCGTGGACAGTGATGGAACAACTCAAGCTCTGGGAACATGCTTAAGGGACTTCAGAAATAAACCGTACCCAGTCAGAGCAAAAATCATATACTACAAGAAGTCATTGACTGTAAGTCATTTTCAAATTTTATAACATAAATGGGAATAAGTGGAATGTCGATCTCTTTTTTTATCGAGCGATGTTTATATTAGAACTGGGTGACACATTGTGATTATGAACATTCATATCATCACCAATTTTGAATATTGTATCGTGAGATAGCTTAAACACTTTTTTTGCGTAATTGACGGTTATAACGAACTATTTCTATGCAAATTTTATTAAGGTATGAGTCTGTTGTTTGCGTAATTTATCATTACACCTGTCACATGCTCCATATATGTTAGTAAACCAATTTGGTCATTGTAATCAGGAAAACTCAAAACCATCCGTTTTCTACATATGAATTTTTTTAATATGTTGGTGTAATTTTTCGGGTATGTCACCCAGCCCCAGTTAAACCCATTTCCTGTAACGAACAGTGGGGCACTGAGAGAAAAAGCCCAGCAACCAAACATGCTGAGGGCATTGTCTGTCGTTATGCCCTATGAGGGGAAAAAGTGTGTCGCCACATGATTTACTTATCAGAATTAAATTTCAGTTTGCAGTACATTCAATTTGTCACTTTTTTTCATGTTCTGATTCTGTTTAAGGGCAATTCTATGGGAAGTTTTAGGAAAAATTGAGCATTGAAGTAAAGAAACGATGATTTGAATTATATTGTGATTATTATCAGTAATGTTTGCTATGAAAAATTTATCATGATAATTTTTTCTGCCATACTGTCCAGCCCTAGTTTGTGTGTTATGCTGTCTTTATTGATTTCTTGCATTAATAGCTGTAACTTCCTCCCACCCCCCATCACCAATAGGTCATGATCAATAATGGCTTCACCCCTGACAGGGATGACTTTGAATTGTGCACCAAAATTGACAACATGTTCATTCCACAAGAAGGGTATTTCGGAATCTCTGCGGCCACTGGTGGACTTGCAGGTGACTTTCAAATTTCTTCAACAGTATCTGGGTATCAGTCTGTATCTCTGCAGGCTTAGGAATATTTCTTTAGCTAATATTAAAATGTATTTATCTTCCAGATGATCACGATGTTCTTTCGTTCCTGTTGTTCAGACTAACGGAACCTGGGCAGCAGCCGGTATGTACTCCTGACATGAGAGCTATGCTGTGTTGGGATTTTAGTCCATACAGCATGTTTTACTACAGGTTAACCCTCTTCAAACTCTCATCAATATTTTATCTTTTATGCAAAAATATATATTGTATCTTGTGAATATATCCATACTACACCTGTAGTCAGGGGCGCCACAGAATTTTTTGGACCTGTGTCACCCAGGGTCCCTTGTAATCATCCTAACACCCTCCCCTTTGCGGGGGCCCCTGCCTGACGTTAACTGTAGTTTAAGGGGACTAATCAGCAGATCTTAAATGGCGTTTGCTACAAAAAGTTTCTGATTTTCTCCAACTTGTTCTACAGGCTCCACCTGACGTTGAGATTCCAAAGGAAGAAAAGGATAAATATCAAGCAGAGTTTGAAACATTTCAGCAGGAGCTGGACAAGAAGAAAGAGGAATTTCAGAAAGAGCACCCTGGTATTCAGGGAGAACCAGGTCAATTGGATCATTTAAGCTGTTCAGTTCATTTCATACTTGTATATGAATGTGTGTGTGTGTGTGTGTGTGTGTGTGTGTGTGTGTGTATATATATATATGTGTGTGTGTATATATGTCAATTACATATATGTGCAGGTATTACATGTTAGTAATCAGTTATGCTAATTAGTTATACCTAATTTTAGTGTGATACACTGCATTCTGAACGTAGTCAGACCCCTTCAGTGTTTTCAGATTTTATGTCGTAGCCTCATGCTAAAATCGTTTAAATTCATTTTCTCCCTCGTCAGTCCACGCTCAATACCACATAATGACAAACCGAAAACAGAATTTTAGGATTATTTGCAAGTTTATTAAAAATGAAAAATGGAAACATTGCATTGACATAAGTATTCAGACCCTTTGCTCTGACACTTAAAATTTAGCTCGGATGCGTCCTGTTTCAATCTATTCAATTCAAGCACTTTTTTCGTCATTTTGTAAGGCAACAAAATTAAGTTTATGACAACCCCAAAGGTGCATTATTGAATACAAAATAGAAGCTGAAAATATTATCGTACAAATACGTTTAAATGGCACTTCCATAGACAATGTTGTTCTAAAAAAACCAGAACACATTACGTTTGACGGTTATTGCACGTTTCCACCATAACTTAATCTCTCACAGATTATGTGCATGATTTCATGTTGAGGGAATTCAGAGTTCAGCAGGCTTATGGCTGTTGGGTAAAAAGCGATTTTTTTTTTTTTTTTTTTACTGTTTGTATGTGTACGGATTGATCTAAAGCGTCTTCCTGATGGGAGGAGCTTAAAGTATGTCCAGGATAAGCGATGTCCATAATGATGTTTTTAGCCCTCGTCACACAGAGTCTTGTGTAGATGGTCAATCAGTGGCAGTTCCATGCCACATTCGCCGTGAGTTCGAGTTATGATCAGAGTCCTCCTCAATCCGCTGTTTGTGCTTAAGTTTTGCAGACCTGATGCCTATTTTAAGATTAACTGTGGCAGCATTGTAGGCTGAGATATCTCCTGATCTGAATGCTGTTCCTCTTGCCCTGAGCAGCTGTTTGACTTCACTATTCACCCACGGTTTCTCATTTGGGTACACTGACCCTTTTGTTGACAGTTACTGTATCCATGCAGTAATTAATATACGATAGTCTGATGGAAAAATATATTCCAATTTGTGTGTTTGAAGCAGTC
The DNA here is from genome assembly GCA_011763525.2 of Mormyrus iriodes. Taxonomy (NCBI): domain Eukaryota; kingdom Metazoa; phylum Chordata; class Actinopteri; order Osteoglossiformes; family Mormyridae; genus Mormyrus; species Mormyrus iriodes. The sequence goes on along the minus strand of JAAGVU020000113.1, from coordinate 18,499,093 downwards.
CTGGAGTTGGGAGATGACAGCTTCTAGACAAACTTTGACAATCCTGCTAGCTGGTTTAGCACTGTTAGCAGGGACTTTGTGTGCAGGGACGGGAAACAGAGTAAGGTGATCAGACTGTCCAAGGCGGGGATGTGGTATGACCTTGTAAGCATCTTTTTATGTTTGCATAAACATGATCCAATCTGGGAAGTACAATCTTAAGATGGGCTTGATTGAAATCCCCGGCAATGATGAGAACTTCAAGGTGTATGTTCTGTTGCTTACCGATAGTCATGTAGCTGCTCGAGCGCTAGCTTAATTTTAGCCTGTGGCGGTATATATACTGCCATAACAATAGCGACTGAATGTTCTCCGGGCGAGTAGAATGGTCAGCATCTTAGCATAAGATATTCCAAGTCTGGAGAACATAACCTATTGATTGTGGTTGTATTGGTGCACCAAGTATTATTAATGTAGACATGGAGTGCTCCTCTGGGGTGTTCTGTCGGTGCAGTGTAGCGTGCATCCTGCTAGCTCAACTGCAGTATCCGGTATGCTGGGATTCAGCCAGTTCTCCGAAAAAATCAGAAGGCAGCGGTCCTTTGTAGTTTTATGTGTATCAATATCCAGTCATAGCTCTTTCATTTTGTTGGCGAGTGAGCTTCTGTTCGCCAGAAGAGCACTAGGGAAAGGGGTTTTAGGCGGAGCTTTTAGCCTAGCTAGCAAACTTGCTCATTTGCCCCTCCTCTGCTTCTTTTCCCTCATCGTCTGCGTGGTCTCTCCCTTGGGGCAGGAGTCAGAGTCAGTCCCGGTGATATGAGAATCTCCTGTGGTATTGCTTCCAAGTTATTATACTGATCTGTAAAAGCTTCTGGCGACTATAATAAATGTTCGCCTTTGTTTGTAGGATGATAATAGTCAGCATTCAAAACGTAATTGAAATAAAGGAGCACTTATTTGGGGGAGCATGGAGCTACTGCACCTTTGCGCGCCAGCAGCTTGAAGCTACCTTTGAAATCACCTTTCTACACCTCTTTTGGATTCCACCAATGGTTAATTCAGTTGATTGGACATTGATATGGAAAGGCACACAACTGTCTATGGTAATTGTCTCACAGCTGACCATGTATATCAGAGCAAAAACCAAGGCACTAAAGTATAAGGAATTGCCTGTACAGGACAGAGAAAATACAATGCAGTACAATACAATTTATTTTTATATAGCGCCTTTCAGAACAGTCGCCTCAAAGCGCTTTACATGATATTGAGAGATAGGAATAATATAGGAAAAAGGAAAGACAAATTAACTGAAGAAAGAAGGAAGGCCAGTTGACAACTGAGGAGAAGAACCAAAATCTCCCAAGTAAGGAGAAGAAGAAAATTGTGTTGTGGTACAGATCTTGGAAAGGCTCCGAAAAAGAATATGCAAGGTTCCTAAGAGCACGGTTGCTCCTACTTAAATTTAAGAACTTTGGAACAACTAAGATTCTTCCTAGAGCTGGCTGCCCAGTCAAACTGAGTAGTTAGAAGGGCCGTGGTAAGCTCTTGCTGAGCTCCAGGGAACCTGTTTAGAGATGGGAGAAACTTCCAGAAGCACGACCATCACTGCAACACTCCACCAATCTGGACTCCTTAATAGCATCAGTAAAAGACACATGAAATCCCATGTACAGTTTGCAAAAAGGTACCTAAATAACTCTGACTGTGAGTAACAAGATTCTCCAGTCTAATGAAACCATGATTGAAATGTTTGGCCTCAGTTCTAAGCGTCATGTCTGAAGGAAATCGGGCACTGTTAATCACCTGTGCAATACCATCCCAATGGTGAAGCATGGTGGTGACAGCATCATGCTGTGGGGTGTGTTTCAGTGGCAGGGACTGGGAAACAAGTCAGGGTTGAAGAAAAGTTGAATGGATATATCCTTAACAAAAACCTACTGCAGAATGCTCTAAACCTCAGACTGAGCTGAAGGTTTGCCTTCCAACAGGACAGTGACCCTAAACACAAAGCAGACAGTGCAGGAGTGGCTTAGGGACAATTCTGTGAATGTCCTTGAGTGGCCCGGCCAGAGTCCGGACTTCAGCCGTGTAATAACGTATTATGTAATAACGCCACATTGTGTAATAATTTGACAAAAAGTAGCAAAATTTCATTAGATAAATTTTAGTAAACTTAGCTAAATTTTTCAGGGGTGCATTTTCTGAAAGCTTTGTGACGCTACGTAGTTCGCTATCTCGTACTTAAGGTCATTTGTTGATTAAAGGGTGTTTCTCAAAACCCTTTGTGACTAAAGTAGTTTGTAACCTCATTCATAAATTAACGAGTGATCCGACCAACTCGTTATTTTCTATGTCGCTCTTTAATTACCGTTTGCCTGCTATTCCGTCACAGACACGCACAAGTCCCCCGAAATGGAGCACAAAACACACCGATTGCTGTTTTTCGGATAGTGTAATGATGATGATGATGATTATATGTTAGTTGCAATATAAAAATTATAATGTAGGCTATAAATTTGTAACATTCTGCCGTTTTTACATAATGTGGTGTTACAAACCCAATCAAACAACTCCGGAGTGACCTGAAACTAGCTGTCCACTAACAGTCCCTATCCAAAATAATAGCGCTTGTGAGGATCTTCAGAGTAGAATGACAAAAAAAATCCTCAGATCCAGGTGTGCAAAGCTTGTCATGTCATATGCACGAAGACTCAAGCCTTAATCACTGCAATGGGTGTTTCAACTAAGTACTGTGTAAACGGTCTGAATACTTGTCGTTGCGATGTTTCAGGTTTCTATTTTTAATAAATTTGCCAACAGTTCTAAAATCCTGCTTTTGCTTAGTCAATATGTAGTATTGTATGCAGATTGATAAGGGGAAAAATTGTACTTAAACTTGTATCTTCAAGGCACTTCCTACTAGTTTGCCAGGAATTGAATATCCATAGATGTGAATGTCTTGTATTGTCCTGTTTTTCTTGTTAGTGGAGGAAATGTATGAAAGTGTAAACGACCGTGAGATGCGGCAAGTGTTCGAAGGTCAGAATCGGATTCACCTGGAGATTAAACAGCTTCACCGGCAATTGGCCATGATCCTTGATGAACAGCGCCGGTACGTCACTGTAGTGACTGACGAGATAGCTAAGCGTGGGGTCCATGCTCAGCCTGGTCAGGTGAGGTCCCTAAGTCCAGAGACTGTTCATTTGGCTGTACAGAAAACTTTGTGCACTTGCTCTGAGCAGTGGCTACTTGTTGCCCTTAGTTTAAAAATCCTTATTAACCTTTTAGACAACTTTTTTTTTCCATTTTCTCTGCCCTCGTTCAAGTCTTTTTGGTGGATACTGTGGTTTTTAATTAGTCTTATAACACTTAATGACTTTTCAATAGTCAACAGACTGCATATACGACGATGGTCTCATATGATTATATCGGATATGAAAAATTTCTGTTGCCAATAGTGATGTCGTAGCCATCGTAGCGCAACGCTTTACTTACGTGTTTGTGGTGATGCTGGTGTAAACCAAACCTACTGTGCTCCCAGTTGTGTAAAAGTATACCACATATAATTATGTACAGTGCATAATACTTGATGATAATCAGTTGTGTTTTTGGTTTATGTATTTACTATGTATTATCATTATTTAGGCAATACCATACTGCCTAGGTGCATAGTAATTTAGGCTATACCGTCTAGGTTTGTGTAAGTACACTCACAAATTGCTTGTCGATGCATTTCTCAGAATGTGTCCTTGTCTTAAAGTGACGTATGATTTGTTTTTAGTTGTTTAATTATAGGCATCTAAAAATTTCCTAGGTTCCTAATCAAGATATTGATAACATCATCAACAAGCAAGAGGAGGTGCTGAGAGGCCTGAATGAGTTGAGGTAAGAAGCTCGGTCTGGCTTGCATCCTATGTAACAAACATTCAGATTTAGTTGCATGGCTCACAGTGTCTTATTCCAACATGTAAGACCAAGATTTTTTTGCAAACAACCTTTAAGGCAGCACCTGTTAAGTAAATTATATTTTATATGATAAATTAAATTAAAACCATTTAAATACTAACGCAGTTGTGTATATGTAATTGCATGTAGTTTAGTCACTTTAAATATGCTTTCTCTTTATATTTTTACTATGTTCATTGTGTATTTACCTTTAGTATCTTTTCATTATAAATGGATTCATTAATTTTTATTGATAAATTCTCTTGAATCAATGAATATTGAGTCGCAGGATCTCAATACCCAGAACTTGTACTAGTACTTTATGTAAGACTCGTTTTAAGTGTCAGTGTGACTTGAGTTGTATTTTGACAATGATGTTTCCTAGTGTAGGGTTATTTAAGGTTTTGTGTGTGTGTGTGTGTGTGTGTGTGTGTGTGTGTGTGTGTGTGTGTGTGTGTGTGTGTACACAGTTTACATATATGTATATATGTCAGTTTAGTAGTGGTACAAAAAAGCCACATGACTGGATGTTTATACCTAGAGAGCTAGTTTAGAACTGGGTGAGGGGGACCAATAACTGGACCTTGAGGCACACCATTTGATACACAATGTGACTTAGTCTCTCTGCAACTTGGAATATTCTACCTTAGGGTTTCATAGTTCCAGTCCTTGAGGGCCAGAATCCAATCAATTTTGCAGATTTCCCTGTTGAAATACACCTACTAAACTTGATATTTGACTGATTAAGATGTGTTTGAGCAGGGAAATCTATAAATTCTGTTTGGTTCTGGCCCCCCAGGACTGGCATTTGGGAACCCTGATCTAGCTCATAGGTCCTCAACAGGTGGCCCACAAGGCTTTATTTTGTGGTCCACAATATGATTGGTCCTGAATATATTATTATTAGTCTATAGTCTGACAGTCACCGTTGTATGAAAATAACCGTGTGCCTTTAGTTCTCTACCACATCTAATACCATGACAACAGTAAAGTTATTGACAGTATGCTGACTTCACAATGCTTCTCTCATGCTGCAAAGCTAGACAGCTAGCAAAATAATCTATAATTACAAAGTAAAGCAAGACTTTTCTTTTTTTTTTTTTTTTTTTTTTTACTGAAAAATCAATTTAGTTGTAAGACTGAAAATACGAAAAATATTCATTACCATACATGACTGTTACGAAAGCATAGACTTGGGTATTATTTATGTATAACCTTATCACATTGCACATAACACTAACTGAATGTTACCCTGCATTTTCACAAGCATTGTAAAAGTTTTATATCTTAAAATCTTAAAATTGTACAGCTTCTGATATGACATTTCATAACTAAATATACACTCTGCATAATGTAAAATTTTATCAGCAGCAAATTTTATCCTCAATCCTTCCATACCCCTCCCAACCCCCAGAATTTCTCGTGGTGGAAATATGGTCATCCAGGCCTCTGAAATTGAGTATTCCGGATTAACCTGATTGGTCAACCATCTTAGAGCAGTCCTCATGATGCTAAGTTGAAAGAGGCTGGTAAGAAAGACATGGGGTGCGTTTCCTGAAACCTTAATGCCACGTTGTTCGTAAGTTGTACCTTAAGTTGTCTCTTAACGCTCTGACATGTTTTCCAAAAACGTTTTTGGATAAGTATCTTCCGTAAGATATTCTTTCGCAAGGTTAGTCTCAGCCTCTCTTAACTGTCTCTCATCGCTGTTGTCAGCTTATACCGCAGTGGTCTGAACAATGGGGGCTACATGTTTCTGAAATGCATAATATGCTGTTAAGCAATATGTATTCTAGTAATTCAATAGTTGGGGGTGGGGTGCAATGTATATCGTGACATCGTAATGGGCACACATGCAACACATCGTGCAAGGATGCAATATAAGAGATTTTATTAAAATTTTATAATAAAGAAAACGTGATTTACAATAAGAATTGCAATAAGGGTACAGTTTCACAATTGAACATCACTCAACTAAAAAAATGATTGAATTTTATATGATAAAAATGATTTTGTCTGATACATAACTACCATCTTTGTTCGGTTTCATCCTTGCGCTCTGCTTACACAGCAAATAGGCCTCACTAACGTGCAGATTCTTAATGAAAGATGAGGAATATTCCCTGTTTACGTCATTATTGGAAAGGAAAGTCATGTGACATAATTTTCACATAAAAAAATCCAATGCTGTACGGGGACTCTTCCAGTTACGGGGAGTTTTAAGTTTATGTTGCATAAACAAATCATTTTAACACTGACATTTTTCCCCTCCCCATTACATCACCACCGTACAATCAACACTCTGTCGTGGGTTTGCATTCGTAATGAGGGAAATCTTGTTCATCCTTGCTCCCTCTTGTATTTCCTTAATTATGCGCTTTCTTGGGTGGCACCGCAGTAGGAAAATGTCAAACTGACAGGACCACTGATCAAATTTGGCTAAAGACATTTTTGTATTCATCTTGGATTTCATTCGTACTTAATATGTCCAGTATTTCACTTACCTGACCATGCTGTTCATTTAAAGGAAAGAATATTATTAAAATCTTACATTTATAAGATGTATTTAACATAATCTTATACTGTTTTATATGGAATGTGTATTAATGACTGAAAATATGGAACCATTGCCTCATTCCTCTATATGATCAAAGCGTGCATTGCATCTATATTGTTCTGACAGTTATACAGGTTTATTTTTAGTATATAGTCAAAATTTTGAAATAATCAATTGAGAAGAATTTCCCACTTGTTAATATGAAATACACAAAACTTTTGTTGTGATGTTCTGTCGTGTTTATGAAGATTGACCATCTCTGTACATAATTCAGCCGATTAATCGTCACGTCTCAGACCTTTATGATCACTGCTCTTCAAGTAGGGCTTGATTCTTGAAGTAGGTCATTGCTCCTCTTTCAAGATTAGGTTTATGGTTTAATACATGGTCACTTTTTATAGCAGATTTATCTCTAGCAATTTCTGTTTTTTGTTAGTTGGGTGGAGGGGATGATTTTGTCTTTATGACGTGCATCTTGGAGAGTGTGTAATAAATGACTAACGCCATATGGTAAAGATTGGAAGAAATGGCATGCCTCTTGGAATTCTGTATTCTTCAAGGATTAGTCTTCATTTTTTAAAATATCCTTCATATGGCAGAAAACTTGCCGTCATATAATTGCTTTCGTGTTGCATTTCCCGAAGGGGAAATGTTTCTGTCAGTTTTGTTTGTTTCTTAAATCATATAATTTCCTGAGAAATTATTTCTCCCTCTTAAATAAAAATACTAGAGACTGAAATTAAATCAAACCAAACTGCCCATCGTCCTGCTGCCTTTTGAGTTGCGGTGGGACCCTGGGGAGTAACGGAGGGTATATACCCTTGCTGGGATGCCAGTCCATAGCAAGACACACACGCTCAGTCTGAGAACTTTAGACATGACGGTTAAGCTGACCGTGTGGGACATGGGGAGCACCTGCCAGCTCCACAGTCGGAACAGAGGCAGGATTCAAACCCCCAGCCGTGGAAGGGTGAGAGAACCGTGCTCCCCCTGAGCCGCCATGCGCCCTAAATCAAGCACAATATTCATACTGATTAACAAACTCATCAGAGCAATGTTCTGCGGCGAGAAGCCTGTCTGATCATCCATTAACACTGTTTCAATTCCTCCATTTGTATATTGTATTTGTATATTCTTGAACTTCTGATTAATTACTCTGTAATAATATGTAATTACAGTGGTATGCATGTGTAGTTACTGTAGTTCATTATCCCAGGTTTATTCACATGGTGTATGATACAGTGTGTTCTCTGTCATGGCGTGTTTAACCAGTATGATATTACAAGAATTTCTGAAGTTCACTGTTCGTTTTGATTGACTTCATAGTAAATTAAAAGCAAAATAGTCACTGTAGATAAGCGCATAAATCTTTTCAAAACAAATGTCATTTTTGCCTGGCACTGATAGTTATTTGTTAAGGTTAGAGATTAAAGTGCTTGAACAATATGTTTCTCTAATCTGTAAATCTGACAGGAATAAGAATTATTCTGATAAAAGGGTAAATTCATGTGGGTAAATGTCTGAAAAAGGATTTGAGCCATTTCATTTACCAGTCATGGCTGTTTTGGTAACTTTCTTTCTTTTTTATTGTAAATATGTGAGTTATTATTTTCTGGGACCATTGAAAAGGAGATCAAAAGATTAGATGGAAACAAATCACTTTAATGCAAAGATTCAAAACTGATTGGGTGAGTAATTTGAAATATCCCAATCATTTTCCTATAGACTTTTTTGCTGCGATTATCCACCAGGAGATCTGAACTAGTGAACAGTCTGGCTTGCCACAGTCCCCTTGGGAACTGTATGCCAGCTTCGGGTTCGAGAAGCAATCTGTTAAGATTTTACAGCTTTGCTTTGTTTACATCACCAAACAATGCAGTTCTTTGACCAGAAATATAATAAATTATCAAAAGCTGAACAAAATACTGCTGTGATTAATCTCAGGCAGAAAGCTCTCTCATCTTATATCCGTACAGGGTTACATTTTTATTTGTGCACAAGTGAAAAACATCGTTTCACTCTCTTGTCCTTGCATTATGACAGTTCATGTAATACTCATTATTCTGACTCACTGTTATCGATTATCTTGGTAATTGACTGATCGATTGATCAGGCAATCAGCTTTTTGATTAAAGAACCCTTTATTTAAAAAAACATTGAGGTATTCAAGTCAGTTGTAATAACTTTACACAGTGTATAGTGTGAAATGGCATAGAAAAAAACATCTCTCTCTGCCATCTTTTGCTTGCTAACACTTGTATTTTATACTGTGGTATACAGTATTTTGACGGTATTTTCAAAAGCAGCACTATTTTGAAGTTTTGAAATCTTGGCAATTAAAATTCACAGAGCAGGGGGTCCTGGTCCTGGTCACCAGGGTTTCAAAATGCCACAGTACCATATTACTATATATCATCGTCCCAGCCTTATATTTTGGTTTGCTGCAATTCATCTGCTCTCTGCTCGTCATGTGGAATATCATTGCTGTATGCATGTGCTGACTGCAGCCATATGCGTCCACGGACAAATGTATACGCAAGAGTCCGTGCGGACCGTGACAACACATGGAAAACTACCGTATAAACTAGGCTAAACACACAAACGTTGCTAGGTGGTGATGTCATTATGCACAATTTACGCAGCTAGCCACAATAATACAACAGATCAATAGCAAAATTCGTTGTCAACTTTTATTGCATATTATTATTGATGTTATCGATTAGTTGTTGCAGCCCTACTACTTAAGCATGTACTGTTGGCAGTATCAGTAAATTACCTGTGAGCTTTTACATATGTTTCTGTGTATTATACTAAGAGGAGAAAGTAGAAAGTGAAGGAAAAACTCTGTCTAGAAGTTTATTAGCAATATGATTATATCAATAACTTGTATTACTTGAGTACATGTATAGGAATTATTTAGATTCTTTATGGAAAAAATTGTGCTGTACTGACAAAGTATTTCGTTTCAGGAGCTCATTTTATGAGTCTATGAGACAAATTGGCTCAGTACAGCATCAAGGGAACGCAGCTGGAACTTACGAGGCTGTCCAGCACTTTAATGACATCAAGGAGCACCTGCACATGGTCAAAAGAAACATCGAGCAGCTGATGATCCAGCGCAATGCGGTTAGATGCTGCGCGCTTTTGCTGGGACAGTGTAGCCTGTCCACTCTGTAGATCTTTAGTTTTATTTTTCGCTTTGAAAACTGTTGCATGGTAGATAAATGTTTCTGTTTTTATTGATTTTGTTCCTGGTAGCTGAAGATCATCCGTTTCGACGTAATGATTGACATTCCCCTATGATTTCCTTTCAGAACCCAAGTGAAAAGGTGAACTGCCCTGAATTACCACCGTTGCCCTCTTGTCTGTCAATGATTCATTTCTTGGTCTTTGTGACCATTCAGTCAGTCCTCTTCATCGGGTACATCGTTTACAGGTGAGTGTATCATAGACCCAGTGTTACAAAAGACTCACGTGTTTAAACTTAAACTGTTAAACTGTTTCCCCCCCTCAGTTATTTGATAAGTAGCGTTATTTTTACACTAAATGAAACGAGTCCATCTCTGGGTTCTCAGATTACATGAGAGGATCATGGTTTCATTTTATAAAGTTATCAGATTCCGTGGGGGACTAAGGAGTTGTGCGTTTACTCAAGCAAAATTACGAAACAAAACGAATGCGTGATTTTCAAAGTATTTTCCTCATTTTTTATTTTAGAAGTCAACAAGAAGCGGCTGCCAAGAAATTCTTTTGATGAAACTTTTCACAATGGAAAGAACAATGATCTGTAAATGAGGGAATTTATACCATCTTAGTTTGTCTGGTTACTTTCAAATTATAAATTATTGTACAGGTCATGAATGAATGTTTGCTTTAATTGTGTGTGTGTGGAAATTATGATGAAAAATTTGTAAACATAAATGTACTGTATTAAACTTATACAATTTGCATCTCGGTAGGGGTTATTGATAAGTATTAAAATTACTGTTGACCACTGTCTTTTTACGTTTTGTAAAGCTCTGAAAGTAATATATCAAATTCTGAATTTGCAATGGGAAATGAAAATAGAGGCCCTGAATGTATGTTTTCAAGTGTTAAAATTAAATTCCAGAATAAAATATTTTTTTCTCAAAGAAAAAAAACTACACGGCTGCAAAGTTTTCTGCTTTGTTTTTATTTTTTCGGCTATAGTTCTGTCCAGTTTAATGGTTGTGACATTATCTGAGTGCAAAAACAAGATTGTGCAGTACTCTTTAAGTTATTGTAATTGCTGTTTTCCTACTTTCCATTAAATCAGTCCTACAAGAGTGTTTTGCTGCTGCGTTTGGCAAGTTAGAGACATTGTTTTTTTTTCTATTCTAAATTACCCCTGCGTCCCCCCCCCTTCCCATTTTTCAATGTAGGGCCCAGCTACATTTTCACATTGGAGTTTAAGAATGTTGCTTGCTGTCTGATTTATTGGGGTTTTTGTCACTTACCATTGGTTGAATACTTAATAGATTTGCTTTAATGAAACATGGAGAAAAGTCCTGCAGTATCTTGTATATTTACATGTTTCACTTGTATTAGAAAATCAGTTGTTTAAATGAAACTGTTGTATGCAAAGGTCTCTCTCTGGAATTAGTATTTTTTGATTTGACTACTGCCCTACTCAAGTTTATTTTGATTCGGTTAATACAAAAGTCATAAGGATCATTTTTTTTGCCTCTCATATGCAGTATTTTGTTCTAGGTGAAGAAGTCAATTTTCCCAAATTATTATTATTGTCAGGCCTCTTGAGGAAAGACCTTCATGATCATGCATCTTTCACGAAGCTCTCATCTCCTCGTATTCTTCATCTAAGATATGTTGCTCTTTTATAAGGATTCCAAACATTTGCTTTCCACTTCCAGGGTGTGAGTGGAAAGCGCTCTTCAGTGTCATTAAAGAGTAAGGGCTACTGTTACCAAAGCATGGCTGGGGTTAAAGGGGGAAAAAAAGATGGAATGATGGTTTGCAAACTCCAAACAAACATAGGCCGTGATATGCCATTTGCTGAAACCGCTGCAGATTTTTTGGATGCTGGAGAAACAGAAAACTTACGAGATGTAGTGTTCAGTTAAAGTAAACTGTTATAATGTGCACTTGAAGAAACGCTGAACGGGAGGCAGCAGGTATTGTCTGAACTGACGCAGGCAGGGGAGTCTGTCTTCATCAGTATAGCAGAAATTGTGACAGACATAAGTGACACCAGGGAAGATCCTGTTGCAGATCCTTAGGAGAAATGACCTGAGTGTCCTTTGGCCTCGTCGCTGCTCACTG
>JAAGVU020000113.1:18456716-18469464 GCA_011763525.2 Mormyrus iriodes | reverse complement strand
TATCTTTGTTTTTTTAGAAAAAAAAAAAAAATGACACTTACACTTTAAGAAAAAAGTCTATCTTCTACCCTCTATATATATATATATATATATATATATATATATATATATATATAACTTAATCCTTCGAGTGTCTACATGAAATTTATTAAACTCAATGGGATTAAAACCTAGACATGTCTGTGGAAGGGTTAAAGCTTCAAAATCATCTTATTTCAGTTTCTTTTCAATTGCTATTTTATATTACTGAGAATAATTATAGTCCTGTATATTTTTGCATTTATTTTAATTTGATTTTGTATAACTTTATCTTAATAAAATTAAAGTGAAGGTAATTTTTCTCTGGCTACATTAATCTTGGAATTGAAATGTATGAATATTCTATAAATGAAAATGAAAATGTGCGTTATACCCCAAGGTTCAAACAATATTAATGTACCCCAGTGGTACAAAACTGTTCCCCAGAGTCCATTTCTGTACTTAACATTGGACTAAAAGGTACATTCACCTGGAGCGAGGGTACAATCGGCAGATGCTTAATAGTACAAATTGATACTTTTTCTGACCATGTAATGAACTGACTGGCCCTGTGTGGCGGCATATTTAAGATGTCAATGCTTAGACTGTTCGTCTTAGAAACTCGTTCCAGACCTTCAGAAAGCTGTCAATCATCATAATCCAGTCTTGCTCTTTTAGTCAGCAGGTAACAGTCAGGAGGTATTTAGATATCATTTGTTTTCAATCAATAGTAACAGCGATGTAAGCATGATCAGATGAGAAACCTTTAAAATGTTCTAAAAATAAGTTAATGAATATCAAACCCCTCCATCCAGTTTCCAGCCCAAATAGTTTCCCTGAACAATTCCTAGGCACCTGGTCCAAATAAAACCTAGTGGAAACACATAGGTAATGCCATAGTGAAGACTGCTGGGCCTCTTTTTAAAGAATGCCCTCCTTACAACTTGTTGACTTGGTAAGTAGGACTAGTAACAGAGGATTCAATCTAGAAATGAATTCTGTCATTTTCTATTCCATCTGGACTCCCTTCAATATAGATTTTTCTGGCATCTGGAGAGAGAATTTTGGTCTCGGACAGCATTAGAGAGTCACTGTAGCTCATTTTGCCCCATGGCTGTAAGACAGAGAGACTTCTTTTAATCACCTGTTTACTCCAGAACTAGAATTCGGAAGGTGAAGCCACATTGCTGCAGGATATTTCTTGTTTTTGCATCAAGGACACTGGAACTGAAAGGAACTGTAATTATGTGCCATCTAAAAAAATAAAGGGAAATCAAAGCTGAAATAGGTAGGCATAGTAATGTAATAATTCTTTCTCATGTAAATACAAGGTTTATATACTATTGGTTTTGCATTAAATTTCATGCAACGTGAAACAGCATTGTTTTGATACATTTGATTAGTGATTGTTAAATTGACGTTCGCAAACGATGACCACCGATTGTCCCTTGGAACTGTTAACTTCGTTTGGTTCTGGGAATTACAGCGAGATGGGCTGCTAGCAACTGAGCACCGTTAGATGGCGATAAAAAGCCTTTCTTTGAATTTGAACAACGTCGTAATCCTTCAAATATAAGTAACATATGAAAAGGCTTCTTGCTCTGCGTTCTAATCCAGGCAGGTTTCTGCCACAATATGCTAAAACTCTCCCCATTTTGAATTAACTTTGACATTTTGATATCACTGGAAACTGTTGTTATGGGCAAACAGAATGAGTGCAATTATTTTGTTAGTAATATTGTCTCGAAATTTCAAAAACCTGTAAAATGCAGCAACATAAATCTTTGGAGAAGGCCCAAACATTTTTAAAACTTAACATTTTATAACTTTGCTTTACTTAAAGAGCAATAGATGGGCAGGTGTATCATTCCAGACTTTTTTCATCTTAATTAAGCAAACGTTTAAGAAAAACAATTGATTCACTAATTTAAAAACAAATTTACTGTGCTATTCTATTCCAAACCCATAATCTTTTTGCTGTGTGGAGCCACAGTAAGCCTCTGAAATATCACACTATCCTAAGCTGAAAGGCATGGCAGGTAACTACTATTACTGAAACTGGACTATTACTAGTTTTCGGGGGCCCTAGACAGCTGCGTACCCTCGCCTGATGATAAGTCCACCCCTGTGCATGGTAAATCTCTTGCCCCATAGTACCAGTGAGTCTGTATACTTGATTCTGTGGGCATTTTTATGTGCACCACACAAATATTTTGGCATTTCTTGAGCAGGAAGTGAAGTAGAACTCATCTAACTGCTTAATATTTCAATCCTCAAATGACCACCATCTGCCCATTTCTGCTAGAACAAAAGAAACACCTAAATTTTAGTGGGGTGTACACTTCAAACTCAATAAGATGAATTCCTTTGAAGCAGAAAAAGTGTGACCTCTTACAAGCAACATTATCATGGAAGAATGAATACAGGTGATATTGATCCACAGTTACAATAAAATACAGAGTATTGCACTTCTTATACCATTTCCATTGTAAATGGATTTAGTATTTTTCTGTTTTGTACAAAGCACAATTTTGCCTAGAGACAGACTGTTTGTGTTTATGTGGATAATAACGGTTTGCTACACTATCCAACACAAGAGTCCAAAATACACTAAATGCTGATGGAAATAAACATTGCTATCAAATTTCATAGGCACAAAGTGATTAGCTGAAATGGGCAAGGCAGTGTTTTAAACATTCATGGTTTGAAAGAGGTCCCACAGACATTTTAGATGAATAAAGAAAGAAAATATTACACCTTTGATTTTCAATCTGTTGTACTGAACCAGTTAGACGATACATTAGATTATATGTATTATTTCATTCCAAGCCTGGTCAGCTGGAAAAACCTTTGGATTGCCTAAATACTCTCTGCTGCCTTTAGGCAAGAAAATCATTGTATATGTAATACTGGAAATGCCAATCAGATAGATAGATAAATAGATAGATATAACGACAAGATTGACTATTTGTATATATTAAGTGTATAGTAAAAAAAAATATATATATATATTTTTATATATATATATTTTATATATATAAACTTCGAATGCATACATTTCCTGCTTTAAAACACTAAAAACTCATTTATCTGAAATTTATATTCACATATTAAATAAAAATTATTCTTAATTAGACGGCACTGTGTACAGAAAAAAAGGCTTTACTGGCACCGCGACATCTTTTGTATATATTCAAGCTACATCATCACGTTCACAATTGGAGTCCAGAGCAAAGGATTATGGGAAATAGGCAGCCAAGGTTGGGTTGATGCTGAAGTCTCAATACAGCTGCAACGCATAGGAAAAGAGGATACAATCAGTGCTGTAAATGGATACTGTCAGGACGTCATTGCCCAGTTTCGCATTTGTCTGTGAATAAAACATACTCGTCCTCTAATGAGAAAAAGCGTTTTGAAATGAAGGATAAAGAAAAATGGGAAGTAGCGCGCTATATGAAATAGTAAAGGATATGCGTAACCCTTAGCTTCGTCAGGACCGCGGAGGCTGATGGGTAAGTGTGCCAAGCAACAGAATTCCTTAAAAAAAGAAAGCACCATTCAGTTCAAGAACCCCAACATTAAAATTATCGTCAATATATATACATCTTTAACGTGTTTTTGACATCTTTGGTGGATTTAAACGTTCCCGCTAACGCCTTATCAACACGCAAGCGGAGATCACGTTCAACGAACAGGACAGGCTCGCCTGTATCACACCGCGATGGCTGACGGGAACGACAACCGATAATTCTTCATAAAATTCTTAACAAAAAGCTCTGGCGACAGCAGCAGTTTGTGATGCGAAAATGCAGGGTGCTGTCGTGGTGGATTAGTTTTGCGAATATCTAAGAGTGAAGTAATATATATATATACATATATATATATATATATATATATATATAGATTTTTTTTTTTACACTAGGCAGGGGTAAGAACGGTGTACGGAGTGTATTCTAGGCGTCCGTGTTAAGTAAACATCATATCGATGTTTGTGCGAGTGGAGTTTATTGTTAAGGAATACACCTTCAATGCAAATTACGGTTTTGACTGCATCGAGACGGAATACCACGTCACGTGACTGCCCCAGCATTATGGGGTGGGCATCAGTCTCTGGTCTCTTACCGTGTGGATATGCAATACACCACGGCTGTCATGGCTATTTGTATTCTACCATTGCATTTTAAGAGTTGGGAGAAGTTATTAAACCTAAAATGAATTTGCAACTTGTCTTTCTCCAACCAAAAAATTACAATAGGTACTGGTAGGATATGCTGATGGATGCAGGGCTGAACCTGGTCTTGAGGTCATGGCTGTCCGTGGCTATTTTATTCTGCTGAATTGGCCTGCCAGAGAATTTTTCCTAATCAGAAGATGTCACGTAACTCTGATTGATGTTTCTGTCAGTCGCAGTGTACCATAAACAGGTAGGTAGGAAATATTTCCCCGCTTTTCAGAAATTTGTGTTTGCTTGTGATTGTGATATCATTAACATTAATATTTGTGTCCTTATATGTAATGACATGACTGTGTTTTTAAGCAGGTAATATTAAAATCTGAGTTCATATTGCCACTGTGTACTTATTAACTGGTAACACTTGAAGGTTTTTTTTATGGTCCAAGGTTCATATTAGGTGTGCTGATTAAAAAAAATAAATACTAAACAGGCTGCCATATGGGTAAGTATGATTCAGTGCAGCTTAGGGACCAGTCCATCTTAAGAGTTTATGGGAAATGGCTAGAAACAGCCTTATTTGTTAAAATGTTTTTTTTTTATCCATTTTCAAGTCTGGGCCCTAATTTTTATTTTTTAAAAAGTAGATGGTGGAATATAAGTTAATTTTGTGATTGTATAATAAAGTCAGATTAGAATATTGCAGCTTCTTTATTTTCTATGGAAAACTTATAAATATTTCTTCTAAATTGAAGGTTGAGGAGGACCAGCCACTTCAGAGAGCTGGTGATTCTTCAGGTGGTTTGAGTAGAACTTAAGCAAACTAAGTGTCAGGTAAGTAGAAGACAGGGACATAAATTCATTATAAACATAAAACTGTGCTGTTTTGGTTCCATGGACTTCTAGCACTAATTATTTTTTTACTGTCTGATACAAAAGTGTTAAGGATGATAAAAAAAAGTGTTTTATAAAGACTACCAAAATCACCTTTTTGCTATTGTCCTACCAGTGCTGTGCAATAGTATAAGGGAATAAGTAAGTCTAGGGAGCTTTGCAATAGAGGGCCTGCTGTGAGAGGTTATGGAACAAGTTCAACAACTTGTTCCATGACATTCTGTTGAGCAGTTCTATTAACATGACTCACTGATTTTCAATAGGCCAACCAGCAAATGAGATTCTTCATTTTAGCCACATTCAAGATGGCAGCTGCCATAGTAGCCCTGTTTTTTGTTATAGTGGACTATCTTGAGCACAGTTCAGTGAAAACTGTTTGTCAGTAGGCAGACAAGTATTTGTTCAAAATGTAAATAGTTGCCTTAGTTATTGTTTTCAGTTGTTGCTTTAGTTGTATCTTGTTTTTAAAAAGAGGGATAGCATCCTCAGTATTGCAGTAATGTTATGGGGGCCCATTTTTAGGAAATGGTTTAGTGAAAGTCTTACTTTTTTGGGGGGGGGTGGTACAGGAATGTTTTATGTTTCAACTTAAACAGTTGCTTACTGCTTTACATTTTTGTCACTGAACTAAAATAAGTAATTTGTTTGAATACAGCTAGAGAAACAAATAGCATGCTAATGGTGATGTGCTTCTCAGTCTTGAGTCTGAGATGGTGTGCAGCAATTGTTTATGAACTCCAGTGGTCTGATATACCTTTTGTAAAGTAATAATTATTTTACCTTTTGGCAGAGTGTCAGTTCTAAATGGATAATCGTTTTAACTGTGTTAAATGTGTGCTGGTTATTCACTTGAAATGAAACTGTTTATCGGACAAAACCTTAGCATCTCTTTAGCATTTTATCTAGCAAGATTTTTGTATTTGTGTAGATATACATTGACATACATTATGCCTACTGATTTTTAAACATTTAATAAGAAATACCAATATTTTATATATAGCATTTTACAAATATCTTGTCAGCATTTTATGTTATGAAGGCTGCTTTAAGCTAAACGCTGAAGATACGAGTCTGCTAATACAATTTTTTTTTTCTAATTTTGACTTAAAATAATTGTGGCTGTAATTGTAACGAGATATTATGCTCAGTAATTCCCATTCGAAAGAAATTATATTACATATATGTTATAGCATTGAACATCTTTAATGCTAATTTCTTTATTTAGTATTGATTCATTACTTTTCTGAATTGTACTGGTAATATTGTGTCTTTGTGCAATACGTAAAGGTCCCAAAAGAGTAAATTCTTTTAGGTTTTATGCAGCATACTGCAGTCTTTGGTGGTGTAACCTTGTAATTTGGTTACTTTACTCTTTGTTGGTTGATATTGATTGTCCTGCTGTTTGTTTCGTCTTTAATTCTTTCGTCTGCATTAGTTGGTTGTACTATCTAGGAGCTAGGAATGATGGCTCAATCCACAGCTCTGACAAAAGGCCTAATTCCACATGTTATGTTGCCCACATTTTCTTTTGGCTGTTTTGAATTGCAATATGAAAAGAAATTAATTTTATTAACTGTCAATCGGGTGGAGCTGGAATGCATTTTCCTATGATTTTTGAGAGACTGGGTCAGTAACAAACAGGTTTTGTTTTCTTACCCAACAAAGGGGAAATGCTTAGTTACCATGGATTCTAGTTTGCTGGCTCATTTTAATCATCAAAGGCCGGGGGAGGGGGAGGGGGGTCCAGTGACTTTTAAATGAGAATGCTCTTTGGAAGACAATGAGCAGTATTTTTTTATTGAAGAATGGCCTAAACCATAGCAACATTGTAAACAACAAGAGGTATCCAACTGTAAAATGTCCCTTCCCTTTGCAGTGTTTGTTGTACTTGGACAAAACACTAGGCAGTAATTTTTTTCTCGATATTTTCTTCATGTTACAGTGTGACAACAAAGCTGTATTAATTGTATTTGACCCTTCTGTAGAAGAACAGATTTTAAGTGGTATATGTGTGGCATTGTATGGGGGCTCATGTTATTAAGGCCTATTTTTTAATTTTACACTTACATGTCTATTGTTCTCTCTTCAATTTTCTCTAATAATATTCTCCATGGAGAAAATAGTAACTAGATGTTGACAGTGAGTTTAAGCAATAATGTGAAGATATTAACCGTATATTATGCAAAAGCACTCTGTGATCTCTGCGAGCAAGCAGTGAGAGTGGGCACTGTGTCTCAGTGGCTGTGCTGCAGCAGAGGCTTTATGTGGGGTGACCGGAACCGGCTGAAACTGGTTTGAGGCAGACTGAAGCTCATGAACAATGCAGTCACTGTGCTACAGTAAAATAGCTTGCTGCTTCATGGCAGCCAAAATAGCTGAGGAGCTTGCAGAACAGTACCGTCCCAAACAGTATGGTTGCACACTCTGATTCAGTGTTCGGGGTATGTAGACTGCAGCAATCAGAATACATTCTGTTTGACTGATGGATGAGAAAACTGCCCGGGAGTCAGCCTGTGATGGTCGTTATCTGTCGTCTGTTGGTGCTATGGATGACAGAGGATTACACCATCTCTCTGGATGTAACGTGACCCATTTTTGGGCCCGGTCTGGTTGGGAAGCGGAATGCTTTTTTTGAGGGTGGGGGTTGCTAATTGCAGGAAGAAAGATGGTTTTGCTAGAGTCCCTGGAACGCTGAGGGTGAGAAGTGGCCGATTTTGCATGTTTCCACTACAGTGCTTGTATGTTCACTTGTGTTCACTCTGAAGCAATGAAGAAGCACGCTGATTAAAGGGGAAAAGGGGGAGGGGGGGCACAAAAAAGTGTGTCATTGTGTACCAGTGCATTACACATTCATCTCTTACTGTCAGCAACCATCTTTGTGTTGTGTTGGCCATCTTTTGTACTAGGCCCTTTCTCACTACAGCAGTGTTTAACCATGTGATATCCATCTGTCTCTTGCTTTTCACAAAACATCACTGTGTAACTATAACGTAACCGGTTTCATATATGTTTATTGAATGTATGAGAACATAGCTCTGACAAAGCTACACACCCTATAGCCATCATCAGACTGGGGCATCGGCTGTATGCTAGCTGTTAAAGACCAGCGCCTTGGCTTCCTTTGTTGAATGGCTTTTGTCCTTTTGTGTGCCTGCGTGCGCCATAGTAACAACAAGCATGAATCCTTTTGAATTTAATAACATCCTATATTTTTTTTGTTCTTTTATTTTTGCAATAAAAAACTTTACTAAAATAAAGGCTTGTAATTGCCCTTCTGAACGCATAGTTTTATAAACGACAATCCTCATTTTGTCTGCTTTTTTCTGATATTTTTAACTGATAACATTTAAATCTTCAGTTCTTTTTTCTTCTGTGAACACCCTTTGAAGCATTTTAAACATCCATGTATTTTTAGAGCATAAATTGTCATGTAGCATATTTTTGTTTATTTTTCATACCTAGTTCTGTTTTTTGTCCAGTGACCTGTCAGTAAACGAAACTTATTAGCCATATCGTATTTGTATTGTTCTCTTACCCTCACATTTTTTTACAGATTTCCTATTTCAGTTTTTACTACCTTTTCAGTTTTTGCTACCTATTTCATTTTACCTGTTAAATATTTTGCTGATCTTGTCCTCTTCTTAAAATATGACAGGTCTGACGTTCTCATTTTTTCAAACTGAACGTGGTATTTCAGGGTTTTTTCTCCCCACATTTGGCTGTTATGTCATTCTGCCTTTAAGATTCTGAAGACTGTGCTGTATATATACAAAAAACCGTAAAGCATATATCATATCTTGTATAATACAATTTTGCAATATGATGAATAATTGTGTAGGACAAATGGTATGTTTTTCCCCACAATGTGTCTTTAGTTGTTTATGAGAGTAAACTAATCAAATGTATTTAACATATTTTACCACTCACTTTTCATATTCAATTCAATTTTATTTGTATAGCGCATTTTCATAACAACATTACAGCATTACATTGTCCCATGTATATTGTAGAATGGGAAAGATTGTATTAAATCTTATTATGACCACAATTCAGTAAAAAATTACAATGTGAATTGTTATAAAACAATGTTTGGTAGTCATATGACCAATAAGGGTAACTTGGATACCTGAATGGGATGTTGTAGGCCATTGTTTATGCCACATTCCCATGTCAGCTTGGTATAAAACTTCTTGTATATGTTATTTGTAATATGCTGCTCCTGCACAACCAGAGCTGAGCGTTTGCCTTGGTTTTTTTTTAATTACTAAAGAAACTAATTGTGACCTATTTATGGTTAATTTTGTCTCACTGTCACAAGTACTTAAAATTGGGGAAAAAATATGTTATGTGCACAAAGTTGAGTTCCTTAATTAACTAGCAACAGTGTTGCACTGTTGGACCCCTTTTGCAGTGTTTAGTTTAATGTGTTTCACCTGATGGGGGTTGATTAACTGTGGCACTCAACAATGCAGGAGTATGTTTTTGTACCTTTTTATAAAAGGTCATTTTCTCTGCTTTTTAACTGGCAGTGAGTAATAAACCTCATTATTATTTTGCATTTAAAAGAAATTCTTATTCATATTTATGCTATATTACTTTTATTGTACAGCTGCCTTTAATATAGTTCTTGTTTTATTAAAAAAAAACCTTTTTATGCAAATATAATTGGAATAAATGTCAGCATGCATACTAGTATGCAGTAAACTGAAATTTTGTACTGGCTAATGGAATGGCTAATACAATACATTATATATTTAAGTTATGTATTTACAAGGGTTGAATAATGTAGTTTCAGCATATGAAGAATTAGAGCTTTAATATTCACTACAGTTCACTACCTACAAAAGTATGAGTAACTTTTTAGAGTATGCAGCTAGCTAGTAACAGTATGAAGGTTTAATTTCTTTTTGTAAATTTAAATAAATTACTTGAATGGAATTGCATACCAGCAATATTTTTGCTCCCTCACAGCTCTGTACCGGAGCAAAAATGTGGACTGTTTTGGAGGGAGCAAAAATGTGGATCTTTGGGTCTCCGTGGACCGGATTGGGAAATGTTACCCTACCGTATACTTACTGAATCGTGTTGCATACTTACATTTTTATTTGTATGATTATTATAATTATCTGTGTTTCGGGTATGATAAGAGTCAGATATTAAAATAAATATGTTATGTATTCTTTTCATGTCTCACATAGGTTTGTTCAATAGTATTTTAAGATCATGGGTGATATGAAGACACCAGACTTTGATGACCTGCTTGCTGCCTTTGACATCCCTGACATGGTCGATCCCAAGGCGGCTATAGAGTCGGGCCATGATGACCATGATGGGCAGCTCAAGCAAAGTGTTCACTCTGAGGAGGAAACCCAGGCCCCTTCGGCACCTGATGTGGGTGTCAGTGTCATTGTGAAGAACATCCGTAACATTGAAGCCAGTGAGCATGCACTTGCAGAAAAGGAGATTCACCCCTCTCTGGGAAATGGACTTCAAAATGGATTCTTGGCCATGCCCTCCAACGATCGATACGGTAAAGACATCGGAAAGTCTCTGAGTGATGAAGGACATGGACTTGCTATGAATAGCTCGTCTTTCAACCAGTTCAGTCCAATCTCCAGTGCTGAAGAATTTGATGATGATGATAAAATTGAAGTTGATGATCCATTGGACAAGAAAGATAATCTGCCCAGTTTTACACCAAATCCCCTAACCGGATCAGCTGAGAAGAAAGAAGATGGTTCCGCAAATGTCATTTCGGGGGACCTGTTAAGCAGGTCTGGGACAAATGGAGATTTCGATAAAACCAGCATGGAAACCAACAATAGCTTGAACTTGTATGATATTCAGAAACCAAGGAAAATAGAAGATTCCAAAGAGAGAGCATCAAATTCTCTAGATCTAAAGGAAAGTGGGGATGTTGCAAGTCTTAGTATGTCCAGTCTGTCTCAGGCAAAGTCGAAATCATCATCTAAGCTCTCCTCCTGTATCGCTGCTATTGCTGCTCTGAGTGCAAAGAAAGCTACAACCGATCCTGTAATCCCCGACCTGCACACGTTCCCTCGTGATTCCCCCATGGAGCCAAAAGAGAGCCCTAGAGTCAGTGAAAAGCCCGCAGATCCCGAGCCAGCACTGGAGCTGGTGAAGAAGATGTTCTTGAAACAGCCAGAGAGTCCCTGCAGTGTCACTAGTGAGAGCAGCAGTAAAGGCTCTCCCTCTTCCCCTGCAGGCTCAATACCAGTTATCCCCAAAGTCAGAATCAAAACTATAAAGACTTCTTCAGGTCAGATCAAGCGTACGGTCACCAGAGTCCTCCCGGAGTTTGATCCTGAAGGTCTTAAAAATGGGACTGACCACTCGATTGTGGTTTCCTCCCTGTTATCTTCCCCAACATCCACATCCGTGTTTTCATCCCCTTCCCGGACATCACTGCCCACCCCAGTGGTTGCCACTTCTGCTGGTGGGCCAATAGAAGTCACTAAGCAGATGACCATTAAGCCAGTAGCTACTGCATTTTTGCCTGTTTCTGCAGTTAAGACTGCAGGATCCCAGGTGATCAACCTCAAGCTGGCTAACAATACCACAGTAAAAGCCACTGTTATCCCTGCTGCTTCAGTGCAGAGTGCTAGCAGTGCTATTCTCAAGGCTGCAAATGCCATCCAGCAGCAGACGGTAATGGTTCCTGCCTCTAGCCTTGCCAATGCCAAACTTGTACCAAAGACTGTCCACCTCACAAACCTCAACCTTCTTCCTCAGTCATCAACAAACACATCAGAGCTCCACCAGGTGCTATCCAAGCCACAGCAGCCCATTAAGCAAGCTTTGATTACTACTCAGCCACCTAAAAAAGTGTCTCGAGTCCAGGTACTTGCCAGCTCACAGAGTTCTGTTGTCGAAGCCTTCAATAAGGTCCTAAGCAGCATTAATCCAGTTCCAGTCTATGTGCCGAACCTAAGCCCCCCTTCTGCTGCCTGCATCTCTATCCCAACCCGTGGATACAAATGCCTGGAGTGTGGTGACTCCTTTGCTCTTGAGAAGAGCCTCACTCAACATTATGACCGCAGGAGTGTCCGCATTGAAGTGACTTGTAATCATTGTACCAAGAACCTAGTGTTCTATAACAAGTGCAGCCTCCTTTCTCATGCCCGGGGACACAAAGATAAAGGGGTTGTCATGCAGTGCTCGCACCTAATCCTGAAACCCATCCCTGCAGACCAGATGATTGCCTCACCCTTACATTCCTCTGTCTTAGCTACCACCACTGTCCACAATTCCATGGTGAATTCAGCCGGAAAGGCAACACCTGGCCTCCTCAGTACAGTGGTCTCTGCCCCATCCACAGCCCCAGTTGTGGCTGCTATGCCCCTTGAAGAAGACTCATCAAGGCTTTGCAGGCATAGCTTGAAATGCTTTGAATGCAGTGAAATGTTTCAGGATGAGACTTCCCTTGCAATGCATTACCAGCAGGCCGTGGAGTCAAGCGGACAGGTGTGTGCATGTGTGCGGAAGGTGTAGGTGTGCTTTCCCCCTTGGATCACTTATCACATAGTTAAATTAAAGACGAGTGTTCTTATTTCGACTGACAATAACTGTTTGTTTTTCCATACCTGCATGTTTCTATAGGGTCATTTGTAACTATATAGCCTCACCTGCTTCAGTCAACACATT
>JAAGVU020000113.1:18429270-18456616 GCA_011763525.2 Mormyrus iriodes | reverse complement strand
TGTTGATCATGATTGATTTATAAAAGCAATAAAAGGGTAAAACATCCAAGGGGGTGAATACTTTTTATAGGCACTGTGTGTGTGTGTTTGTGTGTACGCCCTGGAATGGAGTGGTGTCCGTATTATTCCCTTGCTTTGTGCCCTGAACTGCCTGCTTCTAGGCTCACTACTGGATAAGCTGTATGGATGGATTTAATAAGACTGGAATTTCATGTTTTGTGTTAGAAGTATGAAACCTGCTTTGAAAGGAATCCCATCCCTACTGTGAAATTAAGCAGTGGGGGTTCGATATTTTAGGGTAAACAAAAGGTACTGTATCAATTTTTCAACTGAAAACAAGAACTCTACAAGGTTTTTAGACGTTTTCGCAGATTCCTTTGCCACGAGACTGGGGGTAGCCTGCAAATGAACCTTCCTAATGGGCAATATGCACAAACAAACCGCAGAACCAAATGACAAGACATGTTTCAATGAACACAGAATCAGCACTCAGGGCAACTGCGGTCAGTCTTAGGACCTGAGACCCAAATGCTATTGAAATATTCAGGACTGAGGTCTACCACAAGACTGAAAAGCAGTTAATAAAATTGACAACAGACTGTATTACAGAAAAATAAAATCTAAAAACTTGCAACTCCAAGAAACAGAGATACAGTGAACGCAAAATATCTCATACTTATCTCTTCCCCTATAGTAACATAAAAAAAATCAAATCCATCACTGTTTATACAATTAAAAGATATGAAACATCCAATGTTAGAGTAAAAAAATCACTATGTTCCGGAAAGTGATGTAAGACACATAGAGACACACAGAAATGCATCTAAAAAGAGTTTTTTATGCATTATAAAATCCCCATCCAGACTTAATATTTATTCCTTAAAAAGGCAGGTTCTTACACTTTTTCTTCACTTACTTTGAGAAGACAATGGGTGTTTCTCAATACCAAGAAGGTGAAGGTCATACTTGTGGTCTTGGCAAGACCGGTCTTGATAACTTGACTCCCAAGAACGAACTTGGGACGTGATGAATCTTGGAATTTGTCGTTTGGTGAGGATGCAACTGATGTATACTTGATATTTGGGGCGGTGCAAGAATGACATCCGGGGATTTTTACCGTCCTCTATACTTCTTAGTATCGCAGCTGGTCTTGGACAATGGAAGATGGGCAATGGAAGATGACATAAGACGGTTACACGGTAGTGGTACATGATTATCCATTTTTAAATTTTATAAAAAATCACCATTTTTTTGCACAGTTCAGTCTACAATAATAGTGCAAGTAAATTTATGTATTGTGACATTTGTTAGTTCCAAATTCCATTATTATGAATACATTTTCATATTTATTGTAGACTGAATTGTCATTGGTGTATGTATGGTTACTGTATGTGTATGAATGCCCTTTGATGTAAATATCCTGCTATGCACCTTGACTTGCATTATGTTTCTAGGTTGTCTTGCAAACAATACATAAATGTTTATTTGTGCCACAGAATCAGTGAACTGACACAAAAAACAGTAAGAGGAGATCAGACTAAATGAATAAATGTTGAAAGATGAATAGCATTATCTAATGAAACATAATACATTTCCTTTGCTAATTAAGTAATTTTATAAAACCAATAATGTGAATCAGGATGCTGTCAGGGTCTGATTGAGTTTAGTGACATGAAAGAAACAGGCCAGGTGGAACATGTCTGGATAAATAACCTTGGTCGCCTGACTCTCGCTCCATATCCCCCTATCCTCTGCACACAGGATTTGTAGCTTGAGGTCATACACACCAGTATTTGACAGATATCTTTTCTACTCCAGGAACACATAAGTTATAGTAATAGGCCTAGCAGCCATTAGATGTTTTTAAATAGGCTGCATAATCATTAACTTGGGCATAGCTATTATTTGGCAAACTATTCAATATGTTCTAGGGTTTGAACAAAGGCAGGCAGACAAGTGTCAAAGAATGATTTTTATTTATTTTTTTCCCAAAGATCAAACACACATACGCACACACACACGCACACACACACACACACGCGCGTCAATGATCCTGTTTAAACCTAGAGGAGATCATCCAATTAGGGTCAGATGGGTTAGATTACCTGAGGCATTTGTAGGTACAGGGCTGGTGATCAGTCTCCATGGTAACACTTTGCTCGACCTCACAATACTTACAAGCTGGCACTGATGAATTTGGTAAACTTCCTGATATTCTGGTAGGGTCAAATGGGGGCAGCAGCCCTGTTGTTGCCAATGCTACAATGCTGTGTGCTACTGAGATAACAGATTATTTTAATGGGTAACAGTGTGGCTTAGTGACCTCACCTCTGGGCCTCATAATAATACTGATCGGTCTTGGCCCAAAGGAAGACAGCTGGAATGACTTAGATTACCCTCTGCAAGCCCCTTTCCAAGCAACTGATAGCTAGAAAGTATGTCTAGCAATGGATTAAAACCTCGACTGAATTAATGATTACTTGGACAGTTACAACAGTAAACATAATACATTTTAATGGAATGTTGGTAAAAGCAAAGGCTGATGGTTGAATCTCTATAAAAGGCTTTTACCTTCGGCTATTTAACCTAAATTTTATCTGCAAAATATGGTGCGTTAAGCTGTATAAATAATTGTTGGCATATGCCTGAAATTGAGCTGTCAATAAAAATGCGGGCTAGTTAAAATTATTTGGCTCGAAGAATTTGATAAGAGCTGAAAAGGAACTGCATTTTCAAAAATAACAGGTAAATCATGGTTAAATTTCAGCTGAGGTTTAGAGAAGACAGTAGACTAGTAATAAAAAATATCCCAAGGGGATAATTCAAAGAATTGAGAACCTCTTTAAGGATATTGTGTTGACAGACAGCAGTTCAGCACACTTGCTGATGCACGTACAGGTGCTGTCCACTGGAGGGCGTGGGGTCCCTCTCCGCTGTTTGCCAGATACTCAGACAGCTAGCAGCTGCAGGCTTGATGTGGAGACCCCCGTTCCTGCTGTGTAAATGGTAGCTGCCCACAGACATTGTGTGTCACATTGCTAACAAAAGCCGAGTCCATTAAAAACGTACAGGATGCCCAGCGCCTTCAGTGGTGGATTTTTGCGTTTCCAGTGCTGGAAAATCTAATCATTTGCTGTGAGTTTCATACGATGGAATGCAAGACTTTATCCCTGTAGATATGTTTGATTTAATGCCAAGAAAACATTTATTTCAGAGCACTCGATGCTTAACATGGGGTTGACAGTTAGTGGTATTTAATAGTTGCTTTTTTGCCCAGAAATTCTTGGTGGTTAAAAATCCAACTCTTTTTTTTGTTCTCTGCTGTTTTACTTTTGTCATTCTGCAGGACCGGAGGATTCTCCAAATTCCAAGCCTCTGATTAGGGTATATTGTGGACTCAATCAAAAGCATTCTTGAATAGGTGCCTTCAGTGTGACTTCCACAGCAGCGATATGTACAAAAATGTCCTCTCTGCTTATCACGCTGTGTAGCCGTAATGAGGGGCATGACGATTTCGGCACAGAGCAGAGACTGACATAGGGAACATTGAGTAAGAAGACAGCGTATGCTTGCTTATCTCTCTCCCAGGGTGGGCTGGCATATTATAAGTCTGTAAAAGGTTTTTCCTACCTGAAATAATGCAGTGTTAAGATAAACTGCAGGTTTGGAGACAACAGCTTGTGCACGTGTTGACTGGGGGAGTGTGTGAAGGAACACACTATCGTGTCCAACTCTCCATCCTGTCATCCATTTATATTTCAAACCAATTCAGCTACTGCTGTTAGTGCCTTTAGTTGTCAATATTGATTCATTACAGTGACAGATCTCTGCAAACAATACGAGGCAGTGGATCTGTAGATAAAGGGAGAGTGACTGGGTTTAGCACCAAGTCATTTCAGGCCAACCTGACAGAGAGGCAATGATGCATACTGCCTCCTTTCAAAGCTATGCCACAGAATGCCAAAGCAGCCCACTGTCTGGGGCTATTCAAGATCTGACTTGTAAGTGGAAACGAACAGCCAGAAGGAGAAAGAGAAAAACAGAGCTTACGCTGTGGGTTACAAGATGTGGCTACACCAGCAACAGACTTGGAGTTCCCTGCTATTTGACTTTCCTTAAATTGCTGTTGTAGGAAAACAAAAAAATTGAAATATTTATTATACAGCTATCAAGGTGTTCACGTCCCCAAAGTAAAATAGAATATAGAGTTGGTTAGATAGATATGGCTTTGCTGCAACCTTACGTAGAAAGGAAAGTAGTGTTCTTCAACTGGGGAAGGCAAGAAAAAAACCGAGTGGAACCTCATCAGATACCAGCACAACACACATGACCACAATTTATTTAACTACCAGGCTGCCCTGGCTTGAGAGGTGGACCACTTTCCCTGAAATGTCACATGGCGCTCCCTCTCGCTCTCATAGGCAAGACCCAGGGGGATCCTCATGTCAGTGTTTGCCATGGATACTCCCATTCGGGTATGCAAAACAGGTGACTGGGATGCCATGTACCACACAAAAGCAGAGGGGCGCGTCTCCCTCATTTCAAGCGAGCTGGAGCTGTCATTAGTATTCTGGTAGGAGGCTCGAGACATCTGAGCAGAACAGCCACAGCAGATATAAAAGAAGCCATTAATCCCAGGAAGATTACCAGCACTGATACTTTATCCCAGAGTAATACAGCAATACAACCAGCCTCATTCCATTTACAATTCCTTCAGATGAAAAGAAACGTCTCACCTTCAAAAGTGTGCGACTGGACTGGCTGCCTTTCTGATAAATTGAAATTTTGTTTGCATGTATTTCAATACATAGCAGCTTCTTATCTTGGTGTATCCAGGCAGTGGGAATGACAAATATTTACCATGTACTAAATTTGACAGCAGCTCCCACCTACACCCAATTTTCCACGATCATTATATTGTATTCTATTGTCTTAAGTGATGAGCAGACTTTCATTCTGAACACAATACTGGACCTGCTATCCTTGTAATCCACACACAAACCTCTTTTGAGTGTTCATAAAATCTCAGAATGAGAGAGAAAGAGAGAGAGAGAGAGACAGAGTGAAAGAGAAGGAATGGAGCTTACGTATCCTGGACAAAATGGAATCCTTCAGGCTTGGCAGATAGTGTTACCATGAGAACTGCAGACCTATCCATTGTGCAGACTTGCCTCACCAACCATCTGTTACGAACGTTTTACGGCTTACAGTAGCCCTGGAATGTCTGTATGCTTAATCCCAAAACGTACTAGAGATGCTGGCTTATATCTTACAAAGATTTGGCTAGCTAAAACAGACCACCAGATCTAAGAAGAAGGGACACAAGAATTCAGTGTGCAATTAACCTAACCCTCTTTTGGTATTGTCCAAAGAGCATTTCAGAGTAATTCTTAATCAGACTGGTTGGCAGTCATACATATTTGTGCAGTTACGTAAGATCAATATGATAAATTTAGTCATTGTATGGACTTGTAACATCATTACAAGGCAAGCCTCATCAATGTATTGTTAGAAGGATTATGGCAGACTACATAAAGAAGAATTCCAAATCAAAATTGTCTAACCATAATGCACTCGTCACAACAACTTTGTTTTTATCGATATTAATCACGCATGTATAGAAAAACACGTCGCTCTGGCATCAATACTGCATGAAATTTTATATATTCCTCTCACAAACTACAAAATTACGATGAAATAATGGATTTCAAAATTGATTTGAAATTGCTGGAACCTGACTGTATTTATTTATCTTCCGAAACGTTTTTCTGGTGAAACAGATTCTCCTTCCATTGACGCTTTACATCAGCCGAACCTTTCACTGATTACATGGCAACAGTGTTGCTATGAGGCTGATTACCTACGAACATAAAGATGAGATCTTCATAAGTGTGACCCCTAAGATTAATCAAGGAAGTTTCATTTAAAGTATCAAAATATCCGTTTCTTTTTCAGTAACAACTTGTTCAGTACAGGGCAACAGCAAACCTGGAACCTTGGGAAGCACAGGGCGTGAGGAAAAGAACAGTCTAGACAGGATTCCAGTCCATCACACGGGGCACAGCCTCTCACTATGAGCAATGTAGAGTCACCTATCTGTCTAAAAGAGGAAAGCAAAGGAGCTGGCAGAATGCCATGCGAGCAAAGGGGCGACGCAGAAACTCCACGCATCTAGAGTACCTAAAACTGAGTTATAGCTGTAAACTTCACTCAGGGTATGTGTATCTATTAATCCATTTATGATTAATCCTTTCTTGGTATCTATACTTCATCTATTAAGATATAAAATAAACTTTATTGATCCCAGGGGAAATTCTGAAAAGAGGAAGACCTTCACACCCTCAGGGCTTTCATGGTCAACCCCAAGGCATAGCTGAGATTCCAACCCAGGATCTCCGGTTTATTAGGCAGGTGTTTTAATGAGTGAAGCCACAGCACCACCTCACAGGGCCCCTGGGACGTTCAGAGAAAGTGCCGTAGGCAAGGGAGTAGTGTCCCTTTGTGTTTAAAGTAACACAGAGTTATATCCAAGACTGATTCCAATTATGCTTTAGAAGCCTTTTAGAACCCGTTTGCTAACGATATGACCATGGTCTTGAGGCGTTCCCTGTGAAAAATCATAAAGTAGTATTTGCACACTGGTTGTGCATTGTTCTAGCAAACCATAAATGATTCCTGGAAAGACCACTCTCCACCATAAAGGGAGTCATTAACTTTGCATGTCATCACAGAGCCTTGCCACATTCCTTAGGGAGGTGGATATTGTGAAATCCAAGGTACATCACAGATCAGAAGAATGCATGCTCACTTATGAATTGATCACAAGATCAGCAAGCAGCCTCTAAGTCAATAATCCTTTTTGTGTTTGGTGTCTGTATTTGGTTACTATACACTAGAGGTATAAAATTCTGGTTCAGAAAGTACAAATCAAGATCAAGGTTTTGTTTCAACCAACCGATTGACTATTCCATGATTGTCTCTTTATACTCAATCTTTGTCTTTGTAAGATAAAAGCCAGCATCTCTAGTACATTTTGGGGTTAAACATACAGACATTCCAGGGCTACTGTAAGATATAAAACAACAAAATCTTGGTCTAGATTTATACTTTCTGAACATGAACTTTACACCTCTGCAATACACCGTGTTCTATCACTGTGTCTGGACTTGTTCCTTGTGGTCTGGAATTCTGAATACATGGCAAAAATAATTTAGGTGGAAGGATTAATTCTCATTGACAAGAGAGTCATAACTCTGACCTCTTAATTTTATGTACAGCACATTCTCAGACCTTACTAACATGCTGAACAACCATCTCCATGGAGAGGGAACATAGTGCAGTTCAAAGGTTTGGGGTCACTTACAAAGTTCCCATGGAACAGCCTTCATTTCTCAGAACAACAATAGACTGATGAGTAACAGAAGAAAGTTCTTTGTTTCTGGCTATTCTGAGTTTTCAATCAAACCCGCAATTGCTGATGCTCCAGACACTCAGCTAATCTAAAGAAGGGCAGTTTTATTGCTTCTTTAATCAGCCCGCCAGTTTTCAGCTGTGTTAACATAATTGCAAAGGGGATTTATAATGATCAAATTTGCCTATAAAATGATAAACTTGCATTAGCGCAAACAACGTGCCTTTGGAACACAGGACTGATGGTTGCTGATAATGGGCCTCTGTGTAGCCATTTCCAGCTGCAATTCAGTCCTTTACAACATTAATATTGTCTACACCATATTTATGATTAATTTGATGTTATTTTAAATGGATAAAAAAAATGTTTCTTTTGGAAACAAGGAAAGTTTTAAATGACCCCAAAATTTTGAATGTTACTGTAGCTACCATCCAGTTAGTTTCTACGGGTGGACATATTTCTGTTTGTAAAAATTTTGATGGCATCTTTTAGATATAGAAACAGTAACTGAACTGTTTTTGAATCTTTCAATATTCAAAATGTAACATTCCAGGTTAGTTCTGCTGATCTTGAGCCGAATCTTGCTTCTAAGTGTCGTTTTCTTCCGTAACAATTTACAACAGAAAACTTGCAACATTTGCCAAATGCTGCTCCCGAATCAGTGCAGCTTTGTGTCACACCAGCGCATCCACCAGCACAAGTCCCCGTACATCTGTCCGGAATGTGGAGCAGTCTGCCGTTCAGTCCACTTCCAAACACACGTCACCAAGAACTGCCTGCATTACACCCGGAGGGTGGGCTACCGGTCAGTGCACCTCTCACATCTGTCTCAGTCCCTGACTGAATGAACGGCTGATCTGTATAACAGCATAGCCCTTTGTGTTGCTCTAGAGAGTAAAGTGCAATTGGTGGAAAAAACAAATGACTGAATCCATATGTGAATTCATGCTGAAAACTCAGCTTTGCAGCTACTTGCCTTCAGAAATCTTTCGTTTTTTGAGTGGTGTGTAGCACTCGGGGGGTCAGGACTCCCGTGGTCTTGCCTATGATCGCCAGGTTGCCGGTTTAAATCCAGTGCCAAGACTCTTAACCCCAATTGCCAGGGACTGGCTGACCCATCCTTATCAAGTGTCTCCTAAATAAATAATGTAATTTTAAATGTTTTATTAAAATGACTTCTCTATCAGTATACCAATCCCTTTGCTGAATATAGCTTGTCACTTGATTCATTCTAAGAAATGAATGGGTATTGAAAAAGATGTGGTATGTGAGTAATAAGGTCTTATTATTTTTGCTCCCCAGCTGTGTACATTGTAGCGTCATCTATGCTGATGTAGCTGCCCTCAAGTCTCACATCCAGGGCACTCACTGTGAGATCTTCTATAAATGCCCAATCTGCCCCATGGCTTTTAAATCTGCCCCAGGGACGCACTCCCATGCGTACACTCAGCATCCTGGTGTCAAGATAGGAGAACCCAAGTAAGTCCAATCATTTTCTATGTTTTTTGTTTTTGAACCCCCTTGTATTATGTAACCACTTATTCGTCTGTTGTTGGTATTTTAAATGAACTGACCCACCTTTTGCTAATCCTTTTACACCGTTTCCTGTTATGGAGGAACACCATGCTTTGTGTTCCCAGAGGTCATAGCACAGTTTCGAAGTTCACAGTTACCCGATAATAAAAGAAAGCTCGCATGACATTTTACAGGCTTAAATAACGTGATGCATGGTAGCTTTAACAGAAAGTACTTTTCCTGTCATTGACCTTTTACTCGTCTTGGATATCAACATTTAGTAATGAGTTCCTGACCCTACAGCAGGTGTTTTGTTCACGGTGTCTCCCGTCACGTGAAGGAAAAACATTGATCAGGACTGTGTGTGCACTGTATGGCATGTGGTGCAGTCATGGTGTAGATTTTTGGTTTTTGTGGCCAAGGTCATGGAAATATTATTTTAAATGTTTATGTGTATGCTATTGTAACATCTACCCAGACATTTCCTTATTTAGATTTCTATAATTGTGTTGTTTGTATTTGTAGGGGAAGTTAAAGTTAAAATGTTGAAACCCCATCAGTGCTGGTGACGAATCAGTGTTCTTTGGTTAAATAGTGGAAACGGAGTAGATCAAGAGAAGATTTATTCTTATTTGTAAGCTGAAGATTTTAAGTCAAAATGTTACTCAGGCATAGTCAGGTTGACTTTCTGTGTTGTTTCTGTCGTCTTGCAGGCTGATTTACAAGTGCTCTATGTGTGACACTGTGTTTACCCAACAAACTCTGCTCTACTCCCACTTCGACCAACACATTGCCAATCAGAAAGTATCTGTCTTCAAGTGCCCGGACTGTTCCATGCACTATGCTCAAAAGCAGCTCATGCTGGATCACATCAAGGTATCGGTTTAAACCTTTTCCAGGGCTGTAATACCTGTGAAACACTGTTTTATATTACCGCATAGTATCTGCCACATAAGGTATCTTTGCTAATGTGTCTGTAGGGGCTCTGAAGTGCAGTAAGCATTGCGAAAAACTTTGCAACAGTTCTGTGTTGCTGCAGACATCACCTCAAATATTTTATTCTTTCAGTACCTAATTTTCTTTCCAAAGATCGCATGTTATATAAAGTCTAATAGTTTAGGAAAAACATTAGTAGATGATGTCACCATGATTACATTTGTCCACATCTTTAGATCAGCTGGTGGCCAAAGAATGATAGATCCTTTCAGGCTGCTGTGGCCCCGCTATGGGCTTGGCTTTGCTTTATATAATATCTTGACAAATTTGATTTAACGTCTGATTTAAGCTACAGTTATATTAAACTGAATCAAGGAATGGCAAAAGTATCAACTTTTCAGTCTTGTTCAGTTTAATTTTAATCCATTGTAAATATTTGGTTTTGCAAAGATTTCTGTATGTTTAGAATGATATGAGTTTTGAATATCACGCTGAAAATCTATAACAGAATTGAGTGAAAAAGATTTTTTCCCAGTTGTAAGAAAACTGTTGAACAGGTCATCTGTTGGTTTTATTAGTTTGATTTTTGATGAGTTTAAAGAGATTGAAAGTTACTGGGGAATTCTTATTATCGGGTCACCATGGCCCTCTGTTCTGTCAACTTGCATAAACACTTTATATATCCCATAGCTCGTAGCGCTGTTTGCTTATACTGACATGTTTTACCTATAGTAGGCATAAGCACCTAAGGCATCTTTGGTAGTAATCATACAGAATGACTTTTTTATTTACCAATGCCTCTCTAATTCTAAAATCTGTAGTTAATTTCCAGCATATGTCAAGCCTTATTCGTATGTTTTTTTTTTTCCCTTATCTTTCTCACACCAGTCTATGCATGGTACTCTTAAGACCATTGAGGGTCCCCCTAACTTGGGTATAAACCTGCCTCTCACAACGAAACCCACCAACCCTATGGCCCAATGTCCCAACAAAGAGGTCAACACATTAAATGGGATGGAGAAGACTGAAAAGAAGCCCCAGTCCCCTCTGAAACGAACCAGCACCACAGCCATTCCTAAGAAACCGACTAACCCAGGCTGGATGTGCCGCGACTGTGACAGGCTGTTTACCCAGAGGGAAGTCTACATCTCCCATATGAAGCGAGAGCATGGCAAGGTCAGTGTGCTTTACTCACTCGCTTACTCTGGTCCCAGATGATTCCGGGGCATGGAAAACTGGACTTTAATTCACAAAACCATTTAAAAAGCTTAGAAAATTGAGTCACTTCAATTGCGTAATTCTATGAACAGGAGGCCATATACATCAGTTTCTCAACTGATGGTACGCCATGAGACTATTTTCACTGGGTCACCAAGTGCATCCGTGCAGGCTAACAACTTCTAGAGTAAATTTGGGTTGTGACTGCCCAAGGAATAATGTGGGTTCTGAGGCTACAACAGCTGAGAACCCTTGATCTACATGTAATGTGGAATAAATATCATGACATTTTTATACACTGGAAACCACTGACAGTGATCACGTCTGTCTGGGTGAAATTGATCACTATAAGCGGATGATCATTTTAACCATTTTGTCTCTTTTCCTTATGTCTCAGGCAGATTACCATCTAACTGACATTTGTATATTTATTACATGAATATAAGGTAATAAAACGGACAGCGTTATTAACAGTTATTGACTTTCAAAATACAATACAGCCATTTCAAATGCTTTTCAAATTACAGTACTATACAAATTAAATTACTTAACTATAATTCAAATATGCTATAATACAGTACAGTACTGTACATAAAATATAGCTTATTGTAGTTCCGCTGTAGCATCTCCGTGGTTCGTTTTTGGCAGTTTATTATAAGCTTTGATGAATCTGTATCGGACATTGAGAGAAATTGACTCTTATTCCCGTCATGTTTTCTGTCACGCAGAATTGGCCTCAGGTAGCCAGAAGCAGACGGGTCACTGACAGGCAAAGTAGGGCTATCAAAGTAAAGTTAAAAAAAAAAAAAAGGATTTATGTAGATTTTTTTTCCCATATGTTGTCATATTATAAAAAGACCCAAGATGAACACTGTAAGCGGACTACTTGATTACTATAAGCAAATTATTTAAACAGTATTTGTGCAGGAATGATTCTGTCTCAAGCTTTCTGATCACTATAACCGCGATCACTATAAGCAGTTTGCACTATAGTAGTTTTTCTGAAAAATTGAGCAGTTTTGATATGTGAGCCGTTTTTGGTTACGATACAGAATGAAATTAGTGGGAGCTCAGTGTTTTAAATATTTTGTTCTTGAAAGCAGCAAATGAAGAAACACCCATGTCGGCAGTGTGAGAAGTCCTTCAGCTCCTCCCACAGTCTCTGCAGACATAACAGAATTAAGCACAAGGGCCTCCGTAAGGTCTATTCCTGCCCGTGAGTACTGCACCCTAGCCTTGTACAAGCACCATTTTTTTTTTCCCCTTCGGGTGTCTGGTGTTCAAACAGTGCAACATTTGGCAGTGTGTCTTCCTGCTTCCTAGTCGAGCTCTGTATGGGAGTTCCATTTAAGTGCATTCTTACGTTCTCACTATCGTTTGCGTAGACACTGTCCTGAGCCCAATCGCAGCTTCAGTAAACGTCTGATGTTGGAGAAGCACATTCAGCTCATGCACGGCATCAAAGAGGGGAAAACGGCAGCCGACTCCACAAACACAGAGGACCTTTCAGAGAAGGAATTTGCCCAGGTATAAAGTAATAATTTGCCAGCGTGCCTGTATTTACACAAAGGAGGGAGAGAGAGACCGAGAAGCCAGATGTGAATCTGAAAACGAAATCTCTGCCGTCACTGAAGGCAGATCTAGGTCAGTGATACTCTTGAAGTACTCATAGCTGTGTTTATTTCCAGGCCTCCAGCCCCAAGCGCAAGCAGGAGGAGAATTCCTTGGGCTTCCGTTCCCGAGGAGCGTCTGCACAGCCGCTGAAGAAGCTCAAGATCAACGTGTTCAAGGTGCACAAATGTGCAGTGTGTAGCTTCACCACTGAAGACATTGTGCAATTCCATGAACACATTCCTCAGCACAAGTCGGATGGCTCCTCTCACCAGTGCCGGGAGTGTGGTTTATGCTACACGTCCCACAATTCCCTGTCCCGGCACCTGTTCATCGTGCACAAGCTGAAGGAGCCGCAGGGGCTGTCCCGGCAAAACGGCGCTGGAGACGAGGGCCAGCAGGAAAACCAGCTGACTCCCGAGGACACCACTAATGACGGAGCCTCAGAAACAAAGTGTAAAGTGTGTGGGAAGACTTTTGAAACGGAAGGAGCCTTGAATACCCACATGAGGACACATGGCATGGCGTTCATAAAATCTAAAAGACTGAATACTGCAGACAAATGAAAAGGCATTCCAAGAAAACTGTGGAACTATCGCCCTGTCTATGGATTCGAGTTTTCTTACATTTTTGCCATTTGCAGTGCTATCAGTGAAACGGTAAAATTAGACTGTTGTAAGACATTAGTCTCTTTCACTACTCACCTCTATATTTATACATACATATATGTGTGTCTGTGTGTGTATTTAAAAGTGTATATCATATATGCATACGGGCACACACACATACATACACATACATATATACAGACGTACTCCTTAAGTGTTTAAAAATGTAATATATTTAAAAAATATGTATATTTAAATTTAAGAGGATACATTTTGTACAAGAAACATGTTTATATGTGTGTTTTTTATTCAGCATTTATTTTAAAAGTACTTTCAATCTCATTCATATCTTCATATTATAGGTAACGTCTAAAAAGCGGTAAAGATGATTATCTGGACTGACATTTGTTTTATTTAGTATTAATCTATATTTTACTTTTTTGTTGGCCATGAAAATGGGCACCCTTGGTCCAGTATCAGTTATTTGGTTCTGGTGATGTAAGGTGCTCTTTAGGATGTGAGATTATCCCCAAAACGTTTCTGTGCTTACTGATGACATAAAACCCTTTTAAGGGACTCATGGGATGTCAAGCTCACTAAGAATTTATACAACAGTGAATTTTAATCATATTTTAGAGTGGGATTCAAAGGACCAGTTGTAATGTATCAAAAAAATATATAGATGCAAAGGCCAAGGTTTTTCATGACCGTGCAGCTGGTTTCATTTGTAATAAATGAAATTTGTTGTAACTGGTATATACCATTTGGGGAGGCAGAGTTTGTTGCAAATGGTATATACCATTTGGGGAGGCGGAGTTTGGTAAAAAATTTAAATTGCGACAAATAAGATTTTGTGGAGATAAATGAATTTACATGATAGTAGGGCTAATTTATTTCAACAACGCTAATCTTCTACACCCCTAATACTGCTGCTCCTAAACTAAGGCTGTTGGGGATGAAATGTTAAATCATAGTATGAATGCACTTAACTCCACAGAATGGAATATTTAAGGGTGGTGAATGTCTGACTTTTGAGAAAAAAAAGTTAATATCTCAATACTTGATATTGGGTCAACGTGAATACGTCTATGGAAGGCAAAAGTACTTTGAGTTTTACGAACGTATGTTTGATGTGACTTTCAGCTGTACTATTCCTATGACCCCACCCCACCCCCCTTTGTATGACTTCAT
This sequence comes from Mormyrus iriodes, assembly GCA_011763525.2. NCBI lineage: Eukaryota > Metazoa > Chordata > Actinopteri > Osteoglossiformes > Mormyridae > Mormyrus > Mormyrus iriodes. The sequence continues at coordinate 18,442,126 of JAAGVU020000113.1, read as the reverse complement.
ACTTTGGATTTAGATGAAACTTGAAGTTTTTAAAGTATTCTGTCCTTTTGTATAACAGTTTCAGTATGGTTACATCAGTTCCTTGTTGGAGTTTTTTTTTCTGCACCTTTGACCCTAATATGGTACTTTGTTTATATTGCAAAATATGGTCAAATATCGCTGTTACAAAATACACAGAATGATATAATCCAGAATACTCCTTCCCTGCTTGACAGCATTTTGTCAGCCCTATAATGTTTCTGTTAAAATGCTTTGTCAGCAAGATCTGGCCTTGCGCTCTGTTCCAGGTAGATGCTGTTTTGCAGCTGTCAGTGTTTTCATTGCTGCTAAGTCTCTAATGAATGTTCGGACACACTATTAGAAAAAAAAGGCATTTTACTTTGCATTTCTGGAGAGGATAATCAGCCATCCATTGGACGTATTTCCTTCCATGTTTCAAAATTCTGGTTCATTATGAATTAAAACAACAATCGGCTAATAAGAACATAAGTTGTATGAAAGCACTCCATGAGCTGGTTTTTAAGGAATTATGTCCGTTGCGGTGTACTTATAATACACCATATGTGCTTTTTGTATAAGGGACGTTGCGTTTGAGATGTATCATACTGTGTCTCTTGTCTGTTTTTCTTCTCAGGCAGCTCTTCACTATCATAACTAGGATAGTTATGATGGAAATATATTTTTTTCTTTGCACATATCTCGAGTTATATAGGCTTTCACCTTTTTGTTAATATGAATACTTGTTTTTATAAAATGTAGTAAATGTAAATGAACTCCCCGCGTTTCTCATAGTGTAATAAAATTAAAAAGTTTAAAAACGGGCACAGTATGGTTTGCCAAAGTCAGTCTTCTCTCTTTATGTAGTGAATGTTCAAATGCAGTGCTGGGGCAGTGAGTTTACACCCAATCACATCTAAGACCTTTCACGGAGACAAGCTAGGAGAGACGGCCTGAGTGAGAATGGAAGAACATGGCAACTTAGAGGTGATGTGTGACTCATCCTATTCAACTACACAGTAACATTCATAAATCTGTAACTCAGACATCTAAAACATGTCCCAGTGAAGGCTGTCTTGTCCTAGTCCTGTTGGGCAGGATAAACTTTTTTTTTTTTTTTAAAAAAAAAAAAAAAAAAAAGCAAGGGTCAATCACTTAAAAGGTTTTCCGGTTATCTGGTATGACACTAATGCTCTGTAACCCTCAGCTCTCCTTTCCTCTTGCTTCCTGCCAATCAATGTTCTCAGAGGAATTTTGCAAACCATATCTTACCTTTTACTCTTTGTGAACTCTGTGAATTGTTAATAATGGCAAGGGAAATTGACCCAGCTGTCAGTTATATTTGGGGGGGGGGGGAAACGGACTTGCCTTTTGAAGAATGTTTATATAAATGTGAAACTGGAGACAGTTAGATGTTCTTAGCTGGCAGTTAGCTGTAGCCATTCAGTGTCTTTAAATTTTGAAGTGTTTTACAATTAAAACGTGTTAAAGTAGAAAAAAAAAACTTTATATTTGTGCTTTTCGTTTTTTATGTCATGTATTTCTTTGGAGATACAATGATTTTTGTTAGTCTGGTTTCTTTTTTATTTTACTTTCCAAGAACACATTTTGCATAGAAATATTACTGCATGAGAGAAACCATTAAGGGTTGCTGTCTGTTTCTTAGTATGTGTCTTGCTGCTGTTAGTCGTAGATGTCAAATGTTCCTGTACAGATGGTTATTGATGTCAAATAAATGAATAAACCTGCCCAGTACCCTCTCCCTCATGGCGTGATTCTCCATGCAAAACCTTGTGCCAATTAATTGGGAAGATTTGGAATAGGCTTGTAAAAACTTCTTTTTAATCCAGTGACTGGCAACTGTTAGCTATGCTTATAATAATTTCCCCCCATATGCTCTGATGCAGTCTTGTTGTGAGGTTTCAATTTGCATGCGTATTTGTAAATCTAGATGCGGCCTTCAGTCGGTAATCTGTGGTCATGTGTCTCTCTAGTAGCTTATTTATACCGTAAAAGGTCACAAAGGAGCTCAACGCTCAAAATGTTCCTTCAGTTGAGTGTTTTCATTTTACAAGTAACAGTTTTTTCTTGTGTCCATATTCATAATGTGACACAAAAATGCCTAGAGGACACACAAGGTTTTCTCCATGAATTGCACAATGACAAGCCAAGCGAGTATGCAATGTTAAGTAAGTACAATGTATTTTTACATTTTTACAATAATTTGTGAAAGGTTTGAATGTGACACCCTTTCACACTAAACGTAGAAAAAAATGATACATTTCAATGTTGTCCATGCTAGAATTTCTTCACACACATGAGAGTGCTTTTACAAATATAACTTTGCTTTATAATAGTTTACAAATAGTCAAAACATTAAAGTAGTTTTTCATGGTTTATGAACTATATATAGTGACTGCTTGTATATTTTGGTTTCTGTTTTTGTGAATGATAATATGTCTTTGCCATTTTCTAAAATTAATTTCTTAGGCATTGGATTTTGGTCAATTTTGTGAACTTCAAATTGTCAGGAGTTTTTTTTTTTTAAAGAAATGAGTGTGATTATTGTATAATGGATATTAGCTTATAAAATCAGAATCATAATCGAAGCATAAATATGCAGTGAACTTCACTGGTCACGAATATATTTTGATTCAGATTTGAACCTAACCTCTGAACAAATCTTATTGTAGCTTAAAACAAAATGCATGAAGAGGAATAGATTTTAATTGATGCACTTAGTTCCCCATATTTGTTGATGCGTAGCAGTACACATATATCATACATTTATCTGATGGCAGGTTTCCTGCCTGAAATATTAGAACATAACATGCAATCTACCAGAATGTTTTGCAGAATGTTGTTCTCATCTACTCTTCATCTGCATATTTAATGACTTTTTTTTAAACTTGGAAATATACATTGACTTTTGGCTGTGTACTAAATCAGCACTTCCTACAAACCTGTCAGACATTTCAAAATTGCTCAGTGAGAGCTCTGTCTCCCAGGGTTCCAGCTATTCTTCATGACACCATGTGGTCTGTAGTGTGTAAAGAAAATAATCCCCTTGACGGAATGTTAAATGCACCTGAAATCAATGGAAAACTGTGCAATTAGGTTTAAAGAGTGTTTTACAAGGATGAAGTGGGCAGGGGATAGGAAAATTATCTTAAAACTACAATAACCCCTTTTTTGAATCTCCCTGCAGTGTATGACGCCTTTGGTAAAATGGGAAGTGACATTGTCGGTGGAAATGTGAATCGCCCAGGGTCCCTTCAAGAGTGCTTGTTAGTTCACGGTTCTGCTTTTAATGGGCAGTTCTGTCAAGTATTTTTAAAACAGGTAAAGCGGGCACCTTAATTAGAAATTATACAAGATGCATTTGTTTCAACGAATCATTCTTTTACAGATCTAGCTGTGTTTTTATTTATGTGATTGTGAAACAGGAATCAGTCCAGTACTTTGTTGATATTTGTGTTCCTGACTCTTGTAATGAAGACGAAGTGCAAGCATTAGTTGTTTACAGTAAGTACCCAAAATCTAAATGAAAAATCAAAATACCATTTATGGAAATATTAACTTATATATAAAATACAAGTTAATATTTCAATAAATGGTACTTTGATTTTTTAATTTATATATATATATATATATATACATAAACACACACACACAATTAACTTGTTTTGTAAATATAATGCTATGCTTGCATGAAATATTTAATGTTTTTTGAGTTTCCCAGATATCGTTTTCAACTCCTAGATGTCTTCCAGAAAGATGGGACATCACTGATCCCCCCAATACCTTCAATGCTTTTAATCCAGCCCACACAAGCCATCTACATGACACAGTGTTTTGCTGGAACTGTTTCTAAAGATTTTTCAGCTGTTGTTTGCTTGTGAGTATAGGACCTGAACCCATCAACATGTGTTAATAACATAAAAGATAATGTGAAAACCTTCGATTATGGCAGCTAGGTTTGATGACATGGTATCTGATGTGCTTTCTGTAACTCCTACAGGTTCTTGTGCTGCTTGTTGATGATATTTCCTCTTTTGGCGAGTATTTACATAGCCACCATTAAATGGAAGCGACAGAAGGGGGTCAGTCCAGGGGTCAACTTGGCCTTGAACTCAAATGTAACACACTATGGAACCCTTAGCTCCAGGCAGCCTACCCAGATGGACCGCACGGTTCCAGAGATGACACAGACGGAGTGCAGAGAAGCCAAAGGAGATGGTAATAAAAAAGGCAAGTATTAATACCCTGAATGCTGGACATTCTGCAGATCTCAAAGAAAAATGTGTGATATTTCTAATATTCACCGCGTAAATGAAGGAGGCTGCACCAAATACAGCTCTGAAAAAGATTAAGACCACAACAACATTTTTAGTTTCACTCATTTCTCAGATTATGGGAATGTATATATGTAATGTATACATATTTGTTTTTTGGCTTCTCTTTGATGAAGGCCTTCTTCCTTGCTTTATGGGTCTTTAAGGGTTTCTAGAAGTTCTAGCAGTCTTAACTGTCCTAGCAGTGCACTTCACACCACTTAATGTTTCCCATTCATTTTGAAGGTCACTTGAGGTCATTCTCCGATTTATGAGGCCCTGCCAGAAAAGCTGACCGTCATCTCTGGCATTAGAAAGTTGCTTCTGCCCTCTACCTGGCTGGTTCCTGGTCGCTCCCAGTGTCTTCAGCTTGACTTTGTTCTTCTGTACTACTGTCTTAGAAACTTTGAGCCTGGAAGCAGCCTGCCGCACAGTGTAACCTTCTGCCAGCAAAACCAGGATTAAACCAGGATTTGTAAATGCAGATTTTTAAAAAATATAGAGAGGTTTTTTCCAGAGTTGTATTTTGTAATATAACCCATGCTTGTGGTAAATATAGCTCTTTAAATTTGTTCTGAGGTTTAGTTTCATGCAGGTTAGGAAGGACCATTTCTTTTAATGTTCATTTTACAATATTCGAATATTATAAAAAAACTGAACAGCCTAATTTAAAGAAACCAGTGGGACCCAGGTGAGATGGAAGATGCTGATAGTGACTTCAGAAAAATACACTCTAAAGCAGTGTTCCTTGGTAATTGGGAGAGAGCAAAAACGTGGACCGGCTTGGGGGCCGCAAGGACTGGGCTGAGAAACCGTGCTCTAAAGCATAAAAACCACATCATGCTCTTTCGATTTATTAAATCTACTATGTATCTGAATTCATAAGAAGTTGACAGTTTTTTGGACCGGGTGCATGTAGTACAGTTTTATTTGTTAATATGTCAAAAACCTAGTGATAGCTACTGCTGCTACAGCTAACCGTTTGCTAATTTCCCAGCCTTTAGAATAACATTTAAATGGCAGTTTCAGTATATCTTCGTCTAACAAGCCAATGCTCTTTCCTGGCAGATTGCTTGTACGACTGCCTGCAAGGTTTTTCCCTGCAGAGAACCACTGCTGAAGTGCTGAATACAGCAAGTAAAGGGCAAAGTTATTTGTCTCTGAATGGTATACGGATCCTTAGCCTCCTCTGGATCATTTCAGGCCATAGCGTACAGTTCAGTGTCTGGAATAACCTAGGTGAAATGATTATATTTCATGTAGTATATTTTATATTAATTTACTGTCAGCAAAGGCCTGTTCAAGGATTCATTATTGTCTCTTTCTAGATAATGGCAAAAGATGGAAAGAAGCTGTGGAAAATAATCCTCTGTACATATTTTCCTTCAGCGGGCCTGTATATCTAGCTGTAGACACGTTTCTGCTCCTTGGGTAAGATGTGAATTGAATAAAAGCAAGATTTAAGGAAGTTATGAGTAGCTTTTTGGCACTTATAAGACAAAGCAACTCTGGCATGTGTGCCTATGCTTGTATCGTTGTTTTTTTCCTCTGATGACATGCTAAAATACAGAGGCATTCAGGTATTTTTAAACCTTCTGTTCTGTTCTGTCACAGTGGACTTTTGAGTGCAAAATCCCTTCTCACATCTATTGAGAAAGCAGATGATAAACTCAGTCCAGGACTGGTAGCCAAGTGTCTTTTCAAGAGGTTTAAAAGGTATGTTGTCCATCTTGCCCAAAAGGTGATTTGTTCAGGTATAAATATAGCAACTTGGGGAGACTATTTTTGTCTTCACAAAGGGTTCCATGAACCACATTCAAAATTGTAAGTTACCTTTACCTTTGCTGTTTTTTCTTTCTTCTTACCTCTGTTATGCAAGATCTCACTGTCTCTCCATTTATTGTAAAATATAGTGTAAGATGAGACGGTACATATCTTGATATTTACTAATGTAATTCAGTACTTCGTTCCAGGGTGTAACTGGGATTGTCCTTACTGGATTTGAGTTGATGGTGGTCCCTTATTCCCTGTGTATTTTACTTCTTCCGTTCTAAATTCTAGAATCTATAGGATTTAGCCTCATTTTGAAAATGGGCTGGGGTCACTTCGACCCCAAAAATCACACAGGGGTTAAGCATGAGCTCACATGCTCCCACTGTCTGTTTGGAGCTGATCTCAGATTCGGCGATTCCGTCCTACCACATGGAATGACAGCCTGTCTAACCCGTCTTTACCAGGGTCCAGCCCCTACATCTCCTCATTGTGTGCCTGGTCATCGGTCTGTTTTCCATAAATCCCAAAGGTCCTTTCAGGGTTATTGTAGAAGATCAGATCTTGAACTGCAAGAAGCACTGGTGGTCCAACCTGTTGCTCATTAATAACCTGCTTGCCATCACTGACGTTGTGAGTACAAACTGTGTCTGTAACAGCTGAGCCAGCAGAATGTAATATCCAATGTAATGAACTGACATATCTAATCATTGCGAATGCTTTTATTTTGAAGTGTGTCCCCTGGACATGGTATTTGTCCATTGATTTCCAGTTTTTCATCTCAACTCCACTGCTGATCTTCATCTATAGATTGTAAGCACATCCAGTGATGTCCAAATCATTCCTAAGTGGGCAGGTCTTCTGTTATACAGCATCAAAAGCTGATAATCATATTTAACTCTTTACAGAAACAAATATGCCCTTCTGGCAGTTGCATCCCTGTTCCTGGCCGCCTCATGCCTAGCTAGTGCCCTGCTCACTGCTTTCCTGCATCTACCCGTTCACCAACCAGCAACACTGTAAGAAGATCCCCCGTTAACATTTAAAAGTCTTATGTCAATACCTAAAAAGGATCAACAGCTAATTCTTGTTTTTCAGAGATTATGAAACATACTTTCAATATTACTACAACAAGCCTTATACAAGATATGGTCCATACCTGGTTGGGATCTTGGTAGGAATATTCATGAAAACTAAACAGTGCAATCTTTTAAAACATAAGGTAAAATGGCCTTTTATTCTCATCCTATATGTATCTATTCATGTGTCATAAAACTATACAAAAGATACATATTGTCAACTATAACTCTGCTGAAAAACTTGTAATTTAATAACAGATGGTTGCATATTGGTTTGATGGATACATATAAATATTAACTTATTAACAGATATTACCATTGTTAACCACAGTGTGGCACTGTATGCATGATAAATGCACTGTGCTGTAAGTATTACAGATACAGACAAAACTATGTCTGTTGGTTTTTGATATAATATAATGGATATGATACATTTGAATATGAGCAGGGGACAGCTTAAATAATTCACAGCAAGTTAAGCTCCAAGACAGGCGGTTCAGACAGGTTCAGATGTGTCAGATTGGCTGTATCTGACCAATTGGCTTTCAATTTTATTGTTTTTGTTTTTAAAATGGAAAAGTACAGTCAAGACTGCAGACATTTTAAAAGATAAAAAACTGCAACAATGCTGTTTTGAGGGGGAGCAAATCAAAACTGCTTTAACTCCTACTAACTGCTAAATTCTAACTGGATCAGGCAGGTCAGCTGGTATAAATACCAGCAGCTACACAGCTCACTGTGAAATCAAATGACGGCCGACAAAAAAAAAAAGAGTCACACAAAACAATGTTGCAGAAAAAAAGTTGTGATTTGAGGCACTAATTCTTTGGTTCCAGTGGAAGGCCGCTGTGGGATGGGCCTCCTGTCTCGCGATCATGGCCCTGTTAGTGGGTCTGGCGTATGCCCTGCGGAGGGTCCCAAGTCACCCCTCAATACCGCATTCTCTGTATCAAGGACTCCACCGCACCTTGTGGGCAATGTCTGTGGCTTGGATCATCTTGGCCTGTGAAGAGGGTTATGGAGGTGAGCTAAAATAGTGGCAGGTATATTGAAGAAAATCGAAAGCCAGGTATTGATTGCATTGCAAAGCATTGCAAATTGATCTATTGTTACAATTCAATAAGCAAGAATAGACTGTCCATAGAATTTATTTCATTGCTTTGTATTCAGTATTATTACATAACAGACATTTTATGAATTGCAAAGCATATCCTTTTGAGACACTCAAGCATCACTGCCATTTTTTTGTTTACACAGGGTTAGTCAACAGAATATTGTCACTACATATGTGGATTCCCCTTGCAAATATCAGCTTTGCCTGTTACTTAATTCACCCTGTTCTGATTATGTTATACAATGGGAAACAAGAGACAGCCATCCATTACACCGACCTCAACTTTGTAAGTATTTTGACATGGCCAAATATTGTGACATTGTATAGCAAAATGTCCCCTGTTGATGTCGATAACAATGTAACAGCAATAGTAATATTATCATTGGTGACTTCTGAATGACGTCTCTCTTCGCCGCAGTTCTACCTCTTCATGGGACACACTGTTTTGACTGTGACTTTGGGATACATCTTGACTGTGCTGATTGAGAAGCCTTTTTTGTCTCTGAAGAGCAGCAGTAAATGAATACGACACAAACTGACACTGAGAAAGGAAGCACCAATATAATAACTTTGATTTTCTGTTAGACTCAAAGCATAATGTCATGCTATACTGTTATATGAAATACGATACATAATACATTATTATAATAAATAGAAAAATATTAAACATTATCACTTGATATTTAGTTTTTATGTTTATCGGTCATTCAGTTTTGATCAAAGTTAGAGAACACTGCAGACCTTCTTCGACTTTCTTGTTTAAACCTTTTTTTTTGTTTTAATTGTGTGACGTAGGATAGTTTTACACCGATGGAATGTGATTAAAATACATCTGTTCATGTTAGAATGACTTTAAATTCAGATAAGCATCAATATTGTAAATTACAAAAATGTCACTCGTTCCCTAATTTTGATCTCTGCTGTATACTGGGAAATAGTAATAAATTTGTGTTTGTTATTGTCATCAAACTAGAGTATGCTAAAATACTGAAAAAACACAATAAAAACAAATGTTACCCATCCCCCCCTTTGCAGAGTGATTTCTGTCGTACCTCTAGGTCTTCTATGAAGGCATATATACTGGTCTTACATATGCATATCACCAACAGGCCAAAGGTCTTTATGTCCCCTCCATAACATTATTTAACATATACCTTCATCCAAAGCAACGTACAATTGAGGCAAAAGGCCCATTAGCCATTGAAACAAGCTCTGAGACCTCATTAGCCTAATAGCCTGGCCTGCACCCTGCCGACCCGTCCACGGTACAGCTGCGAGTTTCCAGATTTCAAACATTTCAATAAAAAAACATCATGACATAAAAAATTGGGCCAAAAATGACTCGGTTATAATAATACACAAGTTTCCAGCCATTAAAAAAAAGCATTATCTGGACTTTAAACAAATAAAATAATAGGAATAAACAGTAGCAAATAGTGCTAACAAATTTTATAATTTTATTGTTTCAATATGGCCGCTAGTCAGACTGTGTCCTGTTTGTTTACATGAATGACCTGACAAACACCCCATGATGTTTGCTTATCTCGCCATTCGTATCCCCATAAGGGTCCAATGATCAATATCCATCACGGGCATTTAGCCTAAACAGAAGCTAAAATGGCCAAAAACAGAAAAAAACACTTTATTTCTTGATAGCAAGATATAATCACAAACAGCAGGAACATCTTGCAGATGTAAACAAACACCTAGCTGTAACGTTAACATATTCAACCAGCTTTGTACATTAGTGCTATGTTGAAGGTACCCTAAATGTCTTTCCATCACTATTTATGTTTGTTCCTTATCAGGACAATCAGACATTTACGGTACCAGGACAGCCGGCAAACGAAATGCTCAAAACCCATCTCAAATGGACTCCATCCCTACATCTGGGCCACAATGACGACGCTGTAACTAGGACAGCCAGACACACACGTCGCACTAAGAAACTTCAACAGAAGCGAGGAACTGAAAAGAGGACACAGCAAGAATGACAGAAACCGCAAGCACTAGAAGACAGGGCACATAAGGGATCAAAAGCGGAGGAGGTGGACGGTAGGAGACGTAGGAGGTGGAACCATGAAATTAACCTCTTGTTGGAATAGACATGCTATGCGACCTTTCTAGTACTGATGAAGTATATAGTGCCTTTCCTTCCTCAGGGAAAGAGTTTTTTTTTCATCTTTCCAAATGCTCCTCATAACGTTCATGCACCTCAGGTTGGATCTGCCAGTTCAGAACCAAGCTTATTTATTTTGTGTTCACACTGTGCTTTATACTATCACTTAAACCCAGTGGTGCATTGGCCAGATGGAGAGAGCTTGTGGGTTAGCATGCCACAACAGTCTATAGAGGTATTTGGGTCATTGTTGACTGTTTTGAAGTGTTCATAGAAAAGCCATCTAATTTACAGGCACGTGCACAGACATTTTCAAATGACAAGCATCATCATACTAAGAAATACCTCATTGGCACAACAGGACAAGGAGTCATCTCTTTTATTTCCAAGGGGGTGGATGGACGAACCAGTGAGAAGCACAAAACAGAGAACAGTGACTTGTTGATGTAGTATTTGCAGACCCAGGTTTTGACATTAAGGAAAGTGTTGGAGTGATATGTGCTGAAGTAAAGGTACCTGCATTCACATCAGTGGGATGTAGAAGAAATGGAGAGATATAGCACACCTCAGGGTCCATGTGGAGAGAGTGATCGCAACGTGTGCAGCAAGTACAAAATACTTGCAGGAATTTTGCCCATACATATGATTCTACCTTGTGAGGACGAGAATATCACATTTTTGGAAAAGATAGTTACTGTATGCTGTGCTCTTATAAACGTATGCCCTAGTATTGGTGTGAAAAAGAACACTGATAGTGAAGAGAATGTAGAGTGTAGAGTAGAGAATACTGAGCTCTGAAACCCTGGATATAGAGCAAAGAACATGAGGCACAGGTAATGAACATGATACAGTATGCCAATTTTGTTACCTGTATGGCATTTTAACGCTGGAAGAATTTTTGTATGCGTATTGTATTCAGTTTTTCAATTATTTTTTTTTTTGTTTGGCACATGTTCACATCATAACAATGTCTCAAAGCGCTTCACATTATTCTGCCCAAAGCCCCCAGTGAGCAAGCCAGAGGCGACAGTGGCAAGGAAAATCTCCCTAGAAGGAAGAAACCTTGGGAGGAACCAGACTGAAAGGGGGAGCCCGTCCTCCAGGGGCTGGCAGAGGAAGTCAAACTAGATGGCAAAATCCTAATCTACAGAGTCCAAATTTTAAGATTTGAGTCTCAGTGTGGAGGAGAGGCAGGTGATGGCGCTTCTTCACCGTGTGTCGTTATTAATGGATAAAAGTTGATTATTTTGATAATTAATTGATCATACAATTAAGCGATCAATTAATCGAATAGTTGGCCAAAACAGGGTTTAAAGAAAAGTGCTAAAGCTTTATATAAAAAAAACATTGAGACGTTTTTATAAGTAACAGTTCTAATAAAACCTTTAAACAATGTAGAGAATCGCTATTTAAAGTGACACAATGGCACAGAAACAAAGATCTGCTGTCTCCACCATATTATGCTTGCTAACACGGTATACAGTATTTTGAAATCGTCACTCAGCGAGGTGGGTGGGGTTCTGTCTAATTTTTTCACCAAGATTTCAAAATACTGCCATATACCGTATTACTGTAATACCACCCAAGTCTAGTAACAACTTTAAAACTATCCATATAAGTTTACCCATTTCACTACATTGTTTGTATTTGTGTTTGTTGCACCCTGCATAGGACAGAAAGGGATGGAAATATAATGCATCTATCCTCTGCTGGTCTGGTGGAATATTATAGTTTTATGCATGCACCAGCCATGACTGTCCGTCTACCGACAAATGTAGTGTACACTAGGGATAGGCAATACCACTGATATTCTTTTCGATCCGATTTTGATTTTATCAAAGGTTAGTATCTCTGATACCAATCCCAATACAGATACAAAAAGAAGGTTTCATAACTTTGCCCTTACACGTCATTGTTTCCTTTTATCAAAGGGTTTGCCAAATGAATAACATCACAGATACCAAGGTTGGTTATAACAGATCCACATATTTCTGGTTGGATAATGCAGAAAGAATGCTTGTGTTTGTAGTTCAGAAATACTCTTAATTCTTGGAATGGACACTTGGATAGTTACTGGTGAAAATTGCTTTTAATTCATAATTATATGTTACCCCTATTAATCAACTGTAGAAAGGCAAGTGAGAAGCATGTCTACCATGAAACAGTAGATATCTAGTTAATTTAACCCATGATTGTGAGTGCAAGACTGCAAATGTTGGCTGTATCGCCATCCATGAGCACATCTGCTAGGCATCTTAATTACACATGAGGAACAGAATGTCCCTGGGTAAATAGACTTCACCTGGTAAAATACGTACTTAGGCAAATAAGTCATTTCCCCTTAGACATATATACTTACATTAATAGTGCCCAGATTCCAAAGGCGGAAATATAGCTGTATAATAAAGTGACAGAATTAATTGTTACAAATTTGTTAGCTTGT
>JAAGVU020000113.1:18397189-18416481 GCA_011763525.2 Mormyrus iriodes | reverse complement strand
GTGTGTGTGTGTGTGTGTGTGTATATATATATATATATATATATATATATATAACATAATAGCAACCACTAGTATCCTTTGCAGAAGAAAAACATCATATTTTATATATATATATATATATATATATATATATATATTTGAAATGGCTGTGTAATCATTATTCAATCAGAGAAACAAATTATCAGTGAATTTATCATTGTGACAATTCTATTAAAATGGATGCATCTACACCAGTTATCAAGGTTATTATAGTAAAAGAAGACCTTTGTAAAGAGGTCACACTCTGAAAAGCTCATTTGAATTAAGACAGCTGTTAATCTTCCTTGCCAGAAATACCAGACCAGCCATCACTGAGAAGTTTCCAATAGCATGTCACGATGTTAACAATCTATTTATACCTTTTCAGTTTTCAAAATGTTATCCTTGTCTTGATATCAATCCAAAAAATGTTCATGATTATACAGTTGCAGGGTTAAACCTTCCACGTGGCACTTGGCATCTTAAGTGAGAATATAAAATGCATGTCTGTATTCAGAACAGATAATATTTCTGTGCAATGATGTTGAAGCTCATTTCAGTTGAGATGTTGACTGACTTAGCTATAACAACACAAAGGGGAGCTATGTGGTTGGAGTACCGTAAAGGCACATTACAGTATGCTTTGCCATTAAACTATACATTCTGCACAAGTTTTATTTTGACTTTGTTGCAAAGATATGGTATAGTTTTTTTTCTGAGCAATACAAGGGAATAAAGTACAAATCAAAGATTGTTTTGTTTAATGCAATCAAAATAATAAAAGTTAAATATCGTGCAAGACATTGCGACTGCATGTTTTCAAATCTTGATCTTTGTTATTAAAACTGAGCAATATGAAGAGTTAAAACAAACAACATATGTATACTCCAGCTTTTTTCACGTCCCAGGTCTGAAGCAAAATTCTCACCATAGCTATTTAGTGTGATAATGGCGTTTGATAACAGTGAAAACAAACACCATTGTCACACTCCATACCTGTGGAGGATTGAACTTGTGGAAATAAATTCCATTGAGTGAAAATGGAGAGAGAACAAAATGTTTAGCCATATGGAGGATCTACACAGCATTTCAAACCTCAAAACATTTAAGTTTTCTGTTTTTTCCAGGTGTGTTTCTATATTTTTTAGGTAAACTTGCAATACCTAAATCTGAACATCTGAATTCCTGTTATTTGCAAATATGATTCTGTTGATCACTGCTTTTCATTGACTTCAAATAAAAGGCCATTTTGATCAAATGAGTAAAATGTAAATGCGTCATAGCTTTGGCCTAAACTAGCACATAGGGTCAAACTTTATTTGTTAGATACATATCAGATTACTATTGTTAAAACTGTACATCAAATGTGCAATAAATAAAAAGAAATATTACAACTTGCCAAGCAGCTACAACAGCCAAGGTCAACAATAACCGTTATGGATTCTCAGCACTTTTATTAAGTGTTGACGTTTGGGTAAAACTGTTTGAATTTGCGGCATGGTTTCCTCATATGGCCCATCAACGATGGGAAAAATTCAATGGAAAAATATTGCAGAAATGCATCTAAAAGTCTTAGTACAATTAAATAAAATTTGAAGAGCTAAACTTTACAACCTTTAAATATGCCACAGCTGACACTAAAGTAGGTGATAAATCGACTTGTGAATTGATACTTCCTACCTGGTAAAATTACTGACAGACACATCTGGAATATATCATTGTACGAGTATATATTACACTGAAATAGAGCTTAATTGTTGTTTTCAGTTTAATAAAATGCTCAATTACAAGTACTTTTTAATTTTCTACTGTAAATTTCTTTACCTGATTTCATCACAAACTTCTAATGTGTTCACTGATAGCGGGAAAGAGCAGTTAATGAAATATCCAACAATCTATTCTTCGACCAGTACCTTTTTTGATGCCCTTTTATTCTGCCCTCAAGCATGGAGACAGGAACTTACCATCTGACTGGCAAATCGACTTAAACTCTCGCCAGGAACTCTTACACCTGTGCTCTCAGTTATTGTCTTACTGGGATGCGTTGTAGTCGCCAAAACCAAAGAAAGGGGTCTCAAAATTCATACCGCTGCCGGCAGTACGCCTCTGGACCCTGTGCTTTCCCTTCCACTGCCTTTATGTAGCTCTGGGGAATTAGATAAATGATAAGCTTCTGGAAAGTATTGATCGGTTCAGACAGGGAAAGGCCAGCAATGATACCATTGCATCGGACATCCCTTTACTTAAGTTACTAGCCATTCTGTAAAATTTCTAAGGCACACTCTACCTCGACATAGAGTGTAGATATAAAACCTATATATTCACACTTTTAGTTGACTCTTTGACCTGTACTAGTTATTTTCGTCATATATTCACAAGTGCGTCGCTTAAACCGTTCAAGTGCATTCCTCGTCAGATCTATTCCTAATTAACATAAAATCATTCTGTAAAACGTCACCATTTATTTTCAGTGAGTAAAGAAAATAATGTATTAATAATAATAATAATATTCGCTTACTGTGGGATAGCATAAATGTGATGAACTCTCAAAAAACTCCCCAAAATTAAGCATCATTGCAGCACACAATCAAAAACAAAACAGAAATTTTTTCCCAGACTTGTGTATATAAAAAATGGCTGCAAAAATATAAACTTAATTGTATGATATATGTTAATGTAACTTTAATAAGAAAATCGTAACTTTTTTTTAGCTCTACATTGATTGTATTCTGACCTCAAAATGCAACTGAATGTTTACAGATTGCAATAATACATTTTAAACCCTGATAATAGTGCCACAGTTAGAGAACCTACCATCGTATTTCATATTCCCCATACTTCTGCTGATCTTCCCCAAGATACGGAAAAAGGGAACCATTGGATAACTTAAACTAAACCTGACTGCTAAGCAGAATGATAAATTAAAAATTAATAATGCCATAGCCCATAGCTGTATTCACTGTGAATGGCATTGTGCTTTAAGTAGGATCACGTGCGCCAACAAAATTTCATGTGTTTCATTCATTCGTGTCTTTATGTAAATTTTGCATATATATATATATATTTATTTAAATTTCCAGGTAGGGTCCTGTATTCTTCCTTATATTTTAATAAAATGATTTAATATATCATTTGTTACTGCTGTATAAATTAATACACTCTGTTTTTATATAGTTATACTTTCAGTAAAACTACTGAGAATTAGATTTTGTCTCTTTGCTTGTTTAGGATTAGAATTTGAGATTTTGTT
The DNA here is from genome assembly GCA_011763525.2 of Mormyrus iriodes. Lineage (NCBI taxonomy): Eukaryota > Metazoa > Chordata > Actinopteri > Osteoglossiformes > Mormyridae > Mormyrus > Mormyrus iriodes. The sequence goes on along the minus strand of JAAGVU020000113.1, from coordinate 18,413,213 downwards.
AAAGTGTCCCAGGACAACAAGGGGCTTTTATTTGCTTGTCCTTGAAACTGATAACTCTCTGATTGGCTGTGTGAATGAACGGAGTTTCTTTCACCGTGTATGTCCTCATTATAAAGTGTGGCAAGTTTATTAATCGTAAAGTCTACACAAATGCTTCATCTTTAATATACAATTTGAACTGAGAACTTCGCTACAGAGAAACAGTTTTATAGTATGATTAACAAAGAGATGAGTCTGTACATGTCCCATTATATAAATAATGCACATTGAATCTATTTAAAAAAAAAAAAAAAAAAAAGATTAAAAAATGATTCACAATGCTTGGATTAACCTTAACCTTAAAATTTTTAGGCCAATGACTGGTACAATTGTGTGGCCGGATCATAGTGTCCAGCAGGAACACTTCCCACCTGTGGGCAAATCTGTTTGATTACTGTGATGCCTACAAGGGCACAGTTCATCTTGTGTAAGACATGATGCACTGCGCAACACTAGACAAGAGTTCGCTTCCCAAACTCCAGCATTCTATTGCCCATATCCGAGCAGAACAGCCAGGAACCATAGTTCAGGTCACATGTCAGGTGGTCTATATGAACCATCCAGCAGTCCAATCCTCTTACAGCTTCCTGGTCACTTCTTGAAGCTTAGCTGTAAGCATTTAGGTAAGGGAGCACACGTGAGTACAGTGCGTTTCCACACCCACTACAGGGATGAGATCCCGAGTGCAGCCATGCGGCAGCTGGTATCTCAGCACCACACTAGTTCGAATGGAGTGTATGGAGCTGGATGTAGATTAACATCATACCCAGCATGAAGTAACAGCAGGTTAAGACCCTTGCACAAGGGCCCAACAGAGCAGAGTCACTCCTGAGACTCAAACCAGCAACCTTCCGATTGCCGGCACAAATCCTTAGCCTTGGAACCACCACAGCATTTGCTGTGGCAAATTCCCTGTATGTTACTTGGCCAATATATGTTCTATTCTTTTTTTCCTATTTTATATGGATTATTCAAGTCAAGGTTATTTACATTAAGAACTACAATGCGTTTAGTCATTCACTATAAATCTTGTAAGAGAGGGTCAAATGATTAAAAATCCGTAATAAAATACCAATGTACCGTCATCATGCCATAGCCGTCGATACTGGCGGAATAAAGAAATAAGAGGATGTGTGGAGTGTACCTGTGAATTACTCTTAGAAAGAGGAAACCGTAAAAACTTAAAATCTTACTTGAATCCTTGTCTGTTACTGAACTCTTTATTCCTGCATAAACTGATGAATATATAAAGCAATACTCATAAAAAGGCAATTGGTCATCAAATAATCGACGTTGTTGATATCTTTATTTTACATCATGCTCTTGACTGTTAGGTTTTCATGGCTGTTATTCGGAAGAACCATGGTAATCAAAACTATAGTACATTGTTAGAGGGGGTCAAACAAACAAAACTTTCCAGGTTTCTGAGTAGTTTCTGAGAAGCACCAGTGGCGGAATCACAGGCACAGATATCGACATTCACTTGCCGCAATGATGAAACAATCCTTATGTTTAGCGTTACAGTTTAATTTTACTTCTATCATTTTTGTGTGAAGTATCTTAATTAAGAGCCCATTGCACCCTAAAAACATCAGTTCTTCAGTCAAGTTCACATGATAAGTAAAGGTAATACAGTCTGAAGTCTTAGCTCCACATCAGTGAGTCTGTGAGTTTATATATCAGCAGCCAGATACGCACACACACGCACGCACACACACGCACACACGCACACACACACACACGCACACACACACACACACACGCACACACGCACGCACGCACGCACGCACACACACCCATTTGCACCCAGATAAACAAAAATATAAAGACAGGCAACATGACCTTAGTGTGATAAAGTGCCCTTTGGGTTCAGTGTTATTACAAAAAGGCAAAGAAATTAAGAGAAATTTCCACCTTTGCGTAAGAACGTGCTGCTAAGATGGTAACAATCACAGCTTCATCTTTGTTTTGTTAATTAATACTTGTTTAAAATCTACTACTTACATAACAAAAGTGATGAAAACGTTTTAAGAACTTAACAGGGCACATCAGAAACAGGGATAAGCATATTTATACAACACGTTTCACACAAAGCCTTTCCACAAACGCAATTTGACGTTTACCTTCCGTCGGGGGTTTTTAACCGATTAAGAAATATAACCTTTAATGTCTTGCATATACAAGGTACATTTTCATGCTGTTTACATAGCACTTCAATAACCAATTTATTTTTAATAAAGATATGCATCCATATTTTCTATGATTTGGAGTTTTGGACACAGTGTCTAAAATACAGAACACTTTACAGTACAAATACACTTTGTGGAGCATAATAATAATAATAATAATAATAATAATAATAATAATAATAATTACAAATCTAAAAATGATTATGAACATGTTTTTTTTTCCTTGACTTGAAAAGAAAGTTAAAAAATAATTGCTAAAAATAGTACACGTGGAAGGAAATATTCAAAATAAGGTGTAAATGAATGTGCCAGTGATAATCAGTGTTTGGCTGTTGTTCCTAAGATGACTGGTGGTGCAATTAACATTTTGTAAAAGTGGTTATTTCCCCATTCATTGAAGAGAGTGAAAAATGTAAAATAGGCACAATACCAACAGCATACTAATATGAAATAAAAGTAATTTAAATTAATCAGAAAGCCTCTCTGTGTCATACTAATTTAAAAAAAAAACAATAAATAAAAATAAATGTGTGAATTTGTGCTCCTTCAGCTTTCCAATTGAGTAGCGCTAAGCAGGCAAAAACAACCAGGGCCATGGAATTAATTCACTATACAGGTGTCCTAAGGTCCACAGCAACACGTATGTATACATATTCTAGCATATACGAACATATCTATGGCTGCTGTGACTTGCAGAGAAATTGCAGCTCATCTGAGGCCTACATCTAGTCAACACCTTCAAACCCCTGTGCATTTTCCACAGCCATCAGAAGTTTCTCCCGTAGGTCATCAAAGGACTCGTAGGCCGGCAGGTCCAGTCGATTGAAGCTGTAAAAAAAACACACCAAGTATTTCCACACAGGGATCGTTTGATGACAAATTCTGTAGCTAAATTAAAAAGGGCAGGACAATCACAACGATCTGTATTAAAGTCAAGTAAAATAAGCGTTACCAGGTTTTGTTAGTAATTTCTCACACCGTGTTCAGTACGCTCGAGGATAGTATATTAAATTATCATCCCTTCTAAAAATATGCAAAATAAAAATATAAATGTGCTTAATAGTAATAAATAACTGAGTCTATGTATACCAGGTATGAGCTCGGGGGAGCTTGTCAGGTGTTCCCCATTGCTCAATGGTAAACAGCTGTGGTCCGTTGGATCCTGGGAAAAAATAAACATTGATTAAATAAAAGGAGTTTTACAATATAGTGGCACTGCCAATACAAATGAAAAACGCTGACAGATTTTCGTATCGAACGTTCCTACATTTTTTCCCTTCTCCCTATGAACCAGTTTCCAATAATACAAATATCAAATGTCAAAGGACAGACAGATGCTAGACATAAATCTTGAATGTAAAAGCGCAACTATTTCTGCCCTAATGACAACTCTTACCATAAAGTTCAGCAAAGCCGTTCATGGGGACACGAGAAGTCCCGGTGACAAACTGGAGCAAACGAATCCGTTTCTCTGCATCCATCAGCAAGACAGCCTGCAGAAACACGACAGAGATTACGAAACCAGCCACTTAAAGAAAGATGCTCATAAACTGTGCTCACCCAACAGGCTAAGAAAGGCCTCTTCAAATCTAGACCTCGATTCCAAATCCAGGCCGTGTTTTCAGTTCTCCCAGGGAGTTAGTTTAATAATTACTGATTCTGATTGGCCACAGAGGCTTTACACCTGGTTCACAGGTAACGTAAGACTGGAAAATCAGCAGTGCTCTGCCTTTGAGGACTGTGACTTGAACAGTCCTTATCTAAGGTAAAATGTCAAAAGAGACACAGACAAGCAAAAAACACACATCTTACAGAATACATGCGATTTATAATGTACTACTAGAAGATTCAATTGTTCGACTACAGCTACCATTACTCTGTAAATCCTCTGTACTGGTATGCACTTCCAGTTCATTATTATACCAACGATTGCAGTAAGGCTGGCAGAAACTCCTAGATTAACTTTTTGTGAAGTTGCAAATGGCTGAGTTTAGATTACACTCTGGTCACAACTCATTCCCTATGGATCACAATTTACTCAAATATAAGAAATTCTCCTGCAAAGGTTTCACCAAAATATAATTACATTTCTACCTAAAGATACCACAAAGATCTGAGGTAATAAACATACAATGAAAAAAACAAACAAGCCATTCATAATGACCTTAACCTCATTTAAAGAGAGATAAAAAGTTATATCTTATGTTTAGTTTAAATAATAAAAAACCTTACTGGTACAGTTACAGAACTTATGGCAATTATTTTAAGTGAAATGTAACCATGTGTACTGAAAGAGAGCTCAGACTGACAGTTACTGATAAGCAAGGCCAGTGTCATCTTTTCAACTCTTTCATCTAAGTAAACATTCCAGATACATCAAACAGACTTTGATCTCAATCAGCTATTCACAAAGTGTACAGAACAAACTACCCAAACAAGGTCATAATTAGTGCATATGTCTAATACACATCATCCAGAATTAAGGTTAAATTCAGATATACTTCAAACACTTTTCCACACCAAGTTTTTTTTTATTTAGAAACAAAACATTGCTTCCCAGTAAGCTGTGCACTACAAAAAATAGCTAATTTGTTTAGGTGAAACTATTATTTTTTTCTTCTACAGGCCTGTCAAGCCATTACAAAGTATAGCTGAGATTTCAATATGTGGGGAAAAAATTACTAATGTACCCACAAGAATTTCGGACAACTGGGAATGAAATATTCTGAATCAAAAACTTACCTTCCAGAACCACTGGATGACTGGGTGATTAGGGCAGTATCCATTCTTGTAAATCGTATGCTGTCTCCAGTCATTAACATCCACATCACCAAGGCCGCACATTAGCAGCTGAGGGAAGAAAGCACAGGATATATCAAGATACGTTGAGAAGAATATCTGAGATTATGACTTTACAGAAACTTAGTCTTTGCTGAAGTGGTGAAGTTAATTCGATGAAGTAAGCCAAGGTGGTAATATCATTATCATTACATTGGACGGGAATGCAGTTAACTTTGCAAGAAGCAAAGTCGGATGTCAGGCATGAACAAGAAATGCGTTATTATAAATGTGACAAATAACAGCTTGAGGTAAGAAAAAAAAAACTAAAGGAAGAAATGAACAAGTGACTAAAACAGTGACGGGTAATGAACAATACCTCCAGCTCATTTTCATCAAATATCTTAATCAGGTCAATAAGGATGAGTTCCGTGAATCCCTGTGGGCAAACACAGAATACACATTCTAAGTCTATTCGGAAAAAAATTCCGTACATTTATCATTAATAAATGTTACCTATTCAGCATATTCACTACACATTAGGGGCTGAATACATTGCTTTCTTTCCCAGCAAAAAACTATATGCAAACAGACCTGTTCACAAATCAAGCAGACTCATGTGTCTGCAAACTACTCTTAATATACTTCTGCCACCTAGTGGCCAGACTCGAACAACATTTCATTAAATATGTCATTACCTCCAAAAATGCATTCATTTGCTTCTGGACCCTGTTTACAAACCTCCACTGAATAACAAGACTGTGAAACAATAAGAAACAATGACGTTAACACACACTGTAAGAAACAACATTAAAACTTTACAATTGATACAACACTTGCAATAGTACAAGGATCTGCAATGAAATCATTACTTACTCTATATATTCCTTTTTGTTGTCATTTGTGACGACCAATTCTGAGCCGCTGGGTTTCAGATCCACCTGATATGTCTAGGGGGGATAAACAGCAAACCCATGTGCATCCTCAATAATACTGACACATTCAACTAAACATATAACATTCTGATTATGTATGGGAAATAAGAGCTGCCTGAATACATAACACGCCAGCAGAACTGCAGCTGAAATTCACTTCTAAATATTATATCTTACTTGTGTCACACCAGCTTATAAATAATGCATATTTAAAATGACTATGAAAGGGACTGTAATTACACCAGTGCTTTCACTATATGGTGAACATCAAGTATCAGAAAAAAGAAAATGTCTTCTATATTTCAGTTAGTTTTTTTTTTTATATCATGTGCTATGTTTGTTAAAGTAAATGCTATTGGTATTATTTCATAATGACCACAAATAGCTCCTGCATATACTATATTTTAACATAAAAAAGTAAAAATTTAAAAAAGGCAATGTCTGTGCAATAATTGATCGGAATACATATAATATTTTAGCCTGTCATGCTTTTTGCTTTAGTTTATGTTCCATTCAAACACAGGTGAATTACCTGACCAAAATTTTCCTCATCAATGCAAAACCGCAAGTCCAATTCCGTGGGGTCATTCTCCAAAATCCATTTTAGTGAGTTGTAGTATTCACTGTCCTACAAACAAAAAGGTCGAAAAACACAAAAATAAACCTCAAAAGGTAAACCTCAAACTGAAATATATGTTCACTGTGTTCCAAATGATGCAATTCCTATAAAAATAGCTGGTGATTTTCATTAAAAAATCATTAAAGATATGTTTACATTTGATTTTATTAATTGTTTAACACAAAACTGGCAAACTTCTGATACCACAGAGCTACACGCCATCCTCTATATTTTTAAAGAATGTAAAGCGCTATCTTACATGATGAATGAAGGCTGTAGTAACTAAGTCATGATCTAACATACTGCTTGATGAATACAGATTTTCAAAATGCAAAAACAGAAACCAAGGCTACGTATTACAGAACTTGGACAACAAATTCTGAGTGATAAGTTTACTGCAACTGAGACAGCAAGTAATATGAACAATAACAACAACAACAATAATAATAATAATAACAATTGCAATAAAAAAAATAATGCAGATTCTGGTTTAATGTATGTATTTATGAGACAGACAATAAGGACAAACTTATTGGGACACACCTTTTAATCATTAAACTCAGGTATTTCATTCAGACCCATTGCCACAGGTGTATAAAGTCAAGCACCTAGCCATGCAGTTAGATTTACGAATATTTCTGAAAGAATGGGTCGTTCTGAAGAGCTCAGTGAGTTCAAGCACGGTACTGTCATAGGATGCCACCTTTGCAATAAGTCAGTTTGTGAAATTTGTTCTGTTTGCTAGATATTCCACGGTCAGCTGTAAGTGGTATTATTGCAAAGTAGAAGCGTTTAGGGACAACAGAAACTCAAGTGGCAGGGCATGTAAAGTAACAGAGTGGGGTCGGCAAGTGCTGAGGCGCAGAGTGCGTAAAAGTCACCAATGCTCTGTTAGTTCAATGACTGAGAAGTTCCAAACTTCCTCTGGCGTTAGCCTCAGCACAAAAACTGTGCATTGGGAGCCTCATGGAATGGGATTCCATGGCCAAGCAGCTGCATGCAAGCCTGACATCATCAAGCGCAATGCCAAGCGTCTGATGGAGTGGTGTAATGCACACCGTCACTGGACTCTGGAGCAGTAGAAACGTGTTCTTTGGAGTGATGAATCACATTCTCTGTCTGGCTGATGGATGAGTCTGGGTTTGGCAAATGCCAGGAGAACGTTACCTGCCTGACAGCAGTGTGCCAACTGTAAAGTTTGGTGGAAGAAGGATAATGGTATGGGACTGTTAGCCCCTTAGTTCCAGTGTAGGGAACTCTTAATGCTTCAGCATATCAAGACATTTTGGACAATTCTATGTTTCCAAATGTGTGGGAACAGTTTGGGGAAGGCCCTTTTCTGTTTCAGCATGACTGTGCCCCAGTACACAAAGCAAGGTCCATAAAAAGATGGTTGGGTGAGTTTGATGTGGGAGAATTTGATTGGCCCACACAGAGCCCTGACCTCAACCCCATCGAACACCTTAGGGTTGATCTAGAATGGAGATTGCGAGCCAGGCCTTCATGTCTAACATCAGTGCCTGACCTCACAAATACTCTTCTGGATGAACGGGCAAAAATTCCCACAGACACACTCCAAAATCTTGTAGAAATCCTTCCCAGAAGAGTTGAAGCTGTTATAGCTGCAAAGGGGGAATAAATCTGTATAGATGCCTATGGATTTAGAATGGGATGTCAGCAAAGTTCCTGTAGGTGTAATGGCCAGGTGTCCCAGTCCATGAAGTGTATAACTGCAATTACTAACTATTAACCTTTGAGTTCTTAACCAGTATGTTATTCACTGTTGGGGAGCTACCTTAAATCAGCATATAAGTTGACTAATGCGAAAAGACAAAAGCAGCTAGATTTTTCTTAGACAAACTGCTCTTATTCTGAATAACATATAATTGAAAATCATCATGATAGTTTCTTGTGTTTAGAGATATAGTGTGTTTAGTGAGGGGGGGTTTCTATGAGACACTTCTTAGTCCTTAATCGATTGTGATTCTACAGGCAACTTCACTAAGACACCATGCGACAATTAATGCAGATTGTTGTCCAGTATCACCTACGTTCTTTTATATGGCTACTGCTGCTAGAGGACTCAAATTCTCGCAAGGAACGGAAATCAAGAGACGATTACAGCCGTGTTGTGAGGAGTATATTTACCTAGTGGTCTACAGAGTCACAGTAAGACACCACATGTACTAAATGCATGCACGTTAACTAAAGCACGTCTTACCACTGACTCCATGTCCTTCAGTGAAATCTGCTTGCCAAGCATCATCTTATAGAAGGGTCTGATGAAGAAACCTTAATAAAAGTAATGATAAATAAAAATGTTCATGAAGGATTACAGTGGTATATAAGATTATATTATACATAAAAGTAGCAGTGTTACAAAATAAAAAAAAAAAACAAGCACCAGAAAAAGTCACCACGCACCAAAAAAACAAAACAAAAAAATAGCGTAAAATCACTAGCTGGCAAGAACACGACACCCCAGTGAGAGGAAGAGCCCGCAGGTTAATTCTATAATGAGCGCACATTATCGCACAGGGGTCAAACTAAACAGAACAGCTGCTCAGAGAGCCAACAGCAGCAGAGTCAGCAGGAGACTGCAGAGAGTACCATCGAGCAGCTTCCCGTGGAACACCGCCATCCCAGCCACACGGCCGATGAACTTGAAGTAGGAGAGGTGATCTTCATTACAGAGCCCAGAATTGGGGTTAATCTGCAGCGTGTAGTTATCTCTGGGGGGAACAAGCATGGAGTGAATGGGGACGTGAAGAGTATATTAAAAACGCAGAATTTATTTCGATCTGTTAACCTCACGCTAATTAAACGAAAACCCTATTTATTAAACTTGTTCTGCAGTTTATGCTCCTTAGTTTAGTATCAGAGCTGCGTGCTGCACAGTTTCACATCCCCCAGCTTTTTTCTCCACAAGGTGGCACACCAAAGCAGAAACAGCAGTGGCAAGATGGAGAAACCCCTATTCACAACGGGGGCTCATGATTACTCTAGAGCAGCTTATGAAGTCTGAGAGTGAACAAAAATTACGTTACTAAAGTTTTACGTTAAACTATCTTTTCATTTCTCTTAATTAAAAACTGAAACTCTGCCCATGTGCTTATTCATTCAATGCACCCCCCATGTTATATATTTCTTTTCTCTACTGGTTTTCAAAAATGTTTTAAAAATGTTTTGTTAAGAAATGTGTACCCTGTAATACTGTTCTACCCTGATGCCCCCCTACCCAAACATTTGTACGGACTGACAAGTTTTTGCAACCTAGAGAAGTCAGAAGCAAGTTCACATTCAAAGCCACATATGGTGTGATCAAAACCCATGTGCTGAAGAATTAAACTAAATTCAAAGGAATGTGTTTGGTCCATGAACGCTGGCAATGGTAGCAAACACCCTTCTCCCCACCCAATAAGCCGGACATTTACTCACGTGGCTGAGTATTCAAAAAGACCATAGTAGGGGTTGAACATCTCCTTGGACAGTAAGAAGAACCACTCACGGGCCACGCCCCCATAGTCCAGCCCCTTTTCTGATTCAAACTCGATCCAGAGCCGTGCCTTGAGGATATCCGGCCTTTTAAGAGACATGATGCGACGGTACGATTCCTCAAAGATGTTGTTTCTGTGCAGCTTCATCTCAAACCTGTTGGGAATGTCTGCCTGAGACAAGACAGTTAGAAGCAACAAATTTGTACCAGGGCCACCTGTGCATGTTTTTTTTTTTTTTTTAGTTAGTATTTCTTCTGTGGCTTTTACACACATAATTATAAATGGGTTTGTTAAATTGGAAAAATTATTTTGAAATCCTGTCTTACTGGTTTCTTTAATTTCTTCCTGAAATAGTCATACTTCTGCTTGAATTCTCTTGAGTATGGCACAGCCTAGAACAAAACACACAAACAATCACAAAAAAAACAACACAATATAGTGTTGAGCCAAATAAATGCCACAATCATTCCTGATTGTACAGGAATGTACGTACAGGTCCAGTGATGGCTGGATTTTGTAGGCGAGGGTCCTCCCATTGTGTGTTTTTAGAGTCTAATAATGACAAAGTAAACCTTGGGGTTAACACAAAAACAGAAAGTTTCTCGTTTAAAGATCCCTTTAGCAAACAAATATTGAAGACTCAGTAAATGTCATGTTCATGGATGGTACAACAGATCTGCATTTAGTTTTAGACAGAGGGTTAAATGTAATTTAAATTTTTAGTTAATTTTAGGATAACATGCAAACTCCACACAGACACAAATTTGAAAATTTGAACTAAGATTAATGGAGTTCCATTTAAAAACAGGATGCGCAGATACATTACAGTATAGAAGCCTTTACTCTAGCCATTTGCCAAAAGTGGCGCGTCTGTGTTTTCGCTGGTGAGGAGTTTGGTCGAACATAACAAAGAAATGATCCGCAGGAATGAAGTAGTACAGTCTTACTGTGGTCAATGTAAAATGTCCTTCCATCAGTATGAACACGCTCCTCCCAGCCAGGCTACAGAAAGAGGGAGAGAGAGAGAGAGAGAGAGAGAGAGAGAGAGAGAGAAAGGCAGAGAGGGGGAATAAGAGAGAGGGGACATACTCTGAAATCACCTGATATGGAAGCAAACGTGTACAGTGAAACAGTGACAGAAGCCACAGACCAGGTCACAATCCAATAAGGGAGAGGTTAGTTTAAGCCCAGGCCCCTCTCCCATCCCTGGGCTTCAGGATGTTCTTTGCACTTTTTCTCATTAATGAAAGATAAAAAAATAAAAATTAAAAAAATTAAACTGCACGGGCCCACAGAAGAAAGTCCACTCCACGAAAGGCAATGCTCATTAAGAGGATCCACTCGCATGCAGCTGACAACAAGGCGTGTTCACTCTTCTGCAGCGGAAAACCTCCCCAGAGCAGGGGTACCACATGGCCTTTTTTAATTTCACACACACGTGGGGCAGTTTAGTTGTCTGATGCCCAAATGTCTGCGCAAGTGAAGGCTGTGTGCAGCTCTGAGAGAGGACAGGGGGGGATTGTAGAAAGAAAAGAGGACAATGAGACACAGTCCATGCCAGTTATAAGTGCAGACTGCAGCCAAACGGGTAGGGTTGGGGCGGGGGGGGGGCGATCTGCACTTGCATTCAGCACCAACCTCCTCTAGCAGGTTCTGCCAAAAGACACGGCACACAAGATGTCCCACGCCATGGAGGGAAACAAAAAAAAACACACCACCAGCCCATGAGACATCACCACTCTGCCTCATCACAAAAACCTTTTTTTTCCGTGCCAAAGTGTCCAAAACCATAGAAAGCAAATTTTAATGAAGCCACCTCTTAAATTCCTTTCAGAGGCATGATCTGTATAGCAGCATGACAGCCATGCTGCCAAGTTAAACTCTGGTGAAAACACAAAGCAAACTTGGTTGGTAAAGCAGAAGGTGATGAAGCAGAGCTACTCTCAAAACTGTATGGACTCTTAAAAGTTAGCTTCTTTATGTGGTATTTCAGCTACAAAACTCCACATCGATCTCTTCCAGGAACATGAAATCAGGCAAAGATATCTTAAAGGACGCTTTCGATCCAAACCTGGTTAAGCTGCCGCACAGATGTTCTATAGATTTCCTTTAAATGAATTTATTCCAAAATAAAACATAAGGAAGACTCATAATTACTACAAATGTAATATAAGTTAGGGCCCATGCTTAAGACCAGACGGCTATTTAAGGCTTAAGTAATATTTAAGCTTTACAAATGTACAACGATGCCCATCAAGACAAATTTCATATTCATTTTAGGTACCTCATGTGAGTGATTCATTTCTGATGGGTGGAACCTACTAGGAAAACACGACCACTAGACATATTTAACATATTTCAGTGCTATGACCATTACTGTGGGAAAACAATTAGAAAATGCAGGGAAAACTCAAATACTTGAATATCTTCCTGAGCTTCAGATAAATCGTTTCATACTTACAGGAAGTGGGCCTAGATCACCAGGATCCAGAGTAGCCTTTGTCCTCATATTCACAGGATACTTTAATCGTGGGTCTTCCTGCACAGACAAAATATCATCCGATTTCATTTCAGTGAATTGTCCAAAAAACGGGAAGAGAAATCCTATGATCATTGTGTTTGTCCTATAAATTTAATCATACATCAGCCAAGATATGGTTACTCTTTGGAAATCTCCCAAATCAAGCCTGTAATCAACACAGTACAGACAAGTAATTCAATTATTCTACTGAAACAAGAAATGGCAGATCTCATATGCATAGCAACGAGTTAAATATTAAAAGTATTGACAAACCAAACCTGCATAACAAGCCAATTATTCGCTAATATACAATTACTTGCTTTGTCTCGTTCAATGTCTCGGCAAGAGATGACAAAACGCAGAACAGCTAAAAATGTACAGCTAATGCACCCCAGGATCTGTTTCACAGAAGCCTCCAAGCACTTTAGACTTAACAATTATCAAACGATTATAGTCTGATATTAATAATGACATACTGAACCCCCAAGGGGGGCATACTGGTCAAAGGTAGGTGTGACCCTACCACAGGGATCCAGGCTCAATCCAGACTCAATTCCTGCTGTACCGCATTAGGCCAGGAGAACACTAAACTGGCCTCTGTTCCACTGGGCGAGCCAGATATGCACAGCAATGTGTCCCGGGTGCCTACGGGCTGTGGGTGAGACTGACTGAATAGCACACTCCTCTAGATGTGTCACTCCTCCAGAGGGATTGTGTTCGTGTCTTCACCCATCCTAATCTGGCATGGGAATCATTCCGGGGGGAGAACTATGGAAAACGGGATATTTGGCTGCTTGATGTATAGCCAAACTAATTAATTTAAAACACGCTAAAGCACTGTTTCCCAGCTCAGTCCTCAGGGACCCCCAGATAGTCCAGGTTTTTTGCACCCTGCCAGACAGCCAATATTTCCCTCCCAGCTACCCACTGTGCGCTACGAATAAGCGAAAACGTGGACTGTCTGTGGTCCCTGAGGACTGGGTTGAGAAACACTACACTAAACAAAACTAAAAAAGAAACATAATGAAACGAGTCAATCAAATTACGCTATGGCCAAAGATTGACAAGATGCAGTGCCGCTTGTTAACACTAAGGGGCGCACACAGACCCTGTAAAGCAATCCGAAACACAACACCCGCTGGGCCATTAGCAGCGTACATCTGCTCCATCAAAGGCTGGATTGTGACCTAAGCTATTTACACTGGAAGCTGCCTAAAGCTGAATATGATGAAAATCTACCTAACAAGGAAAGGTAATGCAGGATGGTGAGAAGAGCACCAGATAAAACGTAACTAGGAAAAGAAACATGCTATCAACAAGTAAGGAAAAAAAAAATTCTACACCCACTTGTCCTATACCTACAAGTTAAATTACTTAATAACATAACTTGCTTCTAATTACTAAACAGACATAACTGAATATCTATAGACCAAACACAAACAAGTCAATAATCATAGTAAGCGATTAATTTAGTTTTTGATCTTTTACTCCAAGGATAAGACAAATAACATATCCAGCCATCTATTTCTCACAAATCCAGCGCGGGGTACTGCTGGGCCTGGACCAAATCCCAGGGAACACATGGCACGATGCAGGGGACACCCTGAACATTTCCGATCCATGGCTGGGGTCACACTCAATCACAGTCTTGGGGCAGCTGAAAGTCACTGATTCATCTGCCACATTTTCTAACAACGGCTGGGAATCGGAGGATCCAGAGTTCTTCCAGAGGGCACCAGAACATGCCCATTCATAATCATCCTTAAGCTTTGCTGAATGAATGCTGTGCCTAAATGCAGGTTACAACACTGACGGAAATCCTACTGCAAGTCCAAAGCAAAAGGCACTGCATTATACCTTTTAGAAGTACCTAAATATTCAAACTATACAACCATGCATCTCATCCTGTGCTGTCAAATATAGGGCTGCCACTGTCGATTATATCAATAATCCAGTAATATACTGATTAATTTGGCGATTCATTGAGTAATCGTTTAGAAATAATAATATAATATACATATAATATATACATATAATATATACATGTGTCACACAAAGTCAATTTAGGCACTCCAATTTATTTGAGTTGCATGTTTCTGGACAGGGGAAGAAAACCAGAGGATCTGCTGAAAAGCCACACGCACACAGGGTGAATAAGAAAACTCCAATCAATGTAGAGTAAGCCCGGGTTTTAGCCTAAACATTTTCAAAAACACTTATTCGATGAAGATTCTAATGTAGTAGGCAGATACATTCATTATTAAAGCCATGAAGTTATTTAGCAGCTACAAGGACAGATGATGTTAAAAAGCTCTCCGTTCTAATGCTAATTTAATAAACACAAATGGACAGCACTTATGGTAGTTTTGCCTGCTCTGGTGGTCCATTGTCCAGAACAGCTCCTATGCGTTTCCTCTTCAGGAGCTCATGCATAGCGCTGGTGTACAGCACTATAGTATGCCATCGCACTTTGCACAGTGTGAAACCACCTTTTTGTTTTGGTATAATTTGAAAGACCGTATTATGAGACTCAGGCTAAGGCACTCCTTGGGAGTCTTCTCTGTTGTCTCAGTGTATGCTCCAACCGCGGTGAGCGATGTCTCGTCAAGAGAGACATTTTATTCGCAATTTCGCTTGGTGGTTGATGGGTGCCCACAAGGTGACACTCCTCTGGTCATGGGTGACAATGCGACCACTGGCACTGACAGGGCTGGCTATGAGGATTGTGTCAGTGCCCACGGGTCTGGTGACAGGGGTGAAAGTGGCTCCATGCTCCTCGACTTTGCGAAAGGTCAGGGGCTGCATGTCGCTGGATCCTGGTTCCAACGCCCTGAGCCGCATCGTTGGACTTGGTGCTCCAATACTGGTGGTGCGGCGAAGATCGATCGATCACATCCTCGTGGGCAGACGCTGGAGTGCCCAGTTTGTGAATTCTGACCATAGATTTGTTGTTGCTACTCTGAAGATTCAGCTTAGATCCAGGAGGCTACCACCTACTAGGAGTAGGAGTCTGGACTTAGCCAAACTCAAAGATCAAGCGGTTTCTGATGAGTTTGTACACAATTTGTGTGAGGAACTTGCAGGCTTGGGTGCGACTACTGACTCCAATGTAATGTGGGAGACCTTCCGTGATAAGACCCTAAAGGTTGCTGAGGGTTACATTGGTGTCGTCAGTGTTCCCAGAAGGTGGTGTTTCATCTCACAGGGCACCCTGGATATTATCGAGAGGAGTTGCATTGCACAGCTTTATGGCAACTCCGGTCTGTACTGGGAACTGTGGAGGATGGCTGTGAGGGCTCTGAGGGCAGATAATGAGCGTTTGTTAGACGAATCTGTGAGCATGTGACACAGCATCTGTGGTTCAGTGACCCATGTCCTGCTTACAGAGGAATCGAAGCATTACGTACATCTGAGTCTGTTCCTCGGAGACTTGCAGTCAGGGCAGG
>JAAGVU020000113.1:18355994-18381194 GCA_011763525.2 Mormyrus iriodes | reverse complement strand
CTGGAAAAAATTAAGAGATCACAGCAAAATTTATAGTTTCACTCATTTTTCAATTTATGGGTATGTTTCTGTGTAAAATATATATATATATATATATATATATATATATAAATTTTTTTTATAAACTCCAACCTGGCTCATCTCGGTTTCTCATTGATGAAGGGCGTCTGCCTCGCTATATGGGACTTCAGTCCAGCATCTAGGAGCCTGATACGAACTGTCCTAGCAGTGCATGTCACACCACTTAATGTTTCCCATTCCTTCTGAAGGTCACTTGAGGTCATTCTCCGATTTATGAGGCCCTGCCCGACACGTTGACGCCATCTCTAGCATTAGAAAGTCACTTCCACCCTCTACCTGGCTGGTTTCTGGTCGTTCCCAGTGTCTCCTGCTTCACCACTTTCTTGTGTATTGCGGTCTTAGAAGCTTTGAGTGTGGAAGCAGTCCACTGCTCAGGTTAGCTTTCTACCAGCAGAACCAGGATTAAACCAGGATTTAAAAATGCAGATTTAAAAAAATAAATAAAAAATTAGAATGGTCTCAATTATTTTCAGAGCTGTATATATGTGTATATACATAGGGAGAGATCAAACAAGAACTGGTCTAAGATTAAAAAAAATAATAAAAAGATGAAAACGCTCAAACCTTATAAGAAAGATGCGGAAGCGTCATCAAAAATCATGTTACACCAACATTTAAACACCAATCCAAACAAACTCCATGTCTGACCACAGGAATGACTGCGAGCTAGTATTTACGTAACAGTAAATGGGACTTATTCCATTAATAGATCAGTGTGTTCGTGAGTGCTGCTAACATGCACAGAGTGTTGCAGAATCAGTGCCAGAGTAAGGAGAGCCTAACAAGGAAATCACCTTCTATGTTTAGCTTTCCTTCATTTTTTTCCCCTGCAGAAAGATGAGCACTGCTCTCTATTCCCCTGCTTCTTAAACAGCTACCTTAAACAAAAGGCTATAACACAGAACAGCTATAACAACTGAAAACCTGACGCTGAGATACATTTAAATTAAACACATGATCAATAAATAACTACAAACTTAGAAATATGGATATTTAAAAGTTTAGATTTTTAAAATAGAATTCTGTACAATAAGCAATTTCCCTATGGGATCAATAAAGTTTTTTCTAATTCTGATAAACTATAGTAAATAAAAAAACCCTCAACAATAAATTGTACATCAAAGATTTATTACTAATTTCTAAACACAGCACTGTACTGTGCAGTCTGAATGTTAAATTACCTTGGCGTTTCTTATCTAGACATATTTATATAACATGCAAACCATCTAAGTTACACCCCTGTATATACAAATTTACTACTGTACACACTGGGAGCACTACGTCTTGGACCCATTTTTAAAAATGTAAAATTACCAGCACTGGGAAGTTTAAAAGTCACCATGAGAAATGACAGATTCCACAGTCACTCAGACAGCTAACGCATGAGTGCGGCTGACTGCCGAGACACAGATGTGTGGCATACCCAAGCCACAACTTTAATAGTAATGATATAGTATGCACTTACACTAACAAATATAATGTATCACTAATATTTATATGATTTTTTGTGATCTGAATCATTTTCAGTATTGTTTTCGGCTTAGGCGTCATGTTTGAGTTTCTGCGATGTTTCAGCAAACTCCAAAAATCTTCACTTTTAATTGTTCACAGCCAACTAGAGAATAACCGGAATCACGAACGTCAAGTCCGAGAATGCAAAGGGCTTACTGTCGTGATTCTTAGTTCCTTCCCTGTTTTCCCAGCTATATTACTGTCAGCTACAGGGATATCCCTAGAAGTCACACGGTTGTGTTTGCATTCCCATCAGATATTTTCCACTTCTAACAGGGATATAACCTCTCGAGTTTCTCTGGGTAATTGC
The DNA here is from genome assembly GCA_011763525.2 of Mormyrus iriodes. NCBI lineage: Eukaryota > Metazoa > Chordata > Actinopteri > Osteoglossiformes > Mormyridae > Mormyrus > Mormyrus iriodes. The sequence goes on along the minus strand of JAAGVU020000113.1, from coordinate 18,379,291 downwards.
ATTCACTCTCAGGGCGTTACTGGCTCCTAATAAAGCAGGGCGGACCTTCAAACAGTTGATCTTTCCGGAGGAAAAAAAGAAATATAAAAAGTACTCACTGGCAAATGGCTGAGAGGCACATCAACCTGTCCCAAGAAATCATCTCTCGTCTGCATAAATAAACACACACAGAAAGGAAAAATCAGAAAGTGAAAAAACAGCATTTTAACACATTTTAAATCTTTATCTGTTATAGAGGAAAGCATCCAACTTCCAACACAGCTGGAATAGAGAAACCCTGAACATGACAGTCGCGTGATGCCAGTGTTAAAACGTGTATCTGAGGAGGTACAGCGAGAAGCAAAAAGCCGCTAAACCCACAAGATTCATTTCACAGGGGTGGGGGGGGGCCCATGACCAAGAGATGCCCAAAGCACAGGGACAAGCAGGCAGAAGGTAGCACCTGTGAGTGCGTAAGAAAAAAAAAAAAAAATCACGTGCATATCAGTTGCTCATCTGGCCACTGCCGTCAGCGTGAAATGATTCACGTCTCGTCACTCAGACGCATTACCTGTCCCCTGTTGGAAAGCCCATTCGTGGAGGAATCGTGAGCAATGTGGGCCTGTGTGTGGAATACAACTGATTTAGACAACAAGGAGTACAAGTACAGGCCCCAGCAAATAACTGACTCCTGAGATGGGCGTAGCTTAGTGAATGTTTTAGTTCACGGACTGCGGCCTTTGCGTGTGTTTGGCCTTTGCTGGTTCAGGTTCTTTTTCACATCAAGTCGATGCTTGTTGTGCCGCCTAAAAAATTTAATTACATAAATAGATTACATACACAAATTACACTGCTGTAAAATCTAATTTAGCCTATAACAGAAATTAAGGTTGTGTCAGTTACACTGCCAACGTGATGAAAGCACGCCAGACAACCAGGTATGTTCCACAGCATTGCATGAGGGCGTCAAACAACATCTCCATTCTTGGTATTCATGCATTCATAATTATCACCGTCAATCAGCAGCACTCAAAACCTGACGCAAGGCACAGAGACAGGAGGAGGACTATATAATGACTACCACTATTGCTCGATAATGACTGGGTGGAAGAATTAAAATGCCATCGGTGAGATCCTGGCTTGGATGCCAGCCTGCGGCATTTCTGAAAGCCTGGAAGTCAATGTCTATTTTTGGTCTTAGTCTCTCTGTAGTAGAAGAGCCTACCCTCCAGTCACAGACTCCCTTCCACACTCTTAAAAATATTATAACTCGCTGCCATAAACTGCACTTAACCGTTGTGTATTTTACTTCTTCCGTTCTAAATTCTAGATTCTATAGAATTTATCCTCATTTTGAAAATGGACTGGGGTCACTTAGACCCCCAAAATAACACAGGGGTTAAGTGCTGAAGTCCTGAATACATCCTCTATTGGCAGGTTATATATAATGTATGTGGTCAATCAACAATTAGTATAACAATGACAAGCATATAGTTGCTATCACTCACATAATTAAACTTGAATATTGTTTAATTCAGTCAATTTCAAGGTCTTTTCACCCTCAGAGGTCATCAGACGAGATTCCTATTTAGATGGTGTTTAAAGAGCTTGCTTTCTTGTGACGTATACTGACTACTTGCATGTACACTCGGAAATTTCTCCACATAAAAAATACGTTATGTCAAACTAAGCAAGAAAGCAGCATATGAGAAATTCAAAGCAAGATACTGGATCAGCGACATCTTATGATGTTTCCCTGATCTCCTTCCCATTGTACGTAGAATTTGGCAAAATATCACCGATAAAACAAGAAACTCTGAAAAGAGCTACTAGAACATTATCATTTTCACTATGGGAATTTCTGCTCACAAAAGATTCTTACCTGAAGTTGATTTTTAATACTTGTTTACAAAAGGGCAAAGACTGGGGGAAAGTACTTGATTGTTAAATCACAAAGGTCACCTTTTCCCCAGTGCAGACAACAACCTGCAATGTCTTATCAGCATGCGTTTAAACCTTAACCATGCACAAGAGGATGGCAGCAAGCCATTAATCGGGTCTGACGACCTACAAACCAATCGTTTCTTAAATGTTTTTCACGTTCTGTACTGAATGCACGTCCTTAACACAAGAGCTCCCAGTCAAGTGAGAAGGCTGCAGAATCACGACACAGTGGCAGCACAGCTTGCTGGTGCCACTCAGTATCATATTTTACAGCCAGAAAGAGAGAGGTGCATGTAATGAGCAAGACATCCGTACAGGGATCAAAGGGAAAACTGAGTCAGGGTGGGCCGCAGGAAATACACACAACCTGCCATGGGGCCTGCAGCAGACAGGCCTGATTTACACTGCCACGGAGCCACAGCAGTGGCGGACTGCCTGAAACAGCTCCTAAAACAAATCCTGCACTTGCACAGCTACAAAAATAAGTAGGACCCCCTTCCATCAATTATAGCTGCAATCTATATGGCAGACAAACTCTGAATGCAAGTCGCATGTACTTTCTGCATTCATTCAAATATTACTGTAGTTTACATACTATCATGTGCTTAGAATGAAAATAGAGCTGTAGTTAAAGAACGACAGACTTGTGGTCTTCTGTGGAAAACTAATTCATAACAACTCGCACAGCAAGTGGGGGGCTATCTCAGAAGGATGGATCAAAAGGCCTTCACTGTTTTTTGTTATACCACCTGACTCCATTCCCAGTCTTTCCATACACTTGTATGTTCTGCTTGTTCCATAATAATAATAATAATAATAATAATAATAATAGACACTTTATTGATCCTTATAGGGAAATTCTCTTTCCACCTACCCAATCTTGCACTCCATGAAACACATGTAGGTGAGCTGGACATTAAATACTACACTCAAAGTCCCACAGACATGTGGATGTTCTACTGAGGCTGGGTTCAAACTGACAACCTTCAGATCACAGGAACAGACGCTTAGCCCGCTGAGCCACACGCTGCCCCCGACAGTAATCCAGGGGTCCTTCTCAGTGCCGAACAGAAACATCCATGCCGCAGGGTGCTTGTATGTGGAGAGTTATTGTGTATTTAATGTATTCAGAGATTGTGCTGCCCTGTTCCTCCATACTCCCAGTCACACCCCAAAAAGTAATGAAGTTTTGTTTAGCCAAGGGCTGAGACTGTCGCACAATGGCCAAAGAAAAACATAAATCACTTTTGCTCATTAGACGCGGACAGAATAGGGCAATGTGTCACCATATGTCTTAGGCGATTATACCGAAAACCGTAACACGATGCTCTCAGCTCCAAGCTGACCTCCATTTAAGTGTCACTGCTCCCTCCTTTTTCCAGTCAGAACTAAATAAATGTGTCATTGTTTTACTCAGTCTCTCTTCCTTAATGACATTCTCCTCTTTACACATCTTTCTGAAGAGTGCTTTTTTTTTTAAAGTCCTTATCCAGAAGTGCACCCCTTGACATCACTGAAGTCAGCCCATGCATTAATGAAGACCTATACCCACGCACCAGCCTATGTACTCTGCAGACAGGCTACATGACCATTGTAACCCCGGTGCTATAGTAACTCTCTCTTTATGACACTTCTCCCATTCCAAAGTGTCAGCATTTCTCACTAGCTTGTCATTCCCCCAACATATCACCTCTGCTATCCACCCCTGTCACAATGTTCTTCACGGTATCTTCCCTGCATCACTCACATATAAACTTCCACCCAGCTCGCTTATTGTGTACACACAAGCGTACACTGAGCCCCTGTCTAGTGCGAAGGTTAAGTGTATACATACAGCACACCTTCACCGCTTAAATGCTCCTCATCCTCACAGCGTACCCTTTTCCCCACATCCCTGCCCCCCCCCCATCCTGCTCCTGGAGACTATCCCAGGCTGCATTAATCCATCACAGAACACATACTGTAGATGCAGACACCCAGAGAAAATGGAATAGACCTCATAACCTATTCATCAAAATAAAAAACATCTAACGCTGATTTACATATCTACATTTCACATGTCAAGACCTTTCTGATGATTTCTTGTGCAGAGCATGCCATTTTCAGAGGTATATGCAGTCAGTAACCTACGTATCAATAAAATTATAATAATAATAAAAAAAACTTGCATACATGGGTACAATTTCCCTTACTATGCATTTACTCATATACAAAACACTTTAAACACAGAATTAAGATTCGTTCATCATTTATTCCAAGTAACCCATTACATACTTCATTCCTAAAAACCACTTGTACCACACACACCCACACACACACACACCAATGTGAATTGCATTTTGGACTGCAGAAATTCAGTGTTACAAGTGATCCGCCATCTGAAATACTAGATAGGTTATGAAAGTGGAGTTAGACCCGTACTATATAAACAACAGAGTTCCATTTTAATACTAAGGAGTAAGTGTCATTAATTTTCATTCAGCTTGAATCATTTAAATTATATTTCCTAAATCCTGTTCATCTCACACATATTAAGAGCCACAATTAACTCCTATTTTCCTGTGTGCAATACATTATTACCATAGACAAATTTACAGAATAGAATATGCAACAAAAAAAGGCTTTTTTGATGACTGAGCAGCAGAGATGACTGGTTTATTTGAAAGTCTGAAGATCAAGGAGAAGATCAAGGAGCTAAAATATTCATTCAATGTATTTCAAACGACAAAAAGGCAGTACTGGTACATTATTGTAATGATAGTCTCACCTTTTAATAGCGACAGAGATGGGAGTGACTACTGAAAAAAGTCACTTTAATAATGCCACAATGAAAAAATTACTTTCAAAAATCAAAAGACATGAAGTTATAGAGCAGGTTGTTCATCCATAATTTTTTAAAATGCGATATTTTCTACACACATAGTAGGGTACAAATGATTTGGTCAGTCATGCTGGTAATCATCTTTATTAAATAACTATGATACAAACTGTATTTGTAAACTATTATTTAAATAACTTAAATCTGTTTGAGAAATATAATGTTACATTTAGTAAGTCAACTATGTTTCAGGACATCCTGGGGTACAAGTTAGCAGCTTCTCTTCTCAGACCATTAAAGGTTTACTTAGATATTCCTGTTTAATGAAGAATCTCATAGCCTCATATTAATGTTACATATTTATATAGCTGACAAGCTGTGCTAAAACGATTCAAAATTACAGCTAAGGAAATTTTCAGTCATCGAAAATGTTTTAATAGTCTAATCACTAAACTTCTCGAGATGATACTCTAGTCCTCAGACTCTGCAAGCATATTAACAGTCCATATAATTCTGGATGTTTATTATGTCCTTAGCAAAACTGTGGAAAGGCCAAGTGATAACTAGGTTACAATAAGCATTTGGAGTCTCCAAAATTCTGGTTGCATGATGGTGAACTATCATACCCCTGAAATTAACTGCAAATGTTAATTAACTGAGCAAAGATAATCACTATTAATTACAGATCTTTTTAGTCTTATTCTTTTTTCTTATTTTTTTTTCTTTTTTTAGTCTTTGATTATGCTTTGAATGTTAAAAACAACAAAAAAGTACAATCTACAAATTGAACATTGTACTTACATTGTACATGTATATTTTACTTATGCTGTCCAACCCAGAAAGAAAATCTTGGAAATCTGATTTTAAGTAAAGTTATTTGTATAACGAACCACAGAAATAAACTGTGCACTTCACACAGAAGATTAGACGCCTTAATCAAACTGTGTTGGCAGGCAGTAACTCTTCATGATTCCAGCCAAAACTTTCCGTTTCAACAAGACCCTAAGCAGAATTATTTATACGTACTTTTAACTAGCAATCTGACCAAACATTTACATCAATAAAGTGCTCATTAATAAACATATAACAATATCACACACACACACACACACACACACACACACACACACACACACACACGGATTCGGCCACCTGTACTCATTTCTAACATCTTTACTAAAGCATTTTAATATATTACCTGACACCCGGAATACAACTAACAGTTTAACTTGATCAGTTGCCCACTATTAAATGAAGTTGGAATCTAGATGCCAAAACTTTGGAAGTAAATTAGCAAAAGCATAAATAAAATACAAAAAATATAATTTTATATTTTTTATAAAATAAAAAAACACTTTTTAAACTTTTGTTCTGCTTTATCATGCTTTACCTGAGGGCCACCCCCGCTTTGTCTCTGTCTCAAGTCTGTATCCTGTGAGGAATCCATGTCATGATCTCCACCTTGGGTGAAATATATCTTAAACTGAGGCTGCCTTCTGCTTTGCTCCTTCCTGATTTTGAAGCTGCATCCTTGGGCGGCGTCATCCACATTTGTCTTCTGCCCATCTACGCTGGAGGTCATGACTTTGGCCGCTAGGCCGTTTGTAGCACAGCTCACAGCCTGGGTCATCCCAGAAGGTTGAAGTGGCTGTGAAGCGCTACGCTCCAGGCGGATCCTTGGATACTGCGGCATACGCTCCCCCTGGACGCTCGCGAAACACACGTCGGCGTCGTCCCACGGGGCTGTTTTGTCAGGCCTCCTCTGATCCTGCTGGAGCTGAAGCACTACTCTTTTCGTTCCGGGAGCCCCGTCCACATTCTGCTGCATCGACCAATAATGAGAGGTGCTTTGGCCGTCCGGACTGTACGGCAGGATCCGGACCTGCTGGACGTCTGACAACTCGGCGGACTTCCTCTGGATGCAGAAGCCACCCACTTTTATTTCTGTAGAATCGCCATTTGTCGAGCCCAAGCAACCGTTATGACAGACCGGGGAAATCCGAGAACCTCCACAGACTGACACAGGACCGTGGTTTGACTTAGTTGGCCAGTCTGCACATACGCCCTCGTCGGTGATCCCCGTGCTTCGTTGTAGGGAGATCTGCATAGTCGAGCTTTTGGTGGGCCGCATCTCCTGCTGACTGGACAGCTGAGGGATGAACATGGAGGAGCTGCGTTTGAGCAAGGCTTCCCCAGGCCGGGCGCTCCCTGTGTCGGCAAAGGGTGGCAGGCCCCTGTGGCCAGGCAGCATGTGGAATGTCATGACGCCGTCGTCTCGGGCCTCACCATCCAGTTCCTCGATCTCAGGGGCCGTGTTGCTGCGCCCAGAGCCGAAGTAGAGCCGTAGACGGTGAGACATTTCCAAGTCTCGCTCTGCGCCACTCTGTGTCCCGTGGAATCCACTTCTCTTCCTTTGCTCTCTCGCTTACCCTCCCTCACTCAGTGAACGGGATGGGGGGGGGGGGGAAGAGGAGCCCGCAAAACAATAACAAGAACAACGCTGCCAAGGGAGGCGAAAACTTCAAGCTGTAAACTCCCGACTGAAGAAGGGGGAGAGAGGCCGAGAAGGAGTGGGAAATCAAAAAGTATCTAGCCGACCACGTGGACTACGGGCCGATAGCGACAGACAGCAGAAATAGCCTAAGTGACAAGCAGCATTCCAGGCATGATTGGGTAAGGACACCCAGTGATCCGACACGCTGAGGTGAGGGCAGGGTGCTGCTGACACGTGACGCGAGAAAGAGTTTCCCCCGTTTAAAACGGTGCTGGCTGAAACAGCACCCTCTCAGCTGCTCCTTATCCATCAGGACGACGAGGCCCCCGCGGGAGGGAGAGAGTTCACACAGCTGAGTCAAGTGGCACAAGCCCGACACGGCCATAAATCTCAGCCCACAACCTGTGCTGGGGAGACCGTCCAAGTCACCATTCTTACGGTCACATTTCCTAGTGAATTTCACCATAGCGTAAGGGCCCCAGCTTCAGAATAAAGGCCGAGCTTTTAAGCATATGAATGAACTAATTGGTCTCTGCATTGCTAAGATGCACTTCTGTTAAAGCAGGTGTAGCTCTCCTGCTTTAACAAGCTTTAACAAATAAACAGCAAGATTATAAACCAGAAAACAACAAGGAACAGTAATTTAAAGATGCCCTCCGTTTTAAGAAACAAAGTGTGAGAACTGGAGGTGATCAAAGCCAATACTGTCCCTGCATGTATATGAGCTCATTAAACCCAGTGTGGCTGAATTAACAGAGCTGGCAATAAAGTGGCCTTTCAGGTCCACAACCATAGTGGAAGCTTTGTTCTGCGGTTCGGGCAGCTCAGTCGGCTCCCCTAGTGTCAGATGGTCTTTATGGAAGAAAAAGGGGCAGAGCAATGACAGGCAAACGTCTTTTAGGGGGGACGGGTGGCTTACACTGAACGAAGGCACCTGGATTTAGGTATGAGAATTCTGAGAGAGGTATTGTTTGAGAGTAAATACAGTCCAGATCGTGACTCTTTGCCTTGGAAGGACCCATTTTCAGGCCCCATGCAGCACTCCATGTACAGTGCTCACGAAGTGTTGGAACACTTGCTTAATTCAATAAAACTATTGCATATGCTTTGGTTTTATAACGAGAATCATTACTTTATTCATTTGTTTACAAATATATAATAGAAACAACCAGTAGTTTTAAGTAAAACATTCATTTCCAATAGTAATAAACTGAAACCTAAATTATAGTTCTAAAGGAGCTATTCCGAGTTAAAAAGTTCATTGACAGTCAGTCTCATTGGGTGATTTTTAATTAGTAACACCTTTGCAATAGCATAAAACACCAAACATTTGTGTTTAGTATCCCTTTGGGAGCCAGTGACTACAGTTGCGATTAATAGCAAATTGGCAAGAACAGAACCGAATGAGTCAGTCAAAAAAATTATGACACTTAATAAAAAGAAAATATCCGTGCAGAAGATGTGTGCAGATATGTTAAACATTAATTGTCAGTGGACTTTTGTTATGAAACTAATAAATCTGCAGCTTTTTTACAGAATTAAGCAAGAGCCCCAAGACTTTCTCTGAGCTCTGTAGTTTGTTTCTGACATGCTGTCACCCCACACTGCCAAAAAGAAACACATGTAACCATGGTATCAGATGGCAGATTCATGCAGAAACTAATTCTTAAATGCAAATGCTGTCACAAAAATATCAAGGCTACCAATTTCTCCTTATCGGCGTATTATTAGAAAGAAAAATTTTAAAGATTATCTAAATCTGTACGGAGTCCTCTTCTGAATACTGAATTAAACCTGAAACAGGGCAGCTAATAAAATCTTTAACAGATTTTCAGGTACATGGCAGCAGTTGCCTGGAAACCACATGCTACAATTGCCATCTCGGTCTCAACCTTGAAGTAAACACTAAGAATTAAGTAAAGAAAAAGGCCAATAAATAAAATTCCAGCAGCTTATTATGCTGAGCACTGCACTGCATTGTCTTATATTCTTACTCACAAAAAGAAAAAAAGGAAGACTCTCTTCAGTTTCTACTTTCTAAGAGCTCTTTCGCTGAGAGGGGGATTCTGTGCCAAGAATAATAAAGAGAAAGGCCTTTCTTGTCATTTCTTTCTGCAGACAGCATACATCTTCTATCCATACATTTTAAAGAGGAACTGATCAAAACAACAAAAATGGTAGAGTTCAATGGTAGGTCCAAGTGTCTGTATACAGCAATATTATTAGACCGTAAAGGGAGACGAAACCCTACAAGCTTATCCAGCACAAATACGTAAACCAAGCTTAGTGATTAAAAGTTACTTGACAACAAGGAGAACCTGATCTTAGACTGCAGAAGCTTTTAGGTTGAAAACTGATGATATCATGATGATGGTTCAGAACGACGAAAGTCACAAGTAAAATAAAAAGTGGGGAAAAAGAGAGAAAAACGCCAACTGATCAACTATCACAAAAGAAAGAAATACCCAAATCTCTAAAACAGGGGTGTCAAACCCCAGTCCTGGGGGGCCGCAGCCCTGTGTAGCTTAAAGCAGGGGTGTCAAACCCTAGTCCTGGGGGGCCGGAGCCCTGTGTATCTTAGATCAGGGGTGTCAACCCACACCCCTGGGGGGCCGGAGCTCTCTGTAGCTTAGACCAGGGGTGTCAAACCCCAGTCCTGGGGGTCCGGAGCCCTGTGTAGCTTAGACCAGGGGTGTCAAACCCCAGTCCTGGGGGTCCGGAGCCCTGTGTAGCTTAGTTCTTTCCCTGTTTCACCTCAAATGATTCAACTCAAGAGCTGTGTGGTAATTAGCACAAGGAGTTGAATCAGGTGTATTAAATGAGGGGAAACCAAAAACTGCGCAGGGCTCCCCCCCTCCCAGGAGTTTGAGACCCCTCCTCTAAAATCTTAAAATCTCGAAATTATCACACAACTCCTTAGCATTCATACATAATTAAATGTTACACCAAAATTCAGTAATGAAAGGAACACAAAGTGAGAGACAACAAGACATATTCCTATGGTCTATGTGTGGGAAAGAACGAGGCATCCAGATGGCAAACAGATCCACTGGGCAGAGGGACTGTAGGATGGATCTGGGAATTACACTTGGAACCCCTATGGTATGAGCAGGTAGGCAAACCGAACACGGAAACAGACGCTCTCTCTCTTTCTAAATTAAACTCCCGGGGAGAGCTGGGATAATCCTCCCAGGTTCACAGAGAGAAAACATACTTTATATAACCATTAACTGATTGTTCATGAGTAGAGGCATCTTCCACTCAATCATAAAGGTCAGGTGATACAGTTGGGGGGGGGGGGGGGGAAGAAAACTTTGGATAATATCCGGGGCTAGTTGTAAATGTTTTAAATGCCCCTCTCCCCCCACTGAGAATGACAAAAGGCCCAGCCTCAGTGGCGTTTGGTGTGCTCCATTTAAACTGATTTTCCAAGTTCCTAGTCAGAAATTTCAACTGGAACGGCTCCTGAAATTGGAGTTCTGACTCAGAATGTCCGGAACCTTGGAACCTCTACAACCCCTACCTCAAAATTCAAGACAGCTGCACCTTAAACAACAGAAGTGAAAGCTATAGTTATATACTGTTTATTAGCACTTATGATTTATTTGTCTCTCATTAAATTGGTCGTACACACAGTACTATCCAACTTTTATCTGTGGACATGCTGCTACAGCGCTTGTATATGCAAATTACTGCGCAATGCGTTATCTACTGGCAATGTTAACAATGGCTACCAATGAACCTGGCCAGAACTGTTATTGCTAAATAGCTTTCCAACTTGTTGTACTGGAATGCGGTTAATTTGGGCGTGACGTCATTCCCAGCTCCGACTTCCGACCCCCGAGGTAAATGGAATGCTGCATTTGTTCTCTAATTGCAGTCAAATAGTCAAAATGTTCAATAAAGTAACTGCAAAACATCAAACTGTTACAATGAATCAAATCTGCTGAAATGAACTATAGTAGTGTTTTTTTTTTTATTATTAGAACTAGATAGATCTGGATATCATTTCATTCTGGGGCAAAACAACTCGTTGAAACTATGCTAGTAAACTACTGAAAATGAGAAAGGCAAATACAGATGCCACCAGAATAAAGTCTCTGCAACCTGATCAAGCCAATTTAGTGAATTTTTTGATTCATTACAATCAAATAATTTTTGATTACAAATTGAAGTCAATTTCATTACTCCATCAGCATACCAGGTCAATTTCCAGACTAAAACTGCAGCGAAAATGAAAAGGGTTTTCTTTGCTTTCACAAAAGCTTACCAGTCTGTTTTCATCGAACACCTCAAAGAGCAGCCTGTGATTCCGGGGACAGACCTGCAAGGACATCGCAAATGGCATCACTGATGACCACTTACAGAAACAATTACATGGAAATTATTGACACATCTTCACATTTAACATGAAATATCATATGAAAGTGTACAGCCGTAGTTACATTATTATAGACGTCTATAAATGTAACCCAGGGTTTAATACAAGTAACAAAATCAAGGTATGTTACTCACTCTGAAATAGAACTCCTCATTCCATTTTGGATTCAGTGTCTGGAAGATAAGATGACATACATTTTACCTGCTGTTTACTTGACCAAAATGAGTTTGACAGAAGAGAGATGTGACCATACTGAATCAATTCTTCTTGGGCACAAAACCATGCTATTAAAACAATCAAACCATGTGACAAAAGGTATGCACTTTGTGTCAGTTTCAGGAAAAATCCAATTATAATTACTTTTTAAAGGGATTATTTCAAATAATTTGTATACAAACAATTATATATAGGAACTTTTTTTCTTATGTTTGTCTGCTTGTCAGCTTCATTCGTAAAATATGAAAAACTGAATAATAAATGAAGGCCACACCTTCCCTTGTCCATACTAGTGTCACTTTTTGCCGTTTTTGTTGGTCACTATCAAAACTAATGTAAATTTCAGAAATAGTGACTAAATAGTACTAAATAGTACTAATAGTTCCCAATAGTACTTTAGATATATCTCGGTTTGAAGCCTTTTAGCTAAAAGGCCACACATGGCCACAGAAAATTGCTTTATCACTTGAAGTTCTGCAGTGTCGTAAACTCTAGGTGTAGCTTAATGATACAAATGTAAATGAATGTTAAAATTAATAACTATGAAAACTATATTTATTTCATTTAAATGTGGTACTTAGACAGTTCTCTTTAAAATACCTCAGACTGACATCCTTGCAGGTAAAATGGTAAGGACTTGCTCCAAGTGACTATAATAATTAGAGCTGCAACTATCGATTATTTTTATGATGGAGTATTCCATCGATTATTTTTATGATGGGGTATTCCATCGATTATTTTTATGATGGGGTATTCCGTCGATTATTTTTATGATGGGGTATTCCGTCGATTGTTTTTACAAATAAATCAAATAAATCGGATGAAACAAGAGTTAGAATAAATGAATTTATGACAACCAGGTCTTTGAATAAACAAATAATGGTTTTCACATCACAAAAACACAATTTTACTGCACCAACAATCCTGTTCAGTGCATGAACTGCCATATTGCATCTGTATATACTGCTAAGGTAAACATTTACTCTTCCTTTCACTCTTCTTCATTTTTGTCTTCCTTCATTCCTTCGCATAACATGCTTCTCTCTTGCCGTTTCGGTGCTGCAGTCTGCATATAATAGTTCCATGAATCATAATGCAAATAATGGAGGCCGAGAATTTGCCTCAAGGATTTTTATTAATCTAATTGTTCAAATTACATTGGAAACCCCTTACAGTGATCACGTCTGTCTAAGTGAAATTGATTACTATAAGCGGATGATCATTCTAACAGATTTTTTTCCTTATGTCTCAGGCAGATTACCATCTAATTGACATTTGTATATTTATTACATAAATATAAGGTCATAAAACTGACAACGTCACTATTTACTGAATTTTATTGCCTCTTAAAAATACAGTACTGTACAAATTACTGAGCTATGTATAATTCAAATACGCAATATTACAGTACAATATTGCACATAAAATATAGCTTATAATTACAATTGTACACATTCTTCTACCCATACTGAAAAACAATATAATAAAAGCATATTCATAATCAAGCAATATTCAAAAGCTCTGAAAACACTCTGCCAAGATACTATCTAAGCAAGACAGAGGCACGAGACACCAGTGTTCCATCAAGTAAAATACATTTATTACAAAACCTTGCAAGCAACAAATGGAGACCTTTTAAAATGACAGAAATGAGAGAAAGAAAAGAATAGTTAATTCAACATTAAACCCTATTCCAAATTCTACAATCTCCGCCCAGCTTATCAAATGAAAACTGAAATTTTTAAATGCTGTCTACAATTGCTGTAGATACAAATTTCCTTTGCATAATATCTTGGACAAATGTATAAAACAAGTTAATAGTCCGGAAATGTGCCATTCGTCTCACTACTACATTGCTTTTGATAACAGAGTTAGTGTCAATAGAACACCATTAACCAGCCAGATGCCCAAATCCCTTGCAAACCTTTATACTATACAAGTCATATCGTTGCCCCACCCCAAACATATTCTGATTTTTTACCATATAAGATGACCCAATATTTAAAGTAATATCTAAAGAAAGTTAATCAAATTTTGTATTAAAAGATAATGTTTCTAAATTACATTTTACTGGTACTGGTATTTAATCACAGGACTAATTTTGAGTCAACTACAATTCTGGTTTCACCATCTGCCCATGCAGACATAAATATAGACAATATATACAAACATACATAAACTGAGAAATGCATGGAAAAAAAATGCTATTGCCCCTTTTTTAAAAGCACAGAGTGGTCTACTGATATAGTGCTCCCTCTAGTGAATGTGGATATACTCGAAAGAGCTCCATTATTTAAGCTGTGCTTGCAAATATATATAATCACTGTTACATTTCTGGCAAGTATTCAAACAGAAACTACACATTAAAGTGGAGAAAGAAAACAACATTTAAATTTTAAACATTTAAATCAAAACTGACCAATTAGCTGATCACAACTAGGAGGGGCTTATGGAATAGAAACTTGAATGTTTTCCATAAAATCTTACCTTTTTAATGGTTTTGGTCTGGACTAAGGCAAGTTCACGGTTTTCATCTGCCACATAGAGGGAGAGTTTGACATAGGGATCACTGTAGCAAAAAACAAACAAGCATAAATGCATATTTAATCAGTAACTCAATTACATTTTCTTAAATCTGCTCAAAAAATGATCATCAAGTGTCCTCTCTGTGAACTTTCTAAAAACTATGTGAAAATGATAGAGAAGGCCTCCATCACCAGGCTCAGGTGAGCAATGCTTACAAAGCACAATTTATCAGGAGTGAAAACAATATGGGTAAGGTCATACCCCCATGTGCAACTGCATGACTTCAACATCAATAAACTAGCAGCACAAAAACATTTGCAACCATTAAAACACTAGCATACGACAAAGCCAATTTTCAGTTTAGTAAATGGACGTTTTTTTTTTTTAAGTGGAGGCTTACACTAGCACACAGATGTATACACTTAACAACAAAAAGGTGCTGTGGTTTCCAGATAAAAAATTACTAAAAATAGTCAGGATTTAACAGTAGTGCTTTAAGATGTATGACAAATCTAAAATAGGACTCACAAACTAAGCCCCTTGGGACTCTGTGCCTTTAAAGCACGTTTTTCCCCTCTTTTGCATTAGCTTAGTGTCCATTCATCATTAGCAGGAGGAAAGGAAATAGAGGAGGACAGTCAGGCTGGCAAACAGCCAATTAACATCCCCATGATTTCTGCTGCCACTAACTGGATCTGTGCTAGGACTAATTCTTCTCGGCTGCACCAAAAGAATGCCCCACTGTATTTCACAACTCTCCTTTTCACAGACACAGAACTACTCATGTCTTGGTCTGGCTGTTAGAGATGTATTAAGTGATTTAGTTCAATACGACACTACTGATGATTTTCAGAACTATTTCACACTCTCAAAGAAAATAACATTACGTGTTAAAGAAAGTAACATTCAATTAGAGAAATATAAAGCACACATTTTTAAAACCACTTTTTTAAATCTGCAACAATAACACAAGACAATAACTCTCAAATTTAAAGAGATATCATAGGCTTAGTAAATCACAGAATTATGAAATGATATTGAACAGGAGGAAACTATTGCATTTGGCTCTTTTGTAACAAATGTTACATTAATGTATCATTGACATGACACAGGTGAACAGTCACAGCAGTATTAGTAAACAAAGAATAAAGCTGGGAAGTACAAAAATGTTCTTTTGTTTTACTTACACGTTTCATGTTGAGCTCCACCCAGTATTTCCATCATTACCAGAAGAACCTCTCTCATATTGTCTTAGTCATATGTGAAATAGGTCTCACAATGTAGATTTTTTTTAAGAAGTCTTGTAATTAAAATATAGCGCCATAGTAACTTAGAACAGTGGTTCTCAACCTGGTCCATGAGGACCTGCAGACAGTCCGTGTTTTTGTTCCTACTGGGAGCTGGGAGGGAGCAAAAACATGGATTGTCTGGGGGTCCCAGAGGACCGAGTTGAGAAACACTGACTTAGAACATATCAAATGTGTCCATAGCATCATAATGCTGCTATTTTAATTCTTAACAGGAGGTACCAAACCACTGCCTACTAGTAATCTAATACAGTAACTAATTAGTATAACACTGTCATATTGTTACCTTCTTTTCATTTACAGGTTGCACAAGATCTAACAACTGCATAGTATTAGAAGACATTTTTCCTCCTCTGAAAAATGTAAAACAATGCAGAAAAGACCATAATATTTCTCATTTCATCTCAACTAACAAGCAGCAATGAGAGAACGAAGCTCTAGATTTAACCCAGTGTTACCAGGGAGACCAATCTCTTGGTTATGTATCACAAAGGGCCTTTATAGTGGAGTTCCAAAAGGAAAAGCCCAGTGTGGCCAGAAAAGACCTTATCTGCTCTGCTGTTGGCATGCTGCCCCAACCCAAGCATCCATATTAACCAATCCCTTTATTTAGGGAGGACCTTCTTATAGTCACCATCACTATAATATTTTGTAGGGAGGCCTAGTGCTGCAGAGTTCGGATGTTCTCATCATTGTGTGGGTTTCCTCCCACAATCCAAGGACAAGAAGCTATATTAATTGGTGTCTCTAAATTGTCTGAAGTGTCTGTATGTGTGTACCCTGAAAAGGGCCAGCATCCCATCCATACCTTATCCTGTGCCCAATGCCTCTTAGCATATGCGACCCTAACCAGGTAAAATTGTTTGAAGATGGATGGATGTCAACTGCTAACTACTTATCCTGGACAGGGTCACAGGGGGGCCTGGAGCCTATCCCAGGCAGCAAAGGGCACAAGGAAACAACGTGGATAGGATGCCAGTTCATCATAGGGCATACACACAACCATACCGTGTAGGCAATTTAGAGACAACAACTGAATGTCTTTAGGACTATTCCACAATTTTATTTAGAATCACTGTCTTTGCTAAATCATTTAATTTCTGGTAACATTTCCTATGGTACATAGAAATGTATGCCATCCTACCCATTTCCAAATTTACATTTTAACTAAACTCAATGCAAACTAGACACACATGCATGCACTCCACTCGCCAAACAAAATGACTAATTGTGGAGAGACTGCACTCTTCACAACCATAGCTAGAGTTTTCTTTTCAAGCCTAAGATAATTTCAGCAACCCCAGTCTCTAGGCATCATGAAACTTCAAACTTAGCTACTGAAACACCGCATTTTAACAGCGGAAAAACAAAATGGGTACTGGTTCCTTCTCTAGGGGGCACCCATAGATAAGCAAATCGGGAGATGGATCATTACCTGAAGGTGACATAATAAAGTTTTGCATTTAATATGACTGCATGTCTGACTAGGGAGATTTTAAAGATTAAAAACCAAACGTTGAGAAGAGAAATAATTATGCAGAAATGACAAAAGGCAACTACTTGGAATCAGGAAGTGAAATGTCACACATGATCAGTGCATCTAAGTCTGAATGCACTGAGCATAATAAGTAATAGATGAACTGAAGCTAGTCTATTACTGCACACTGTCAATTATCGTCGAGGCACACCAAAACATGCTTAACCTGACCTGTTTCATATAAGCGCATATTACCGTTGTAAAAATTTTAAAGCACACAAAACGCCACTGTATTGGCATTTACTTATATATACCGTACATAAAAAATCTAATTTATCATAATCATTGTAATCATTGTACAAGCAAAAGTGCTGATCAGATATTGAAAACTTCCAGCATGCAGACTCTTTAAAATCTGCCCGATCATTACAGCACAAATTGAGCTCTCAAATCATTCATGCCTCACCCTTCCTGTTAACTTTCTACTGCCAACCAGCTAAACTATTTAAAGAACTGGACCCGTTATCATTTTACGTCCAAGACTGTATCAGACCCCATCAAGGTCAAAGCATATGACAAACCACTGAAACAATACCTACAGACCTACAGGTGACCACATGAAATAAATAAATTGACCATAATTGCCATAATGCATGGTATGTGTGTGCAATACCACCACCAAAGCCATCGTCGTCCTTGACAAAAAGATCATTCAGATTTTTTTATTAACTGGGATTCTACTCATACAATGGCTTATTCATATAAAAACACTGAGTAGACATTACCTTATTTTAAGACTTAAATTTGAAAATAAGTTAAACATCAGTATTTGAAACAAGTTGAAGAGTGTTTTGTTTACATTTGGCTCAATAGAACAAATATGTATTCAAAGCTACTTCAGTTGGAACAAAAAAACAGCACATGCTTTGCTGCTAAAAGTCAGGCTGACAATCCCTGCACCAGCTTAATAATAATGTAAAATGCCACTGTATAGGGAGAGCATATCGCTTCTGATCACAGCTGACATCAAACACGCACTTCTGTATCATACTTACAAACCACATTTATGGATTGTTTTCATCCACACAACACAAAGGTTCAGGGTTTAAAAGCTTACTTCAAAACATATATTCAGCAAAAATCAATTCAGCGGATCATTCTGAAGAAAGACAATTTGGTTCACATCTGAGCAAAACTACACATCATGGGTAGCGGTCGAGTAATGAACTTACCAACGACCTGCTTTAGAATATGAAAGGAAACACATATAATACAAAAAAACAGCACAAGTGCAGCAATTTGAAGATTCCAGACATTTGCAGTAAGTGCAACATCTGCTAGAAGTTCAAACACCACTAGGGCAAAACTCAAAACTGCCCATTATCGTAATAGCAGAAATATTTGGTATAAAACACTATGGTGCTCTCAAAATTTACAGAATGCTGAAAGATCTGAATTTGCACTGTGGGGTCTATTTTCCCAGCAAGCACTAAGAAAGTTACATGCGTTTGAGTTTCACGCATTCCCAATCATCGGTGTGGACACGCCCACCGCACTTAGTCCGAAAAAGAAGTACGACTGATTCATCAAGCACGAAAAGGGAGTTATGCTCTCGATGATTTTGGCAACAGGCAAAATATGTCACTACTTCATTTATACCGTGAACCTGATTGAAATCCGCGGATATCCTTTTATTTTGAAAATTAAAACATGGCGGCAGCATACTAAGCTTATATTCGCTCACTCACAAATATGAGAACCCTTTGACAAAAAAACAACGTTACAGCGAAACACAGCGTTTTAATATTGTGCAGAGCAATTACCATTACCTGAACTTTATTAGGCATATTAAAATTATGGCTGTCATTATCGATTATATCAATAATCAAGTAATCTAATGATTAATTTGACGATTCATTGAGTAATCATTTATAATATAAATATAATAATACAATATTATACTAAATTATATTATATTATATTATATTGGTGTACACTGAGTCACATACGGAAAATTTAGGCATTACAGTTTAATTAAGCTGCATGTTTTTGGACAGTGGAAGGAAACTGGAGTATCCGCCGAAAAAGCCAGACAGACACAGGGCGAACACGCAAACTGCACAAACAGAAAGCCGCGCTGACAGGCTTTCACAATGTGTGATATTAATATCGACACGGCATTCCATGCACAGATCGCGATAGTCTGACGCGTTCAAAACATCAAAAAGTTGCTTTTTTGACTTAAGTGCATGGGAGAATTCGACCCCTAAATGCAGTAACAATAATATTAAAAAATAAAATCATTACAGTGATACGCTCGTAATGCCATGATGCGAGACTTTATTAACGTTTCAATGGAACCAACTAAAATGTATCCATTTAATCAAAAATCAATTTCCTCCAAAAAAGGTTTCACAACTAATGACACCTCTAAAGATTATCCATCCATCCAGTTTCTATAACCGCTTATTCCATATGGGTCGCGGGGGTCCGGAGCCTATCCTGGAGGCTAAGGCAGGGAACAACCCAGGATGGGGCGCTAACCCATCGCTGGGCACACTCACACACCATTCACACACACAAGCATACCTACGGGCAATTTGGCAACCTCAGCATGTTTTTGGACTGTGGGGGGAAACCGGAGTATCCGGAGGAAACCCCACAACAACACGGGGAGAACATGCAAACGCCACACACATGGAACCCGGGCGGAGACGTGAACCCCGATCCCAGAGGTGTGAGGCAACAGTGCTAACCACCGTGCCTACCGCTAAAGATTATTGGAAATAAAATCTACCAAAATTTAAACCAGTAATGAAACTCTGAACTTTAAGTTCATCTAAGTTTTCTGGAACGTGACTGTGCCATTACATCACTTCCTGTATAAAAATGAGGTAAAATGCATGCAAAATCCCACAAGAAAGGAAAATAACTAGCAGTTCAAAACAGACAGAGAATCGTAGACCTTCATACATCTGGTAATGGCTAGAAGATCATCTGTAAAAATTAAAATATGCAACTGTGTCCTTTCTTAGTTACTTTTTATTTTCATAGTATTTTAGTGCATTTCCGGGGGGGGGGGGAATAATTCTGAAGCCTACTGGACCTACTGATTTTATTTATTTTTACTTTATTATTATTATTTATTTATTTATTTTTTACAAAAACCATAACCACTATGCAACTAATATAAATATCAGACAGACATGAATCAAGTGAAAAAGAATACCTGCATATTTGCAGACTTCGCCCAAAAAAAATATTAAACCAACATCAGTTTCAAAAAGAACACCAGCAGCACCATATACATATTACAGGCCAGTTATTTTAAGGCAAATTTTACAGTTTATTAAGGTGGAGAAAAAAGAGCAGTTTTAATCAGATGGAAATGGACCTAGAGAGAGAAGAAGCTGACGTTCAGCCTGTGTTTTTACCTGACTGTTAATTGTTAAGCTTTTCCTACCCGAGGAAAGGCCAACATCAGTAAACTAAGGAATCTTTCACCAAATCATTTGGCACCACTTCACTAAACGTTCTTTGTAGTAACAGGTTTGATTGTATGCAACTGGAAATGGGCTACGGCATTTTTGGAAATTTTAAAAGATGTTTAACTTTAAGACCGTACTGCCGAGCATCTCACTGTATTTGTCTAGGGAAATCTGAAGCATTTACAATACAGCTGGGTATTCCTAATACAATATGTACTTGTCGTAGTGTATGCTGTATAGTGTTGTACTGGATATGTAGAAGACTAAAGATTTTCATAACGTTAAAAGCCATCTACGAAGGCAGTTAATCTATTCTCTTTCAAAAAATTGCCCATGGAACTAAAACATCCTGAACTCTGAATCAAAATCATTGTTTTGGTTGTACATGAAAAGCCTTTTTACAGCAATATAAAGCTGTATTGTTCTCAAAAAGTGTCAACGGAGCATAAACAGAAACAGGAAAAGTGACGGGTCTCAATAACCAATGCTGCACATTAAAATTCATGCCATGAAATGTGTGGGTTAAGAGGGAGACATACTGGTACATTTGTTCAACTGCATTAGAAAAATACTCAGTGACTGAACATAACTCCTCTATGTAAGTTTGTACAGAAATAGGATTTAACAACTTGAAAAAGACATTCCAGCCTCTCCCCAGGTTACGATGGGTTACATTCCTAAATTCCTATCGTAAGACGAAAATATTGTAAGGCAAAAATGCATTTTAATACAGTACACCTAGCCTACATCATAGCCTAGCCTACCTTAAACATGCTTGGAACCCTTACATTAGCCTACAGTTGGGCAAAATCATTAACACAAAGCCTAATTTATATTACAAAAAATGTTGAATCTCTCATATAATTTATTGAATGATGTACTGAAAGTAAAAACCATTTACCCATCGTAAATCGTAAAAGTCGAAATATCACAACCCGAGGAGCATCTGTATCAAGTTTGACAAAATCATTTGTATAACATACTAAGGAATATTTATGTCAATACATTCAATTACTTAAAAAAAATATTTATACCATATATCAGAAAATGAAAACAAAAAATGTTAGTTCGTTTTATTATATAAAAAAAAAAATGCAGATAAAAGGTACCATAAGAGATCCGTTTCCTGCATAGTACAAGATAAGAGATTAAGACTGAATCAAATCATACTATTGTCACATACTCTGTTGCACCTCTTCCCCTTTCTCACCTGGCCCCAATGATGTCTTTCTTTGCCAAATCAATCCCTGCAATAACCTTGACACGAAGAACTCTGGAGTCATCCTGCATGAGAGGAAAAGAAGATCCAAATTAAATACTTAATAATTAGCTTGGTTGTGTGAAAACTGTTTAACATTACTTAAACCTTAGTGTATTAAAAATACTAATCTGAAATTAAAGATAAGTGGTTACGACAGATGGATGGTAAGGAAAATTAAGGACAAAGCCGGTAGACTGTCATGCAGGTGTGTCAGGAAGTAAGAGCATAATATCAGGTATTATTTTCCAAATGCACATTGAAAAACAGTGACATTATTGTTTAAGAAATTTGTTACACACAATGCTCCATAAATTGCATTCAGACCTACCCTATAACTGAAAACATACAAAACAAGAACAAACAAGAAAATGTGTGTTTTGCAGAAGTACTTATGCACTACCCTGCCCATTTCATTTAGTCTCCTGAAATTTTCTACCGGACAATCCTGCATATTGCAAATGGATAAGATACACACAGTCCACATGACCTGTGCATCAATACAAGTGATGCAGGGTACAACATTTCTGCAAGAGTACTCCGGAATATACCATGACATTTATTTTAATTTATACCTAGGAGCCCACATATGATTATAGGCTATTGACTACAATATTTAGTGTGTGAAGAAATATTAGCATAACTACTGAAATATTAACATTAAACCAATACTTTTAAACTACTTTAGGATGTATTATTGATAACACAAACCACAGGTTGTACAGGATCATTAGGATCTATCGTTACAGAAAATAGATGGTACAATTCAAGTAATATACAAACAACTAAGGCTAGATGCAATTTAACAAAAGGAACATTAATAGCCAGCGGCCCCATATTTCAAGCTGCAAGGAAGGACAATGGCACGTCCCCCTCAAAACAATTTAGCCACATGGTACTGCCTCTAGAAAGTTGCAGAAGTTAGAGATGTTATCGGTCTTAACTGAGGGTAAAGTACAAGGGCAGCAATTAAAGAGATATGAGGGACTGTCAGGCACGCCCATCAGCACAGCTGTTTGAAGTTTATCCTGCTAAGCTACCTTTCACAAATACCCAAGGGATAAGATGATGTAGAATTATAGACCACACCACATGCATCCGTCCTACTAAATATTTGTTCTTGGTACTAGTTGGCCTTTTCATTCTGATCCAGTATCTCTGAGTTCTCTGATGGCTGGTTTTAAATCTGACCAACCTGTTAATTAGGCAGTTAAACAATGCTGTCATGACAAGAGTTTAAAAAAATAATAATAATAATAATAAATCTGCTTGGCATACACACCAATATATGTATATACACACACATATACACACACACACACACACACACACATACAGTGATCCCTCGCTATATCGCGCTTCGACATTCACGGCTTCACTGTATCGCGGATTTTATATGCAAGCATATC
>JAAGVU020000113.1:18332788-18355894 GCA_011763525.2 Mormyrus iriodes | reverse complement strand
CGTAGTATATAAACAGTGTGTTTACATACATAATTACATACAAAACGAATCTTACCTAATATCTAAGAGAATATAAACGGTTTATAAGGGCTTAAAATATACAAAAATAACGATATAAAAATATGGTTTTTACTTTGCGGATTTTCACCTTTTGCGGGGGGTTCTGGAATGCAACCCCCGCGATACACACACACATATATACATACATACATACATACATACATACAACTGTTAGACACAGCTGAGTACATCGAAGCTGCAAATCTGATGAACCTTTATTATGTAATTACAAAACACAGCACAAATAGAACATAAAATTTTATGGAGGAAGTAACTGTATAGTTTAAATGTAATTTTAACCCAAATACCAACATTCTTACAAGTAATTTTCCATTAAGTATACGCACATACTACTTAATCAATGATAATTATGAAAAAATTCTACTCGATTCTCTGTATTTTTTTCCTCTAAGACAGGGCTCTAGATTGTGACCAAAATACCTTTTATTGAGAGAGAGTGCAACTTTAAATTTCACTTGGTCGCAACTGTGTTGCTGCCAGCGAATTGTGATTGAAAGTATTTTCTCTTCTTCCCTGGTTCAGTGTCTTTTTTGCCAAGTCAGTCTCTCTTTGCCTGAACCGGGGGTACACATATATACACGCGCACTGATAAAACACGCGAAACAATGGCGTTAAAAAAGGAAGCGGTCTATAGCCGATTTAAAACAAAAACAAAATGATAAGAGAGAGCCGGAGGCTGTTGGAGACAGAGAGCCAAAGAGAGGTACCGAGACAGACACAAGTGAGGATGAGAGTTAGGTTATTAAAACCAGTGTTAAGATTAAAATATTATATATATCATAATATGTCATATAAATATAACAGTAATTTACCCCCTTCACATTCATGGTTTCGGTCATTTGCATGTTGGCTGTGAACAATAAAACAGGAATATTTCTGGAGCTTGCCTAAAGATCTCAGAAACTCAGACGACACCTAAGGCAAAAACAATACTGAAAACGATTTGGGTCACATAAAATCATGTGATATATAAATATTAGTAATACATAATATTTGTTTGTGTAAGTGCATGAGCATACTAAAACTCTTGGCTTGGGTATGCCACACATCTTTGTCTCCCTGCGTCCAGCCTCACTCGCGTAGCTGTCTGAGTGACCATGGAGTCTTGTGTTTCTCTCAGTCTCACTTTTCACTAATGTTAATTTTACATTTTTAATAATGAGTCCAAAAAATAGTGCTCCTAGTGTATTCAGTAGTAACTTTTTACATACAGGCGCCTAATTTAGATGTATATTATATAAAAATGTCTTGACAGAAAATGACAAAGTAATTTGACATGCCAAGTATACAGTACTGTTTTTTTAGAAACTGGTAATAGACATAGACTTATATTATTGTCCATGCTATCAGACATGGCTTATGGGTAGCAGTTATCGGTGCCTATATTTATAATACAACTATTATTTGCGACTTGTCACGTTCACAGATCTCTACAGCCTGTAACCCTCACTAATGTGAAGGGGGTATATCAAGTCTGCGGTCACTGTCAGTCTTTCATCAATACAAAAACCAGGGTATGCAAATTAGGACATCTATTCATCAGCATGCAAGGTTATTGATTAATACAATGCTGCACCAAAAAGAAGGATACAGCCAAATCATATGCTGGTGCAACCAACTGAGAAAGTTGATAGCAGCAGTGCTACCACTGCTAAAGTTAGCCTGGAGCCCTGTACGACCTTCTGCAGTCAGACAGAGGTTGCATGTTGTTTAACAGACTAAAATATGCTTGGACAGATTTCAATTGAATACAACTGAGATACAGTACACAACAGAATAACGACCCAAATATGCAACGCAAAAATACTACTGAAAACACCAATTGTACAACTGCAAAATAAATTGAATGTGAATTAATTTACCATGAGCCGACAGAAGGGGTGATGGAATAACTTTTAGACAACAAACAAGCCAGCTTGTAGCAAATTTTCTACACCTTTTCACAAAGAACTTATTCAAAATTTTTGTGAGCTCTGACAGTAGCAACCAAAGTGTGGCATGTCATTCATCTTCCCAATGTGGAAGACGACAGAATTTCTACAAGAATGGGTTCACAGTTGAGCAGCAAGATGAAATCCACAGCTAAATATAAAGAACACAAAGGCTTATTTCTAGTTTGCCATAAGCCACCTATATCATCTTCAAAACACCTGGTGAAATATTCTATAGACAAATGAGTCAAATTCAAAATTATTTTGGGTGACATGGGTTGTATGGGGTCTGAAAAAAAAGTAGCACATCATTCTACATTCTTCTACATTTTGGGTACTTTACTACATATTTCAGCTTTAGTCCTTGTATGCAGTCATGGCCTACAAGGACTAAATTGCATACAAGAGTATGTGTTTTAACATCCAACTGAAGCCTATTCTCCGAGTTTACCGCAACTCAAAGGCATAGTTTTTTTCTAAAAATGTAAACAGTTACAAACAAACACAATAATAATGGCCCAAGCAGATGGGAATAATTGAAAATGTGTCCAATCCAGGCATTTTTTAATTGATCAGTATCAGCTACCACAGCCCAATGTATTTAAATTTACTTCACTTGCACAGATTGAAGTTCCATCACATGCTGCAGTAAGCCTTAGGCACTTGGCTTGAAACTACAATCTATGGAGATGTCAGCCATGTGGAAATTCTTTAAATTGGAAACTCAATTTAGAACAACAGCTACCTGCAACATTTGCAAAGCAATCCTTTTGAGAAGGTAGAAACAGTGTCATTTAATAACACATCAAGGGGGCCGGTGTGGGTGCAGGTTTTTGGGATGACTTTTCAATCAGCCAATAACATGACTGGTGTTGAGAACCACTGCTTTATTATTGGCTGATTGAGAGGTCATACTAAAAACCCACACCGGCCCGCTATGGATCAGTTTCCCCACCTCGGCTTTATGATTCCATGTTAATTCACGCGCTGCAACAAACAGCCTGTGGCTGCTATGAGCTAACACAACATACGATGAGGAAGATCATTAAAAAACAGAACTCACATAGCCCATTGAAAAGGTGCAATAACAAATGAGCTTAAATACATCCTTACTACTGCTACAAAACAGCAGGTAAACTCACATGCAGGTCTACATATTTGTATGTACAGTATACAATGATACAGTGGTTTATTTACAGTACCACCAAAGCAGGAATATAAAGAACACAAAATAGGAATGCTATCACTGTACAAAGCTAAATTTGTTTATGCATTTTTACATGAGGACAGTGCCAATGGACTTAAATATCAGTTCTCATATGGCCAACTATAAATACAGGTCTCCACCACTTAGGGTTCCTAAAAAAAAATAACCTAACAAATCATATCAAAGAACATATAAAACCTAAAATAACACTAAAATATAGTACAAGCAGGAATGATATGATACACAGCCTATATATAATATATATAATGTATGTACAGTGTAGTTTCACGTACCAGAATCAAATCAGTCATGCATCACTTAACAGGGATATGTTCTTAAAAAGGCGTCGTTAAGCAATTTCACCCCTGTGTGAACATCATAGAGTGTATTTACGCAAACCTAGATGGTATAGCCTACTACACAGCTAGACTATATGGTACAGCCTAAATAACACTGAAAAACTACAGTACACTAAATACATAAAGTAGCAACTTAGTTGTATATCATCATGTATTATGCACTCTACGTAATTTGCCGAATGTGTCCTTTTGTCTTTAAATAAATCAATAAAAGGTATTGCATTTCATAATATGATGCAAATGTTTTATTCGATTTCACAATAAAGTTAAACTTTTCACATTGATGTATTTCCGAATGACAGTTTTCCAAACCAGCTTTTTATTTCATAATGCCTCTTCTCATAATAACGGCGCGTTCGGTCAATCACTTTGAGGAGGGTGGGATCCAGCCTGTGATTTGCTAATCCTTTGCGGTTCATTATTTGGCCTAGCGGATATAGGGAGTAGTTTGAAAAGCTATGGAGGATGTAGAGGAGGTCAATAGTTAGATGTGTCACTAACGAAAATGTTACACCTACTGAAAATGTAACTTCCGCTACTACACATGCGCACCATTACCACGCGTGCGTCTACGAGCCACATTTTCCGGCACTTGCATGATTTAGTAATTAATACAATTATCAATCTTGTAAATTTTTTTCTACATAAGAATAGATTTTTTAAACAACAACCAAACTAACATTTTTCATAAGTATTTATTCCATTATTTTACTTCATTGAAATTAATGGTGGAAAAAAATGCTCTGAGGGTCTGCAGTTTGGTAGAGGAACTCGAGCTTAATAAGAGCCCTTAGGACTCCACCTTTTATTTATGTTCATTTAATATGTCCTTATTTTTGTTACTTTGTTACTATTCCCCATTCTTTACTGTTGTATATGTAATCACTTCCAGTTGCTTGTGCAATGTCTGGTACACCTGCTCGAATCTGTTTGGAATTGTACCATGCCACGTATGTCTGTATAAAACTTCTGAAGTAAAAGAATAAAGTCTGGGAAAAAAACATATTTGTAGTTCAGCTGTCAGTGTTTTCCTGAATGTTTGCGTTTTGTAATTTTGCGATGACTTGCTAAACTACTTAATCCATTTTGCTTTGCCGATTGTAATTGCATCTGTGTGCATGTTTTAGTGCCTGTTGTTAATGAGGCTGTTAAAGTGACGCGATGCTGTAAAAATAGCACGCCTTCTCACCGAAGTCGTAAAAGATAACGTGTGTTGCGCAAGTGTGCGCATGCGAAGTAGCGGAAGTTACATTTTCGGTAGGTGTAACATTTTCAGTAGTGACAGGATGCACAGATTAGCGGAGCAAACACAGGAAAAAGGCCCTGTCGTGCCAAATGTCTTACCCCTGTGGAACGCCATCGCTGAATTTCTGACCGGGAGTTCAAACCCCCGGACAGCCCAATATAAAACTATATAAACTATTACACTACTATTATTTTTATTTATATATATATATATATATATATATCCATTAACTAGGCTATTGAACGCACATTATTACCTACACGCTTTAATTTTACATTCATGTAATTTTTACCGGAACATTTCACCAAAATTAAAGGGAGATTCTAAAGCGCTTAACGTGAAAAATCTTAACGTGGCTTGAAAATATAAATGTGCCATCCTGTAGACACAAGTTTTCTGACTATGAATTGTTCCAATGTCTATTCCGTGAACCATTCATTTAGAACAAATTAAGGCACATTATTGGGCACTTTGTTTGGTTGTTGTCCACCCAATAAAGCAGTCTTTTTTTCCATGTATGGTATATTTTCCGTTAATAAACAATGCCTCAATTCAATTGCAGGGCTCGTAAAATCCCTCGCCTGACATTCCGGGACAATCAAGTTTTCCCGTCAGCTACCAAACTGTAACAGCACCCTTCCAGATGGGCTATCAGAAATTATCCCCCTAGTGAAATAAAACTGTCTTTTATTCACATTTTTTGCTCTTTTGACTTGCTATTTGGAGGAAAAACTTTGACTACTGAACAACAAGCTGTTCAACATGATGTTGGTTTGTCCGCTAGGAAGTTAATGCTTAAAGCCTGGTTATAAGAGGGTTGCGATTTAATGCAAATATCGCCTTGCACCGCCATCTTGGTGCATTGTTGGTCATGGTAATCGAGCATTCCGGACACATTAAAACTAGCAAGTCAAGTACGGTTTTATTATCACACCAGTCATATCAAGTACACTGCATGTGTACTGGTTGTACGCATCTTCATTTGAATCAGGTCACTCCGTACATGATTAAACGTCTGTAGAGAGAGTGTGTGCATTAATATCTGCGGAGGTTGCTGGGATTGTTGCACAGAGAGAGAGAGGTGTACACGCGTGTTGTGTGTGCATTGAAGCGGCCGTTTGGAATTATATTTGTGTGTTTGGAGTTAGTCCAGTTTGCGTGGGTGTGAGTCGCAGTTGCAGGTGTCACGTGAGCGGTGTTTCTGTCCGCGTAACTTCGCATCACATACCCACGGGGTAATATTACCTAACACCGGTAAGGTTAACTAGCGCCGGAAAAGGGCAGTTGCTCCTGAGCTTTGCTCGGTCGCCAGTCAGGACTGGGAGGACATTTTTACACTTCTTTTCCTATTCTGGCGGTAGCCTACAGTGAGGGTTTTTTGTGGTTTTTCTGCAACTTCACTTCATGTTGTTTTATCTTATACGTGGTTCAGTGGGAAGTTATTCTCATAGTGTGTATGCCACAAGTAGAAGAGTGAAGAACGAAGAGGTCGAGAGGGCTGGGTGACCATAGGTCACTGACGAAGGAAAGGGCATACACACTTTAAAGGTGGCATCACCTGAACTGACTGTGTCTAACTGTTTTCAGGTGCTTCCAGCTTTAGAACCGGAAGAGACTGGGGAGGCAGGTGGGCCCTTGGGCACCAAGAAGCCTCCTCCCCCCAGGAAGAAGGAGGTTGTGCTAGTGGTGGATTCAGTTATTAGAGGT
Organism: Mormyrus iriodes; assembly: GCA_011763525.2. Classification (NCBI taxonomy): domain Eukaryota; kingdom Metazoa; phylum Chordata; class Actinopteri; order Osteoglossiformes; family Mormyridae; genus Mormyrus; species Mormyrus iriodes. The sequence continues at coordinate 18,349,363 of JAAGVU020000113.1, read as the reverse complement.
GTAGAAAGTTGTGTGCACACGTGAAAGAGAGTTCTGTATGGTGTCTTGCCTGCCTGGTGCCCAGGTAGGGGACCTCCCGGGTTGTATTCTCAGGTTTTTGGCCCCAGCCGGGGCGGATCCAGTGGTCATGGTGCATTTGGGCACCAGTGACGTAGGTAAAGGCAGAAGGGCTGTTCTGCAAGAAAAATTCATAGAAGTAGCTGAAAAGCTTAGAAGCAGAACGTCCACGATGGTATTCTCCGGAATTTTTCCCGTGCCACGCACGAGCCAGGGTAAGTTAGCTCAGATAAGGAGATTAAACGTGTAGCTAAAAGGGTGGTGTAGGAAATAGCGGTTCCGGTTTATGGGGCACTGGAGGACCTTCTGGAACAGGTGGGACCTGTTCAAGCCATATGGGCTGCACCTGAACCAGAGGGGAACCAGTGTATTGGGGAGACATATGTGTAGAGAAGTCAAGGAGTGTTTAAACTAGGAACTGGGGGGGGAGGGCAGGGAGGCCTGTTAAGAATATAGGAGGGGGGATACGGAAAGCCCAAATTAATGATGAAAGTGGGCACTGTAAAAGACCAACCCTTTGCCAACTGTACATAAATGCTAGGAGTATTAGAAAAAAAATTCATCATTTACAGGCTTTAATTTCATCAGACTCATGACAGGAATAACAGAAACGTGGTTGAGTGAAAATGACAGAGAAAAATATAATATAGATGTTACATGCTGGTGATGGTGTTGCAGTATACGTAAAAGAATACTTGCAGGCAACGGAGTTCACTGATAAAAAATAAAGCTACAGAAGCTGTATGGGTGAAACTAGATTCTAAGAACTGAAATGGCCTACCTGTCGGTATAGAGGACCTAATGTAGATGCGGAGGAAAGCAGAACGTTATACAATGATATCAGGATTATAAGTAATAAAAATGATGTGGTAGTTGAGTGATTTTAATTAACCGGAGATACAGTGGGACATAGTCTCTGGCTCTACTGCAAATGAACTTGAGACAGTGGAATTGGTACAGGATAAAGGGAACTTCATACCTGTTTCCAGCAAAACTATATCTAGGAAAGTGCAACCAAGGTGGTTTACTACTGAAATTAAGAATGAAGTCAGGAGGAAAAGGGCCCTGTTCCACAAATGGAAAATAACTAATGATGTCGGAATTAAGCAGGAGTATCTAAGTCTACAGGTTGAGTTAAAAAATAATAACAGACTGGCTAAGAGGAATGTCGAAAAGGAAGGCAGCATTAGAGGCTAAGGATAGTATTAAAAGTTTCTTCCAATATTTTAACTACAAAAGGGCTCTAAAAGCTGAAGTTTCTAATCTACAGAATAGGGTCTTATAACTGAAAATAAAATCAATATGGTTAATGAGTTTAATGATTGTTTTGCACGAGAATTCACTGTAGAGGACATGAGTAGCATTCCGACTCTTATTCCAAATACAGCTTCATCTTTGACCAATATATGTATAACTGAAGCTGATGTGCTACAAAGCCTAGCTAAGCTCAGAATAAATAAATCGCAGGGCCCTGATGGCATCTTACCTATAGTTTTAAAAGAGATGAAGGATATTATTTGCCGACCTTTTACTTTGGCATTTCAGAAATCCTTATCTGCTGCTGTGGTACCTTCTGATTGGAAGCTTGCTAATGTAACGGCCATATTAAAAAAAGGGGACAGAAGTAATCCCGCAAATTATAGGCTAATTAGTTTAACTTGCATAATTGGAAAAGTAATGGAAGCTATAATTCAAGGGAAAATAGTACATTACCTGGACTCAAATAACATTCTGAGGGATAGCCAACATGGATTTAGGAGAGGTAGATCCTGTTTAACAAATCTACTTGAGTTCTTTGAGGAACCTACAAGGGAAATTCATCCCAAAAAGGCCTATGTAATCTATTTATATTTCCAGAAAGCCTTTGATGTTGTACCCCACAAACGGTTCATGCTTAAGATCAAAGCAGCAGGGATTTTAGGAACTACAGCAGCTTGGATTGAAAACTGGTTAATAGACAAGAAGCAATGGGTAGTTATTAGAAGCACAATGTCTCAATGGGCTTGTGTTTATAGTGGGGTACCGCAAGGTTCAATTTTAGGACCACCACTATTCCTAATTTACATAAACGATATTGATACTAATATGTACAGTAAATTGGTTAAATTTGCAAACGACACCAAGGTGGGACCGATACTGATCTAGCAGCACAGAGGCTACAGCGGGATCTGGATTTAATTAGTGATGGGGCTGATACCTGGCAGATGAATTTTAATGTAGACAAATGTAAGGTAATCCATGCAGGGAGCAGAAATATAAACTACAGATATTTTATGGGTTCCACTGAAATAAAGGAAGCTGATTATGAGAAAGACCTTGGTGTGTATGTTGATGCTTCCATGTCCTACTCTCGCCAGTGTGGGGAAGCAATTAAAAAGGCCAATAGGATGTTGGGTTACATCTCTAGGTGTGTGGAGTTTAAGTCAAGGCAGGTGATGTTATATTTTTTAAGTTTATACAATTCCATGGCACAACCCCAGCTAGAATATTGTGTACAGATTTGGTCACCTTGACCTTAAAAAGGACATTGTTGTCTTAAAAAGGGCTACTAAAATGATTCCCGGTCTTAGAGGAATGTCTTATGAAGAGGGATTAGCAGAGCTGAATCTGTTCAGCCTCAAGCACAAGAGACTAAAGGGGGACATGATCCAGGTATATAAGATTTTAACTGGTCTGGATATTGTTCAACCAAGTAGTTACTTCAATATTAGTCTTCCTGTTAGTGTAGTACAAGCTAAAACCTTGGGTTCCTTTAAATCAGAACTATATTAGATTTTATCAACTTTAAGCTATTAGTTGAATTCTCCCCAAGCAAGCTTGATGAGCAAAATGGCCTCCTCTCATTTTCGTATGTGCTGACACAAAATATTATTAAAGATGCACCGATCGACCGGCCAGGGACCGGAATCGGCCAATCTTCAGCATGCTCGGCCTGGACCGGAGACCGGCAAGTCAGTCTCATGCATTTCCGATACTGAACCAGTCCGTACAGTATGAAGGTATGAAAAAGCCTGATCTAGCTTACTTTAGATGTAAGAATTGTATGTGCATGACATGCAATGTTGGTATTAATAATATTACCCTGCACCTATTATTACTTGGAAGAGAATAGTATTTATTTGGAGGCTTTTAACTTAAGGAATTTTTAAGACAAGTAAAAAAAAAGAGAAAAAGGTCAATGTCAGGTTATCTGGCGAATTTAAACATACTGGAAAATGATATAAGTAACTGACATTTGCTTTGTTATTTAAATTTGTTGCACCTGCTCTTGTTTGGTAAAGTAAAATAAATCAGATAAATTTGGATGTACAGCAACTCATTTTCAGTTATTTGTAGCTATTTCCAGTCAGAGCACTTTATTTTGAAACTTGTTTAAATGAGAGAAGATCCTGTAACTTAGTGCAGTTTGGGGGGAAATTGAAAATTTTAACAATTTCTTTTATTATTTAAAGAAAATTTTGCATTGAAGAAAAGTTGATTTTTGTTTGTATATGCTGTCAATTATAGTTCTTAGAAAGAAAAATTAGCATTAGAATTAGCAGGACGCACTTGTAAAAAAAAAAATCAGAAACTCGGAATCGGCCAAGAAAATCAGTGCATCTCTAAACATCACACAAATGTTAAATAAAAGCAAATTAAAGGCAAATGATAAAGAGAAAACTGAAAGAAATGAAAAACTTTCTAGTTTCTTTATTTCTGGCTGAGTACAAAAACTGTGGAGTTAAATGTGTGGACAAAATATTTAGGTGTATGTAAGTAAAAGTATAAATCTCATTCTAATTATTTTTCATTTATTATTATATATTGTTTATCGCTTATTATTTCTGTCATATAATAGCAACGTTAAGCAATTACATTGCTACGTGTTGTAAAGTTAACATTACAGTGTTGTGCCTGTTGTTGTTATAACTAATTTGATCACACATAAGTGAATGTGTTTTAAAGGCAAATTGTTGATTGATTTATTTTATCCCTGGATTTGCAGCTGCAGGAGTTGTCTGAGCAGTTGTTTCTTTATACTTTCATTTAGTGATTTACTGATGGAGCATGATGCTGACAAGCTGATGTGTCCCAAGTTTGCTGATGGTACCAATTAATGTTTCCTCTGTCATACATAGTGGCTGGTGGGGCAAACTTTAAATGATAAGTATGGCCTTTAGGATATGTTTCCATATCAATTTTTTAAATGTTTTATTTATTTATTTATGTATTTATTTCTTTATTATTATTATTATTATTATTTTTATTATTATTATTGTGCATTCTCTACTATACATACACATAAAAAAATTGCCTTTTAAAAAATCTGGACTAGTCAAAATTCATTTTGGGCTACCAATACCTGAAAAAAACCTACCCGAAGGGCTACCAGGGATTTAGAAATTTTACTAGCCCTGAATCTATAACTGCTGATTAATACGGTCTGTCTATTCTTTGAAATTCTTTCGAAACCTTTACAAAAGATTCCTAGTAGGGTTGGGCAACGTGGCCACAATGTCATATCACAATATTTTTGGTTACAATCACGACCCACGATACAGATCACAATTTTTTTTTCCCGTTTTCAAAACAAACCAAACTGGAATGCATATAGTAATATTAATTAATTGTTAATTAAGCCTTTAAATGTAATGTCTGCAATCCGAGCATTTCGCGAGGCGGTAGTAACAGAGCTGCATTCAATACTACCAATTTGATACAGAACCTAAAAGAACACTTAACAGAATACCATAAGTGCACTCAGCTAACTCAGGCAAAAGCTGCACCAAAGCAACACCCTGGAGGTTACTTTTAAAAAGACACTTCATGTTTAAGCTAAGCTGCTACACCACTTTAAGTAGAATTTAGATTTCTGTCTGTCTGCATGTTGTTTTGCTATAATTATATTCTATAATATGATAATCATACTCATTTTGACTGTTCTAGTCTTACCATTACAATGCTGCACTAAGTGGAATTGAGAGAGCTATTTATAAAGATATTTTTCAGTTTGCTTGCTATTTTGTCAAAAATAAATAAACAACCCATTAAGGAACAGCTTGGATGTAGGCAATTTTTTTCTTAGCGCATTGCAGAGACTCAATATTGCCAGATACTCAATATTAAATGACTTGGATCGATCGGGGCATCCCTAATTGAGACTTTTTTAAAACAGGTTAGCAGGTGCCTAGGAGTTCTTTCACTTTAGTCAGTTTTTTATCCATCCACCCATTTTCTGTACCTGCTATATTTGCAATAATTTACGTACCTCAATAATTTCGTTTATCGTTATAATGCTACAAGCAGTGTTTCTTGTAAGGATATAATTGCTGGTTAAGTGGTTAAAATATGCGGACAATTTCAGGCACAGCTCATCCTCTCAGTTTACGTCCACTAACTTAAAACAAAAGGTCAGGGTTAGGTTTGTACTCAATAAAGCCGATATGATCAATCAAAAAATGCAGAGACCAGCTCTCGATCGGATCCATGAGGCATCCCTAGTCTCTACTGTTGCTGCCGTTACTGACTAAGCCAATTTTCAGAAATAACTTTAAGATTAAAATTAAGAATAAGATTAAGAATAAAGGGGGCACATCTTACACAGTGGTTGTAAGCCCTACAAATTAAGTACACCAGGTTAAAAAATAAACCACTGGATGTCATTATAAACTTTTATTAAGAAGGCTCTACTGTTTATCAACCCAATTAAACATTTAAAACAAATAACAGATTCAAGATGTGCATGTTGGTGTATTCACATTTCTAGATTTTTTGCCAGCTTCTTTAATATGCAAGTCAGCAAGTTCAAATTATCGGTCCGTAAAAAATGACTGAGATATTAGTATGTATACTGACAGAGTATGTAATATACATTCACAAACAAGCTCATTCTAGAGGTTCCATTCATCCAGAGCCAATCACAGAGGTTGCTGGCACAAGACAGGGAACAGCCCAGGATGGGGCGCCAACCCATTGCAGGGCACACTCACACATCATTCACAGACATGCATACCTATGGGCAATTCTGGTAACTCCAATTAGCCTCAGCATGTTTTTGGACTGTGGGGGGGAAACCAGAGTACCCAGAGGAAACCCCACAACAACACGGGGAGAACATGCAAACCCCACACACGGAACCCAGGTGGAGACTCGAACCCTGGTCCCAGAGGTGTGAGGCTACAGTGCTAACCACTGCACCACCGTGCAACCCCCTGTGGATTCTCCCTAAGTAATTAATGACTGAAAATTTAGACATGTGACTAATGCTGACTGAATTGAATGCTGAATAAAAAAAAATGGATATATTGGCATTCAGAGAGACATTATTGAAATGCAACTTGGCTGGTTTGATAATGACATAATCAGGAAAATATCCAGGCTGTAATTACCTAATACATCAGTCCATTTTGTACCAGGGCAATTTAAATAAGACTCTCATACTGTATTACAACTAATCCAATATCGGTACTTATAGACATTTATGCCTATCTGAGTGTATTTCAAAGCTGGATTCATTCATTTAAAAAAAAAAAAAATCAGAGGACATATTTAGATTACAATATATTTAACAGAAGCGATATTGTGAACAGCTCACATACTCTCACTTTATCAGAACATGTGAAAATGACCCACATTAACATTTATACTATACCAGAGGTGAAAGTCCATACTGTATAGATTCACTGCTCTTACAACACACCTCAATATACTGTGATTATAATTAAGTTTAGTTTTTATATAAATGCATGCCCAAGATCACATGGCTAGTATGGAATTTATGTTATTCCAGGTTTACTGTTTATTTCTATGATGTATTTCTACTTTAATGTTAAACACGTTGCTTGTCATTGTATCATTTCCAGATTTATTGTCTATTTAATATATTTAAAAAAATACTACAAAAGGTAATACTCATACTGCACATACATTAGAGGTGACATTTGAGAACAGACAATGTCCAAATGAAATGAATGAAAAACATTATGATCACCTAAGTTACTCCATGACTTCAGCCCAGATTGTTTTACTAATACGTCATATTATACCACCCCTCCACCATTCTTTTTTGATAATCAGGCAGTTACCTTTTTCTAAATGATAATATCCATAATGTTTAAATGATTTCGAATTTCATACTCATCTTGAAATGTCATGCTGACACAGTCTGGATATGGTAAATGGTTATTTTTGCAAATCTTTCAATCGTGGTAATATTATTCCCCCCAAACCTATATTTAAACCCTGTCCACAAAAATCCATGATGTTAAGTTAAAATATGAAAAAATACAACATTGACCACTTCAAGCAATCAAGTGCCCTACGACAAAATACCCTGCGCGTCCTGTTTTACATTCTGTGTTTCATGACATAGCCAAATTACAGTTAGATAAGCTTTAAAATTGATGGTTGGAGACACTGGAGCTCAGAGATAGAAGTTCTTGTAGGATGTGAAACAGAATTAATATTAAAGTTAAGTGTACATTGTGTTTATTTGTATTCTAAAGACCATAAATTACTGTGAAACTTCTTCCCTATACTGTTTAGGTTGCAATTGTATTTAGCAGTTACAATAATCCGCATAGCTGCTTACTTCCTAATACAATGTTCACACCACTTAGGCACCAAGCCAATCTTGGTAATGTGTCCCTTCCATTTGTGTTAGAATTTTTTAATAAGTGTTTGTAGTTAATTATTAATCAGTTTTAACTACTTCTCTTCCTCGATAAACTACAATTACGTGTTCTTTCGGACAGAATACGTCACTGCCAGAAATCCTACATGTAACAACAGGATTTCTGGTTTATTCCTCCTCCGATATGTAATCAATCTCCACCCCATTACAGAAATCTGCCGACACTGCCTTTTTTTACACCAAAAAAGAATCCCGTTAAAACTCAGACACAATACCCTGATATACACTATATTAATAAATTGCCCGGTTACAAAGAAAGGGTGTTTAAAATATTGACCATACACCATACGGAAACTACAAATATACTGTAAACTAGGCGTCAAGTATTAATGTGAAATGTCGACATGGTCCTGAGAAGCATCTACACGTATGAACGATGGAGGGAACAAGGGTTTGGTTCGGCAATCTCTGAATAACAGGCTTAAATACGCAACACCATTCATATATCCAGCAAACTGTGTCATTTAGATATTAATCACTGTTTGGTTACACACAAACCTGTTCTATTAGGTAGGCCCGGGGGACAATTACATTTGGCACGTCAAACAGCGAGACGAGATTATCTAATAAGTTCAGCATGAAACCGCTTTACTATAAAGAGACAGTTTTTGTCCGGCTAAGCTCTAACCTGTTATTTACATTAGCCACCAAACTATAAACATGTTTATTTTTTATGGACGTTTGTATATAGACGTAAAGAGGGATAGGTCGTTATATTCCAGTGGCGGCACCGGGAAAACCAGCATTACAGCAAGTTAGCTGGCTGCTCGGGGGAAGAAGGAGCGAATCGTGGCGGCCGGTGCTGGTAGCTTAGCTTAGCTTAGCTAGCCGTGGCCTCCGAGTCTGACAGCTTTCCACGAGCGTGCCAGGTGACTCCCCATCTAACTTTTAATTCCGATGCCTTTCGCTGGCGAGGACGGCGAATAACGGAAGCTGAGGAATGAGGCGACGGGAAACGACTTACTTCATCTTCAGAAAGTCCGTAGATAGGCTCGACATTCGTAGCCATATAGCTCGGGAGAGAAAGTGTGCCCAGGAAAACACCAGAACAATAGCTAATGTACGCCGTCCTCCTCTTGAATGAACGTGTGTGCGCTTCACACCCAGTTAAAATCCCCCTTCTCAAACGGGGCTAGATGATACAGTTAATTACTTTAATCCTTTCCTAGTGGAGCGCCCGCTACACAATATTCAGAGGCGAAAATGTTACATATAGCTAGCATGTATTCGCCTCCCCACTCAGCCTTCCGAACGACGGCTTATCCAGGAGTACTACATTTCATTTCTTTGCCACAAGCAAATACTCCCAGATTTTATTGAAGGCTGATTAAACCAATCAGAAGGTTTCCCGAAATTCCAAGACAAGGCGCCAGCCAATGGAATTGTTCGAAGGCGTATCGCGCTGTGAGCGCATCTTTCCTGACAGTGGAGTACAGTGTACCACGGCGTACGGGGGAGGGCAGTTTTATGGTGTTGCAGCGTCCTCTTGAGAAACAGTTAAAGTAACGCTGTACTGAAATGGCAATGCACAGTATAATTTACGATCCCAGATGGAGAATAATTTAAGTTTTCAACACTAAATACAAACAGTAATGTGAAGGGCGCAACCGGTGGAGCTTACAGGATGCCGATGCTTAGGTGATTGTAATCAGTAACACATCAAAATTTATGACAATATAATGCCGTCAACGTGCATGTTATGTAATCTTTGGCAAAAGACCGAAGTTTCTATGGTCAAAATATATCTAACTCATGGACTTCCTATTTATTAATTATTAAACATTTTAGAGATGATGATGAACCAGGTTTGTGTACTCCTTTAATTACCTTTCGCTTGCAATCTTGGGCTGATGATATTAGACAGCATGTAATGTCTATCTCTCCGAGGATTGAACCGTAGCATGCTGGAATGGCATGGATGTTTCAATAATCCACAGAGCTAAATCAGGAGCTTGAGCTCCAAGAGCACCTCCCATAGAGAGGGTACAAGCCAGGCAAACTATGATCCGACAAAGCCCCCTATGAAAGGTACTAAAAGACAATAGAATTATTGGAATAGGGCTACAGGGACCCACCCGTGGAGCTCACTTGTGCTCACCAGTGAACATCTGGTGGCTGGGCCACCCATGTAATCTAGCCAGGCTCAGTTCAAAATCACCAAGTGGAGCCAATTTGTGGACTCGTCACCCTCAGAGTGAAAGGTGAGGGTCAGTTACAGTGTCCTTTTTACCAAAGGAATGCAGAAAAGGCCCTGCCAGGTCAGATCTTGGGAATGGATTCTGGGATTAGGTCCATGGAGCATTACTTCTTACGAGGAACATTACAAGGAAATAGCCTGAACCTAGGCAAGAAACAGAAAGGTAATGCTACATATAGTCAATCTTAATTCTACTCATAATTGGAGCTATGGAATAGCTGGATCCAGGCATAGGCAAACTAAGGAGGTGTCCAGGGCCCAATCAGCCAGACGAGTCATGAAAAAAAAATCATATGTAGATAGATAGATAGATAGATAGATGTGTATCTGTGTAAAATACTTCGCAAGTTGTTGCAAAATTAGGTGAATATGGTGGTTACAATGTCACAACAGCAAAAGAGAGAGTTTGATATTGAAGGAAACACAATTTAAGTGTAAATTATTTTTGGGGTAGAGAGGACTGAAGCCAAATTAAGTATGGAGGGTACACATTCCCCCCCATCCCCTCTGGTTCCTGTGCTCCAGGGTGTTTACTGCTCATTAAAAAATCGGACAAGTAACATTTTTTTTGAGCTGGAGTAGCATACCCAGGCTAGTAACCTTGTTTAAACCTTTTTTACTGATTTGCCATTCTTTTTGGGAACTATGTAACATTTTGATTAATGGACAGCTGTGCATATATTAATACAGGAGAAGCAGTCAATCATTATCATCTGATAGTCTGCCAAGGGAGCTGATATGCTTGTCCTGGATTTTCACTGTTGGTTTCAGGTCACAGCCTCAACAGTCAAGTTCAAAAGACCTTCTGCAACACAAAACCACAAATATATTTGAAACTGAGACTGAGATGACCATTTTTAAACCAATATATCCAGTGCATTCACATTGTGGGCAATTATGCTTTCTTTTTTCTGAGTAACATTAGAGCATCTCTATACCAAATATATCTTTCACGATTATGAGGATCCCCTGAAATAAGAATATTCCAAAAGAATTGAATTTCCAACTTCCCAGGTCACATAATTTTGGTTAATCTCAGGCACGAATGAAAATAATTACAAAAACAAAATATTAACACCTTGTTTTCTTATCCAACTTCTGTCAAAGGTATTATTCAGATACATTGTGCCTATCTTGGGCAGCAGTGTGTGTGTTGAGTATGAATGCTCTCCCTGTGTATGCGTGAGTTTCCTCCTGCTATCAAAAAACATGCTGTGAGTTGATTTAGTCCGTCTTAATTGTCCTAGTGCATGTCCTGTGATTTTACAGGGCATTTTATCCTTGATGTACTTCCCAGAGTAAACTTCGGGGGTTACTGTGTCATTGAACTGGATATGTTTTTTATGAACTATTGCATTATAAGAAGATGGATGGATGATTTATGTTAAACCTGTAGCTTTCTTTGATGTGAATTTTAGCTGTATTCACCACTACATGCTGTTAGGCAGACAGAAGTCAACAAACAAAACCAGTGTTCTTAAAATGAATAGTGTAGTAGTGTAGTAATTGCCTTTGATTGTCAACTTTACAGTGTTGCACAAATAGGGAATGTCTTGGCACTGCACCATGTAATGCACTGCAATGGATAGTATTTACTGGCAATACGTGATAGAAGATTCCTTTCAGATCCGGGAAGTTTTAGAACTGTAAAGCTTGTTAATCAGAAAACTTCCTTGAACCATTTTCTTGGCCAAAGGACCACAATAATCTGCAGTCATTAGGTTTAACTTGTTATATTGAGCATACATCAAGAAATTGATGACTGTAGTTGTTTGTGTTATGGCTACACTTAGCCAGCAGAGGGCAGCACTATCAATAACCACCCATACACACACACACACACACACACAAACTGTATATACCCTCAGCAGATCTTTGAGAAATCAAAGGACACAGTTTAAGTGCATGCTGTAGTAAATGCATTCAATGCTTTTGACACTAAGCAAAAAGAAAAAAAAAACATTGTGTTCTTTCTGTGGATATCTCCTGGTTCCTGACATTAATTGCTGTTTTACCTTTGGTTTCCTGCCATGGTCTTGCCCTTTCATTTCCAGACCCCCCCTGCCATGGTCATTGGCCATTTGCCATCATACTTAAGCCTTGACTATGTTAAAGTAGCCCTTCTGCTGTCCTCAGTTTTACCTGCCTTCTGGTGGATATTGTTTACAGTCTGCTCCAGCATGTTCTGGGCTTCTACACCTGCTTCCTCTGGGATATGCTTACCAGCCACCCGCAGCAATCTTCTGGCTCATTAGTCTGCGTTCATTTCTCATACTGTGTCTTTTGCTCTTTCCATGTTGAATGTATTGCATATTTGCACCTGGATTCAATTGCCTGAACAATTAAAAAAAATGGCATATTAGAATTTGCTAAAAGCATCAACAAGACGGGTGATATTTTTTTGCATTATTGTGATCTGATTACTGGGAGGAACCAACGCAATCCAATTTCGTTATAGCAGCAGCCCCGAAAGACAGTTCCAAGACCCCTTTGGATTTTGTCATGACAAAACGATAAGCAATTATTGCAGTAAGAGAGAGCAGCATAGAAAAACAGTAGTAATACCAGTAAATCTTTTAAATGTTTTGCACGCTATTATGGAACGAGGCCTGTCTAATTTAAAGGACTATTAACTTCCTTTGTATTATCATAGTACTTTCAGTAACACTTCATTTGGATAGTAACACCTGCAGAGAGTTGACAGAGTATTTGTAACATTTCAACAACGTAGTTGAGATTCAACAATTCAGCTGTTTCACTGTGTCTGTAGATGTTTATCAGAATATACAGTATAAACAGTATTTGTCATGATTCATGAACGTACCTACACATTCTTAGAATAATTTAACTGAATTTCACTACTCATTCATGTCGAGTAAGTAGGGAAATTACATGATGTTACATGAACCGTTGAATCTTAACTAATAAGTTGTTAAAATGTTACAAATGCTCTGTATACCCTCTGTTGGCGGACTATCCAAATAAAGTGTTACCCTACTCTCTACGACAGGGTTTGGTGAGAGCACTTGTCAGCGCCCAATAGCAGAAAATATCTGGGTTTTGTTTAATCCATTTGTTCTCTCAATGACTTTTGGTTAAAAGAAAAAGAAATTAATTTAATTTCCAACACAGCTGAACAGTATCAGGCATATATGGAAAACTATGTGTGTGTTTGCAGTACATTCTTTGTGGTACTCTTCATTGCTTTTGCTGTGACAGGGCTACACTGTTACATTTGTTACATAGTAGTACAAGATTCCTAAGACAGTATTTCCTAACATGTTTTTGCTCCTTCCCAACTTCCGGCATGGACTGTCTGTGGGTCCTCGAGGACCGGATTGGGAAACACTGGTGTAAGCTGTCAAATCAGGGTGGTGTGTGACTCAGGTGGTTATGATGTTGTGCCCTAGATTGGAATGTTACTCGTTCAACTCCTGTGGTCAGTGGAGTGGTTTCACCATTGGGCCCTTAATGCCAGGTGCTCCAGGGACAGGCTGCCACTGATTTCTGAACTGCAAATCACTTTGAGTGTCTGTCAAAGAAATAAGTAGAAAAGTCCCAGCTGTATTCTTACAATATTGGCTCAGCGTGCATCACGATACTATTAATCAGCATCTACTGAGACAAATGAAGTGAGTAATAAAATATCTTATTATATTTGCGTATCAATATCTAAAATGGTATGAGTCATTTGTGCAGCCGCATGAAAATGTTTGTTTTCTGGGAAACATTAGCTTGTAACAAGACATACTGTGTATGTCACAGTTTAAATAAGAAATTGGCAAACCGCCATCAAAGGCTTTTGTCATATTTCTTCATTTTTCGCTTCAAAATAAAAAAAAAAAAACAGTAAATACATGTATAACATTTACTTGTATAGTGTGGGGTAGTGCAGTGGTTGTGTTGTTGCTGTACGTATCTAGGACCAGGGTTAAAGTCTCCAGTAGGCTCCATCTGTGCAGGTTCTCCTTGTGTCGTCTTGGGCTTGCTGAGGTTAATTGGAGTTACCAAATTGCCCATAGCTGTGAGTGTGCCCTGCAATGGGGTAGCACCTCACCACGCCATCCTGGGTTATTCCCTGCCTTGCAGGTGGCATAGTGGTTAACACCATGTTGCTAGGTCTCATCACTCAGGGCTATAGCCGAGAGTATTTAAGCTCCGATGCCAATCTTCTTTCAAAAAACGAAAAAAAGGTCAAGTCCCAGGAAAAACTGACTTAGCCCCTGATCTTTTCAATAGCTAGAAACACAGCTGGTTCACAGTGTTGCTTCATACCTCTGGGGCATAATTTAGTTATCCACTGAAATAATTTTTCTTTATTTCTTGTCATATTAATAAGTCTAGATATCACTGTGACCACTAGATGTCCTAAAGTCACCATATTAAGGTCCACTCCAGGCACGAGGACCGTACAGTCCGGAATGACATACATTTGTTTGTAGGGGCCCCTTAATGCATAGGCTTACCGGTGGCCTGCGTTATAATGGGGCCTTAACTACCCTTGTTTAATATAATTCAAAACATAGAGTTACACTTTACAGGATTATCTGATATAGAAAAATGAAACATTGTGTCCCATTTTGAGCCAATATGGGTCTGCTTCATTACGTGCCAGGAGAAATCTTTGACATAAACATAACCTGAGATATATTCTGCGATCTTCAATGTGCACAAAGTTATAGTTTATAATTACAAAGCATCAGCATTCCTGTCAGTGATAGGAATGTTAGTGCTGTGCTTTTACAAAGATATTGCACTTAATACTATAATTTTAAATAAAACTTGAGCCCAGATTGCCGTATTATATAACATTATTTCCGGTAAGGAGAAAGTGAGATGGAGCTTATACTGACCTTCTGTGAAATCTGACAGTTGTTATTTTGTGATGTCATGGGGTACCACAATCGCAGCGCAAATCTTCCTCTGTTGCCTTGGGAAAATTTAATCAGAAAAAGACATTCATCTGGTATAATCTAATGACCACGTGCAGAGTGTTGATGTGAAACGTGTGCCTTCTGCTTTGTGTATGGCCAATTAACATGCCCAAATGACACATGAGGCAGCCAATTTCCTTTTTTATAATGACATTGTTAAAATGAGTATAAGACAAATGCTGATTAAAGAATATGAAAATAATTATAAACCTTGTCACTGTGCTCTTCTCTCCACAGAAAATGAAACAGCTGGGGGAAACAGCATTATATGATTCTGAAAGCCACTGATCACTTGATCTTTCAGGGATTATTAGATTAGATTAATCTTTCTTTTTTTCTGAAGAGACTAAAAATACATGTGAATGAGGATTTGATGCGTACCACAGTGTTTAGTTGTCTCCTGTGCAAAAACACCATGTAGTGACCGGAGGTGCATTCTCGTCTTTTAATTCTGATGCAACTTCCTGAAACTGCACGTTTACATATTCTTAGCAAAAAGGAGCAAATGTTTTATCTTTGAAATTGAGCAAAGCAGTAAATACAAAAATATTGTTGATGAACTATATCTGAGTGGTGGCTGTGAGGCTAGTGATCTGTGCTAGCAATCGGAAGGTTGCTGGTTTAAATCCTGTGAATACCAGGAGTGATTCTGCTCCATTGGGTTCTTGAGCAAGGCCCTTAATCTGGAATTTCTTCACCCTGGGTATGATATTAACCTACATCCAGCCCTGCAAGCATATCCCCCAACCTTCAGAGGAAAACTTGGGGGTTGGTGCCAGGACTGGCACTCCAGCCATCAGGAAAAAAAAAAAACGTTCCACTCCATTTGAGCTAGTGTGGTGCTGAGGTATCAACCAATGTGTGGCTGTACTTGGGTTCTCCTCCCTGAGGTGGTTTGTTGTGTGGCAATGTGCTGTATCAGTGTGTGCTCCTAACCCCTCTCTCTATATATTAACAGGTTGCCTCACACCTCTGGAAACCAGGGTTCAAGTATCTATTTGTTAAAGATACGGCCTTGACACAACACTCACTATAGCTGCATCTGAATTCAGGGGCTTCATCCAATGACAGATGTGGTCTACAAAGGTGTAGCCTTTGTAAATGGCATTCTTTGAAGGTCGAGCGGAAAGCTTTGTAAAATGGGATGGCCTGGCCTACGGATAATTTTCTATTTGCACTATTCCCACCCTTACCCTTGAGTCACAAAACGCCGTTCTTATCGAGTCACACCCACTTTACCTCTGTGCAATGAATCTTGGGATACGTTGGGCTGCAGAGGATCCATCGGGTAGACACTGTACAACTGAGCAAAAGAAGGACACATTTCTAGACCGCATTTGAAGGAGCCTTTGAAATGGAACAGCCTTGTTGCACCGCAGTGACACATTTGGTCTTTGAATGCAGCCTTAAAAGGGTACAGCCCCTCAGTTCAGACACAGCCAATATCAACTTCAATATTTAATTGTAGTTTTACACTCACTTTTAAAGATGTTTTTTTTTAATGTTCCATACTTCAGTTCAGCTTAAAATAACTCCACTTCATTTTTGCAAAGCCACTGAGGCTTTGAGCAAGTGGAGCAGAAGCCCAGTGATGTGCCCCCAGTAACAGGCAGGATACAGTGTCCTGAGTGATGTGCCCCCAGTAACAGGCAGGATACAGTGTCCTGAGTGATGTGCCCCCAGTAACAGGCAGGATACAGTGTCCTGAGTGATGT
>JAAGVU020000113.1:18312735-18323748 GCA_011763525.2 Mormyrus iriodes | reverse complement strand
GTATATAAAGTAAATACCATATATGACACATGTATTGCACAAGCTTTTATAGACCACCTCAGGGACAGTATATAAAGTAAATACCATATATGACACATGTATTGCACAAGCTTTTATAGACCACCTCAGGGACAGTATATAAAGGTAAATTCCAAGTTTCAAGTTCTGTTTGTCACAGTCAGAAGCACACTGTGAATGTGTGTATTGAAATACTTTGCCACCTGCTTCCTCAATTGTTCTCTTATTTTATGGGTACCATTTCGTGGGCAGTATCATTTATCACAGTTAACATCTACCAAGAATACAGTCACATTTACAGTGTCACCCTGAATAACACGTGCAAAACTTTATCATTGATAACAGCACAATATATTTAAAAACATAACATCTGCTGATCTTTTCCTGATTATTCTATATCCACGATATTCACTCTGAATGGTGTCTTTTTTTTACTTTTTAATTTCACTTATAATCAAGAAGTGTTAATGTCTTTGTAGCCCTATAAAATATCTTTATTTCCCTATGAGCAGAATTTGACATCTGTCAGACAAATTCTCTTTTTACTGGTGAACCTAATCAAATGATTGGAATATATTTGGGCTTGGACTGTGTGTTCTTATTTTCAGAGTGGGTAAGAAAGGAAAATGAACTTGGCAACAAAAATAAAAGGCTAGATGTGGTTAACCATTAATGTTTCAAATTAAGACCTACTTGACATGCTTGGGGGGGGAAAAATATAAAAATGCATTTGTGAATAGCAGAGGCAGCAAGATCCCTCATACTGTCGGAATACCTAAAAATGAATCACCCTTTTCCAATTCTTTTTATAAAAGTTCAAAATCTAAAAGTTGAACATTAATATTTGCATTATCTGCAAATCCATCCAAACCATCAGAGTGAATCTGCAATTAATTAGAACCATTGACTTTGTGAAAGAAAGTGGAACAGATATTGATTCCTTTTAATAACACCCCGTGCCCCCAATGTGCTTTTCTCTGTTTTGCAATATGGTCCGTCTAAATCAGTCTCTAGGAGACCAGGACATTTTAATTGTTGCACCAGGAGGAAACAGATGAAGCATAAAAAATGAAATAGGAAGTGACCTGCTATACCTTTAGTGGGAGAATCATTTCAAAAGCTTTTACAATGTTTGTCTTAGACCATGGATAAATTACCTGCAGTTTTCAGGACAATAAGAGACTATTACGCAAATCCTTTGCTACAGTAAATGAAGGGTTGCTAAACATTTTCTACTGCCAAAAATATTTTGGGCATTCATGACATTTGAATTCCCGGTTTACGTGGAGATATGCCAATAATGTTCGCCACATCAGTAAATGTCACAAATTTAACTATCACACGTTCTGAGAAGCTGTGTTTTCAAGATATTATTGAAATATCTATTCATCCATCTTCTAACAGTTTCACGTCTGGGTGGTGGTAGTGGTGCAGAAGGGAACACCCGGGATAGGATACATAACCTGCATGCTCACACACATATTCAGAAACTATGAGCAACCTAGGGATTCCAGTTAACATAACTGTGTTTCTATGACCTGTGTGAGAATGTCCAGATGAAGTCTTTTGAAACACTACACTTTATCTTCTCAAATGATAAATTTCAGTTTGTGGGTCACACAACATGAGCATATAAACAATATTCAAGTCCGAACTCAGATACAGCTCTGAAAGAACTTAAGAGACCATAGCGAAATTTTCAGTTTCATTCATTTCTCCATTTATAAGTATGCGTCTGTGAATAATATATTCCCTTCTTTCCTGTTTCTCACTGATGACGGGCTGCTTCTTTGCTTTGTGGGTCTTCAGTCCTGCTTCAAGGATCCCATTATGAACCTGTCCTAGCAGTGCACTTAATACCATTTAATGTTTCCCATTCTTTTTTGAAGGTCACTTGATGTCATCCTCTGATTCATGAGGCACTGTTGGATAAGTTGACTGTCATCTCTGGCATTAGAAAGTCGCTTCTGCCCTCTACTTGCCTGGTTTCTGGTCGTTCCCAGTGTCTCCTGCTTCACCTTGTTCTTGTGTACTACTGTCTTAGAAACTTTGAGCCTGGAAGCAGCCTGCCGCACAGTGTAACCTTCTGCCAGCAGAACCAGGATAAACCAGGATTTATAAATGCAAATTTTTTTAAAAATATGGAGTGGTCTTTTGATCTTTTCCAGAGCTGTAATTTTGGATTGCATGAGAAAATCAGAGGATCCAGAGGAAACTCGTGTGATAAGCAAACATGCAAACTCCAGATAGACTAGATGTGTTAATTCAGTTGTTCATTTCATACTTGAATAAAATGAGTAAGTTCAAGCTGTAAAAACAACAAGTGACCATGATGCTAAATCAGAGCTTTACTGTTAATCTGTGCATTGTCACTACTTCATCACTGAACAATGGACAAGCAAAACATTGCACATAATTTAGATAATTATATCCAACCTTCTATTCCCACTTTGAGCATTTTTAACACAACAGACTGACCAATATCCACACAGGACCGCTTCACACATGTTTTGCACCAGTATCCACTCAAGCATCACATTGACATCAAATTTGCACAATTAGCCTTTTTCATCAAGATAACATCTCATTTCTTTTGGGTATTTGTAACACATTAGCCATTTCCTAACCTTTGTCACCGAATAACAAACCACTCTTGTAAACTCATAATATAAGAAGACTGCGTTTTCCTCCTCTAGTCATGACAAAACGACTCGTGGTACTACCTACTTTTATAACCAAACAAAAGCCTTATTTTTTGTTCAACAATGAATGTAATTCCTCATCCTGAGGAAATAAATGAAGAGGTTTTGTACATAGTTTGTCAGAAACTACAAATTTAACGAGAAACTAAAACTTTGGTTATGAAGTTCTAAAGTGAAAGTGGGAGTCAGAAAATGATTGCTTCACAGTTGACAGCATACATTTTTTTACATCCACTAACCTGAGTTGTCGAATACTTATATTTATTATAACTATAATATGAAATGTTTAATGTAGCCCTCTATGAAATTAATTTGGTACTCCATTAAAAAAGAAGCTAAATCTATTCAAATTTATATAAATACCTATATATATAAAACTCTAAAAAAGACACTCGGCTGAATTTTAATTTTGTGCAAGGCAAGCATTTTATGACACAACAAAGGACCAGGAAGTACTGTAAAATAATGATACAGTGTCTGAAGTACACTTAAAACTCCAATGAAGCATGGAGGCTCCAAAATATATCAAAATATACATTACCACATTTGAGAGGACGGAGACACAGTAGTAGGTTTTACTTGTAACGAAACATAAAAGCCTTAAACAGCAGTAGTGCTTCACATATCGCTCACAATAAGCAGACAGATCGACGGCCTGTAGGACTGATCCCACATCACTACAACTGCACAAGAAAACCAAAGTATTTCCCAGACTCTACAGCAGCCCAGTAATGCTCCAAACTTTTAGGGCCCCTGTCATTCAGGGATTCATATTTTAGCCAGAATTGTGCAGCTTTACTCCCCTTTTTACGTTTCTTTTGCAGACACAACAAGGCAAAAAAAAAGTCACATTAATCAAATAATATTAAGTCAAAGTGCCAAGGGCAGGCACAGGACATGCAGGCGCACAATGGCAGGCGCCAGGGCTGTGGGCTCAGTGCTGTTCATGATGAGCTCTGTTACTCTGATATTCATCAGGAAAATAATAATAATAATAATGAATACATGTTTAAAAATCTAAGCTTTGTGTGTGTGTGTGTGTGTGTGTGTGTGTGTGTGTGTGTGTGCATATGTGCTCTTTGATGGGTTGGTGCCCCATCCTTGATTATTCCCTGCCTTGAGCCAGGAGATTCCAGAATAAGTTCCGGACCCTCGTGACCCTAAATTGGACAAGTACTGGTACAGGAAACATAAGAATAGGTGGAAATCCCACTAGGGCTTCTTTGAAGCTACAGTGGTTGTAAACAACATTTTTGATTGACTGCAGATTTGTTCGTAATTGATATTTTAGTTCCTGTCAACCAAATCTTCAGTCACTTACAGAAGCAACATTGTTCTGTATCCAGCAATTTTATATGACAAAATGAAATCAGTCTACTCCGTTGATTTAAGCAGTCAATCAGTTACAGCAATAATCAAGTTAAGCAATATTCATAATTAAATAAAAGATGTAGCCTACTGCAACTGAGCACACATTCTGCTGTATTACTCAAATCAGCTAAGGGGAGTAAAGACCAGACCCTAAAAGGCAGACAAGAAGAAGGGATTGTCCGGGAGAGGTGAGGGGGGTGGAGCGCAGTGTGGAAGGAAGGCAGGGCTATGAACCGGTCCGACGGGCGAGGAAGCTGAGCGGCGCTGCTTCATTTACTGCTCTCAAGCTTCGGGAAATACGCTTCCTCCTTCTGTCAGTTGCCTGGTTATACAGCGATAAAGGCGAATGGTCTGCTTTCCAGCGTGTTGTGGGTATGGAAGGTGAAGCCCCCTGAGCATTTTGGGGGAATTGTTACCTTAAGGTGTCAAGAAAGGTAAGCGATACCTTCCATGTTCCGTCCGTGTTATGAGTTTATTTAAGTAGAAAGTTGAGGCTGTTTTTACGTATATTGCCTCAGCACTATAGTGTTATTATTATTTTTTGTTTATAAGATGTTTATTTTATTGCCTTTGGTTTGCAAACTGAAATCAGCCCTTGCTGGTAACATGCTTATTCCCCGACTTAATTCCAATTGCCGGGTGTAGCTTCTACAAATGTACTTTCCAATACTGATTTAAATAAATCAATGGAAAAAGTTACAACTCGAATCAATCTACAGTTTTCCAGTGGTGCACGGGGCTTTTTTAACGTATATGCAACCGTATGCTGCTCCACAATGAATTACGTAGCAGTAAGTCAAAGACCTGTACAGGCAGTGAATACAGCGTTAGTAAAAATGGCTCTTGGTTATCTATTTACCTATAAATAATGCAAACCGAATTCAAAGATTTTATTGTCCATTAAAACCATTTAAAACTTAAAAAGAGCAAAGAATGACCACATATATCGCCCTAACATGCAGTGCTTAAAAGCCAGCTTTTATAACTAGGTGAAAACTAATATATTTGCGCGTTACGTAATGGGATTTAGTGGGGATGTAGTACTTGTATGTCATCACAATTAGCGAAGTTAAGCTGTTTTTCGTTAGGTCTATGAATGGCACTTCTTCTTGCTGCAGTTTAAGAGTAAATAGACTTTTCATACACTGGCATCTTCTCTGGCATCGCTCACTGAATCAACTGTATTATCTGCATGCAACAAAAAAATAGCATTTACCTGTGCTTGATGAAATTATTTTTTGCAATATTAAAAGTCTTTAACTTTATCAGCTGTAGCATATGGTGGCAGTGAGTACTGTGCGCTCGTTATCTATATGACATCCTCCATCGTGCACTTATTGCAATGTCAGACTTCTCTGAAAAGTACTTAAGTCCAGTTCTTACTTGCTGACATTTAATCCAGAAAACGTCCACATGTGCTCGCTGTATTTCTTTTAACTTGGTAATAAATGGCCCAGAATTACGTTTGCTGTGTTTAGTGAAGCTATGACATTGTAAAATAGTCTTTTGTGTGTGTTTATGTGTGTAGCATATTTTTACTGATATCTGTGAAGAAAGCGTTGCACTGTTTTTTTTTGTGCTTACAGCAGACCAAAACACACAAACTAAAGTCATTATGGATTTTCTCATAGATGTTTTTGTTGTACAATACAAGTTCTGAACCTAGACATTTCAGGACTTTAGTAATTTATTTGCTTGTTTGCGCTCTCTCTCTCTCTCTCGTGCTGTCTCTCCCACCCCCTAGAGATTTGTTTTAACAACTCAAGCATATTTATACCTCAGAACTTGACCCATCCCATTTTACCTTTTAAAATCTCAATAATAATGATGCGAGTGTATGAAATAGATAGTTACAACCATACTTCTATGGAAATTATTTTGGATGAAGTGATCATTGTTGACTTAGATTGTTATCCTTTTAACTTTCTTAAGACCTTTGAACCGTGTCGAAGCATGTGAGCCTGTCTAGGCTGACAGCTGCCTTAAAATCACAGGCATAGTTAGTTCTCCAGAATTAACCTTAAAGGTATGAGAAGTACATTACCAGCATACTAGATCAACTACCCTATTATACACAGATTATTATATAATATGTTATGTGGTAATTAGTTTCTAAATTTTTTGGGATATCTTTCCCTTCTGAGTAATTCTTTTACAGATGGTTTATCATAGAATAACTGTAAAATAGGAGACATGGCAGTGGCTCACAATATACAAACTGTACATTCATATTTCTAATGTTTATAGTGCTAAAATTTACATCTTTGCACCTTTTCATCAATCTTTTCTTTGTCTGTTCAAACTAACTTCACCCTTAAGTAAATGGCAGTAAACAATAAAATGTAGCAGTAAACAGTACAGTACACTTTCTCACAAATGACATTAGAATCAAGTTATATGACTTGTTACGTTATTCTTGGTCACCAAACTTGTGATAAGAGCTCAGTTACTGAGATATGCACCACATTGTTTAAGGCAGATATTGACTGATGACTGCCAATTCAGACAAAATCAGTTTCCGCCCAGTGCTAATGTGTTTCTCAGATGCACTGCTGAAGGTTTCTTGGTTGCATTTAAATAATCCTGAACAGGAAACTATCATTGAGGCTTTATAGAAAGTTACTATAACATGGGGGCTGAATGACTTTGTGTTTCTGCATTAAAACCAGCTTTTTTTAAAAATAATAATTTGAATTATTTTAATAGGTTTCTATTTCTGTATATAATCAGTATAATTCAGGCATATTTTGTGGGCTGGTTGCGATGCCACTTTTCACAAGAACTTCCCCAGAATCTTGTTTCTCTGCTTCAAATTACAGCACAACATGCTACATTTTGCTTAGTGATATTAGTTGTTTGCAGTTCTGCCACTGTATCACTGCTTCAGTTCATTTTTTCGTTTTTGCTTCTTTAACCATTTTACCTCATTACAGTTTGGTCTGTTTGCGCTGCTGCTCAGTACTATGTGCATACAATAGTCATAAAGTTAATAAGATCATAATAATGTAAACAGCAGTTCTTTCAAAGAATTTAGATTGAACTGAACTATTCAGCAAAATGACATACATGTACTTGTACAACGTTATGTGTAACGGTGGAGGTACGATTTGTTCAGGTCATCTAGCTAGCCACCAAATATCCTTGGCATTTGATTTGCTTCTTTGGCAATTGGTACGTCTTTTAACAGCTAACAAACACCGTCATGAAATTCAATCGATGCCACTGGTTACAGCAGGGCCACGTTTTCTCACCTTCAACACCTGCTTCTGCAATTGAATATCTAGAAGGAACCAGACCACAGTGCTTTAATAATGTAAAGCCCTTAATCTTTCATCATGGCAGCAGTAAGTGATGTACTGTGTCTGTCTCAAAGCATCAGCAGGAACCAGCCCAAGATCATGTTACAGCGCCCCGCCACCTCAGTCTGCCACCCTACACCTGATCTAGCGCCTTCAGAAACGAGCCACAAGATGTTAACTGTTGTCAAAGCAGCTTCTGTTGCCCAGAACTCATTATTTCTCGTTTGTCTCACATTGGCAATGTTCTGACGATACTGAATGAGAGTCTAGGAAAATAGCTTGAATGTAAAATGCCCATCAATATCACAGCTTAAAGGTCTTTGCATATAAAATGTTGCAAAGTAAACCATCTTGTTAATACCACATTATTTATTAATGAAACATGACTGTATTGACAGGGATTACATCGCTCATACTAAATCGTAAAAAAGTCCTTCGTGTTTGAATATATAACACGATAAAAACGAACAAGAATTTCTTCTGTTCTCCGAAAAGTTACTGATGTCTTGTTGGATGGCTAGATGAACACCGCTTCAGCTCCCAAACATCTCCTCGGGGGCACCCCAGCCTTTCCATGTATTCACTAAATTTCACCACCAGGTCAATTCATTAAATAAATACATAAATGACAAATAACTCAGTCGGGTATTGATTAAACAAACATGACGTGCTAGTGGTCGAGTCAAGAAATACATGGATGTTTTTGATGGTTGCTGGAAATACTATGTATTAGGACTGTGAATAATTTAGCTAGTTCTAGAATTAGACTTTTACTGCTGAAAAAGGAAAAAACTGTCAAGAAAATATGCCTGAATAAAAGCATGATAAATGATTGTTCACCTATTTAAATAAGGCTCAGTTGAAAGAGCACCATTTACCCTAATGTAGTATTAATTTGTGAAATCTGTTACCTGTGGGAGGGAATAATATAAAAGTGGCAGATGGAACTGTTTTAGCTTTTTTTATTTTTAAGCAAAAAGGAAAACAAATGCTGTTAACAATTATTAATCAAATGCTACAGTAAGTGTGATAAGCATGAAAGTCTTAAATGTGAATGAATCTTTCTCTAGAGTTGCAATAGATAATAGAGTGTTAAAAGGAGCACTTCGCATATGCGCATTCACCTGGGAATTTATCATGAAATCCAATGTGTGGAATATTCTGTCTCGTTTTGGTATGTAAGTATTGGATTAATTTGGTTCTCTGTCTGTAGCACCTAGCTGTTGATCATGAGCCTTTCCGGCTTATCAGCTTGGGCCTTCCAGGCTAATCCGAGCGTAATTACGTAAGATGGCTATATGCAGCAGTCCTTAGCATTAGCTCGAAGGTCAATTATTAGATCATGGCATGTTTTTTTTTTTTTTAAATCAATGTGCAATTGAGAAATTAACAATAGCTACATTGTGACAGCAGGAGCTCTGTGAATATCGTATGTCTAATGTTGTGTAACTATAAAAATTGTACTTTTAAAAGATTGGCAACATTTACACTACGAATAAAAAAATCCATATATGGCCGGGAGCCCATCCCAGGTGATATGTCGCACAAGGCTTGGGTACTCCCCGGACAGGATGCCAGTCCCTCGCAGGGTTCAAGTACAAAATTAAATATTCTGTAATTTTCATAAATATCTGTGAAGTGTTTACCTACAAAATCATATGTAAGTGAATTACATCAGCTATAGTTTCTTAAATGCAAGCCTCACATCATGAGTTTCTTCAGTAAAATATTAATCTTTAAACAAATAAACCTTAAGTGCTAAGCACGCACAAAATCACCCTGGTGCACAGGAGCCACTTTCAAATTAGCTTTAGATAGCAGCCAAGCTGCAATATTTTTCTTTTTTTCAGTTACATGTTAAAACCCAGAGTGGTAAGCAGGCTCAGTGGGTAGCTAAGTGGCCTCCAGGTAGTGGGTCTAAACCTTGCCCTGGTTCTCCGTTCTTGTGTGGATTTCCACCCACAATGTCTCCAAATTGCCCCTGGCATGTGAGTGTGCACCCTGTGATGCACTGGCATGCCTTCCGTCGTATTTTTAAGTAGCTTTTTCCATCTTTTACATGACAAAAGTTAAAGACGCTATTACATTTCTGAGGACTGTGTGTCATCATTTCTTAGTATCCCTGCCTAGTCAGAAACTGTAAGGACAGTTCTGTTCTTTGCTCATTCAAAAACCATTTTTTAACCTTTAAATAAAACTCTTGCCTCAAGACAAAGATGGACACATGGAATTATAAACGCTAAGATAAATTAGCATAACATGCACAACATTAGGATGTAAAGTACTGAGGCTAATGGGACATTTGCTTTTACTGTTCCAAATTGTTCCATAATCTATAAGCCTTATAGGTGGAAGGCTTTACTACCAATGATTTGTATACATGAAAGAAAATGCAAAGCGGGGCATGTTCTGTCCCGTGGAAGATGTTTCAGAACAAGAGAAATACGAGCATATTTTCTGTCTATTCACTACTCCTGTTGAAAGCATTTTTCATTGGCTGTCGGATTCTGTGTGTGATTCATCCCCCTGGATGCAAACCAATATAGCAGTCTAATCTGAATCAACAAGTTCAGGTATTCATGCATTAGACACGTCTTAAATAAAGTGTTAATATAATTTCTTTTAAAAAAGATGTTATTGTCAATATTGATGGTGACTCGACAAAATAAACAGGAAGTTTAAGCCCTTTAAGCAAAAATCTGGCAAGGTTCTCTTATCACTGTTGTTAACTCTAGTAGAACTTCAGTTTTATCCCACTTTATGGAGACATGAAGACTGAATGTCATTAATTCTGTTTGACATGTTATTTCTGTGTGACCAACATATGAATGAAAATTAATGTAGTATTTTTACCAGTGTTTCCGAGCAATGGCACGCAGTGACACACAGTTGTTATATTTATAAAATAATTGGTTATATCCAACCAGCCCATCTGCAGGTACACCTGTTACCCATCCTCACCCTCTGTTTGCTCCCCAGGGACCAGAACCAGGGACTTAATAATACTGCAGACAATTCATTGTTGTTGTTGTTGTTATTAGTAGTATTAGTGGTGGTGGTGGTAAATAAAAAGAGAACTGCTGTCCTGACATGAGAGCACATTTTTTTGGTATTATGGTATGGTCTTCAAAAATTAAACAATAATACCCTCCCCCCCACTGCATATAATTGCAACCCCAATGAGAATTAAATATTCATTATAACTGAAATATAATATTTGACTTTTGTCGAAGGAGAAATAGTGTTGTTCCAGAAACCAGATTAATGAATCTTATTAGTATTCATCATCCAAAGAAAAATGCATTATTGTAGATTTTGGCACAGCGGGAAGATTTAGTTACAGAACTAATGTTCTGGTCACTTATTCCTCATAGTTTCTCATGTGATGTTAATTGTCTTTGCCTTTCTGTCTATTCTCTTCTGTTAAAGTGAAATTAGCCGGTATAATTTATTGCAGAAGCCTGATTTTCATATTGGGAGAAGAATAGTGTTTGTATGCTGCTTGTTCAGGAACAAATGAGAGTTAGGTAGAGTAAGTAAGGGCAAGGAAAACCTTGTAAATGGTTAGGGAATGTTTGCTATGGATTTTAATTCATTTGGGGTTAAGACACTGATGTCCCATG
>JAAGVU020000113.1:18283352-18297116 GCA_011763525.2 Mormyrus iriodes | reverse complement strand
AAAACAATGAATCACCGCCTCTATATGCTTTGAAACGCATCGCTACTGCGTTTAAAAACATCTTGGGAACATATTTTAAATGCATGGCTTAAAACTATGCTACACTTTTTTCTAGATGAAGAGAATCATTCCTTACCTTGTACAAAAACACAAAAAACTGCGATTTCCTACGACAGGCGCAACATAATGACCAATTACAATTAATTGACTGAACACCACCTAGCGTCTTGGAGTGGAACTACACCCTACACTTCCATCAGCTTTCCCTGAGATGCCACTAACTAAAGGGTCTGATTTTATCTGTAAATTCTGGCATTCTGTGTAATGTTACGTCCGAATAGGAATACAGTACTACTAATTTCTATTAAAAATCTTTGATAAAGCCCTAATTTTAATGCATAAATGTGTATCGATAAACGGTATTGTCACCCTATATCTCGTTTTAAAAATACATCTATGACAGTGTCGTACTTTTTAATTTCCGATCTATTAATTTATATTTAAAATCTTTAATAAAGCCCTAATTTTAATGCATAAATGTGTATCGATAAACGGTATTGTCACCCTATATCTCGTTTTAAAAATATATCTATGACAATGTCGTACTTTTTAATTTCTGATCTATTAATTTCTATTGAAAAATCTTTGATAAAGCCCTAATTTTAATGCATAAATGTGTATCGATAAACGGTATTGTCATCCTATATCTCGTTTTAAAAATATACCTATGACAATGTCGTACTTTTTCTAGGCTTTTCAGGCTAATTTCTCGGTCCTCGCCGGGCCGCCCCGATTGTCTGCGCCTTTGTCCAGCCATGAGACACCGACCTAGACCGCACGATCCAGGACCCGGACTTTGAACCACTTTGTCAACCAGTCTACAGCAAGAGAAGCCAATAATAAGGGTGCATTAGGGTTTACTTCTGCTGGGATGTTACTTTTGCAGCCTGAGTTCTATTGGTCGGCATTACACCCCACCCTCCGAAGAAAGTAAAAAAGCTTCATTGTAACGCACATCGTTGCACTAATAAAGTTATTTTGCAGTGAAATATACGGACATGTATAGGCGCTGCTCTGAAATTATTGTTCGGAATTTGGGTGTAAAAAATAAACACCCTTATAGACCCTCCGATTTCCCGGCTAAGTTTCACCGGCAATGTGGTAAGTAGTAAAGGAGCGGGTAGCGATTAAAGTCGCATCAGTTTTTAAAACAGAAAGTTTTAAAATTGTCAGCCTGTCTGCACAGGGGGAAATATGGCATGGGGTTCCATTCGTGCCAAAAATATGTCAAGAGCACACTAAACATGTAGGAAAACATTTGTCTGTGACTGTGTTTGTTATGCGTGTCCTAAACAGTAACATGATTTAGCGGCATTATCTGCACATACTTTATGTCTTTGTTGTTGTTATTATTATTATTATTTTGAATGGTCTTGTGATCGCGGTAAAGATAGTTTGTAGTTAGCGATTCGGCATTCCACTTAATTTATTTCTACAGCGCAGTACCGTATACATTGGTAAACAGTGGCATTTTGTTGCTCGTGATTTGTGAATTCAGATGCCGTCACCCCCCACCACGAAATCTGCAGATGTTATACTTTGCCTTTTTATATTGAAAAGTGAATAATAAAAAAAATTGATATGGACCTTGTGAATTTCTTCAAAAATGTGACCAGTCAGTCATAGGTTAGTGTATGTATAAGGCAGGTGGTGGGGAAAAAATGCTGTTTTTACACTTAAAGCTTACTAACAGTGATAATATATCCCCTAAATCCCAATAGCGACTTTAGTTTTGATAAAATGTAATTTGTGGAAAAAAATCACACATATATTAGCCTACATATTATCACTTAATTTGCATCGATGGCAACATGCCATGGTAATATATGGGCTACACATATATGTACATATATATACATATATATACAAATATATGGGCTATCACAGACCAGTGACACGCCAAAACACCCAAATAAGTGACCCACAAGGACTGAACCCGGTTCATAGTGACCAGATGGGGTCAGTCAGTCATAGGTAAGTGTGTGTATCAGGTAGACAGTAATGAAAACTCCTTAATTTGCCATTTGCACAAGTATGAGTACAGGCACATTGGAATTCTTCTCTTTGCCTACCCCATCTTGCTCTCCACAGCTTGGGGGTCACAGCACAGGGTCAGCCATTGTCACCGGATTTTCTTTCTTTCATTTCTTTGTCTTCCCTTTTCCCTGTTTTTGTATTGTTCTCTCTTAATGATCTTGTAAGTATCACAACACACCTGCATGTAAAGAGCCTTGGGGCAACTCTGTTGTGAAAGGCACTATATATAAATAAATTGAATTGAATTGAATTGCTAACTAGCTGGTTTCCATCTGTTTCGCAAGAAAGGTACTGAAATATAAAAATTAATGAAAATAAACTAATGTCACAGAATGTAACCAGAGGTATTTTGATTTTTTTCACTCGTTCTTTTGCGCCCACTAAACAAATGGTGCCCTAGGCAATCACCTATGTTGCCTAACGGGCAGGCTAGCCCCAATTGGTAGGTATATGTCCCTACCGTCCATACCCAAATCTATGCCCTTGTGTGTCAATGTTAATGGCTGGTTAACGGCTCAATATTGCATTAACTCATTGGGTTATTTTTGACCAGGTGCATTTTGTCAGAAGTCCACTGTACAATACCCATCTGTAGATCTTCCCACGATGCCCCCCTGTGACTTTAAACCAGTGCATTATAAGGTTAGTTGCCACAGCTTTTGATACAGCTTGTTTCATCAAAGATGCCAAGAACTCAAAGTTAAACCCTGTATTTATCATTCACGTAGGGAATGCCGAAAGACCGAATGCTGGAGATCTGGAAGCAGAACTCTAACCCTATGACCATGAAGGCCACGTACTACAAACGGCCCGTCTGCATCCATCAGGGCTACATGCAGTGGCTGTGGGACATAGATGGCCGTCGGTATCTTGATTTCTTTGGAGGTGTTGCTACAGTCAGTGTTGGACACTGTCATCCGTAAGTAGGGGTGCCATAAGGGGGGGGGGGGGGGGGGGGGGGGGGATTCCAAGGGCCTCTGAGAGTGACAGGGGCCCTAAAAAATTTGGAACATAATTGGATTTGTCTAGGTTGGGGGCCCAATGGGACGTGCTCAAAATCTGCAATTGTGAGCTTCCCTGCTTCTTACTTGAACGCAGGATTCTGTAAAATCCATGTGGGCACTGATGGATGAACACACTGCAATAATAATCAGGGACTCTGGTCAGCAACAACCTACAATTCATTAAACTGAAATCACCTGTGGGTGTGTGTGTTCTGTGGCAAAAGAATTGTACTTCTTTATTATGCAATATCTTGTGAATCAGCGATTACGCAGCAGTTGCCCCACAGGTTTGGTGCTTCTTTACATGACTACTGTGATCCTCTGCATCATTCATTTCACCATTTGCTAAATGTTTACCAGTGTGCTGTAGAACAGGTCTGTTCTGTTCTAGTCTATGATTTTTTTTTTTCCCCACTTATCCGACATCGTTATCCACATTCACCCTTTTAAATTAAAATATGAATATTGTTATTTTGTATTAGTTTGAACTGGATTCCAATAGCTACAGACAGATACTATATGTCTTTTGGAGTAATTCATCCATGGAGCAGAAAATGCAAATTTGATTGATCTTCAATCAACTTTAGCAACTATTTGGTTCTTTTGATGCTAAGATAGTAACCGTATGTGAAATTCCGTGTTGCCCTAGAAAAGTGGCGGAAGCCGCTGAGAGGCAGCTGCGCAGCCTTTGGCACACAACCAACATCTACATGCATCCTCCACTCTATGAGTATGTGGAGAAGCTAGCAGCCTGCCTTCCTGATCCACTGAAGGTATGGAATATTCTGAGGCTCTCTGTGTTCTGTGGGAAAGTATCATTGGTACCCTTGTGCTATTTAGTGTCTTTCACAGTCATTAAACATTGAAGATTTCATGTATTTACAAACTTAATTTTTTTGCATAAGTATTATATATGCTGATGTTTTTGACATGTTACAGTATAAAGATTGGGGAAATATGAAGAGGCTAAATTTATATTCACTAGTTATGCATTTATCAGACCGTCTCAAGATGATTTTACGGTCACTTTTCTCTGTGCTTTGTAAGCAAACTAAAACTACAATGCTTCTGTCTGTTTGATCTTGTGAAAGTTATGCACAATTGGTATATTTGACCATACAGAGAAGGCAATAGATGGATAGATTGATTGATTGATTCATACATACATACATACATATTTGATCCTGAAGGAAATTTAGGCATCCAGTGCCTTACACATATAAAAGACCACAATGCAAAAGTACAATAGGAAGAAGACTAAAGAATGATAAGACTGACAAAACTGGCAACAGTATCAATAATTAAAGGTAACAATAATAATGATGATGATGTTGAAAGTAAGCTACTAAGAATACTAATCACTATAGAGTTACTATTTAGTGGTACAGTATTTGTCAATGGATGCAGAGTTATGCGAATTCAAGGGAATTTGCAAGCAGATACTGTAATTCATAGCATACTTTAAATATAAATTACGGCATGTTTCTTTTTTCCATAGGTCATTTATTTTACTAACAGTGGCTCTGAGGCCAATGACTTGGCCATGTTGATGGCGAGACTACACACAGGACACTATGACATCATATCCTTCAGGTGAATAACTGATTCTTTATTATTGTGCTGTTCATGCTATGTAATCACAGCTTCTTTCAACTGCTTATCCTGCTCAAAGATTGCAGGAATGACTTGTAGTTGTGTAAGTTATTTCTGTAGCAAACCAGCTATATTGGAAAGTCTTTGAAATTGTAGAATTGTACACCAATGGTGTAGAGATTCATTGACTGTTGCCTATTGCAATAACCATTGCTGATTCCATTCACGAATTACTTGGTCAGAGGTGCATACCATGGTGGCAGTCCACAGACAATGGGCTTGACCTCTTATAAAGCCTACAAGTTCCCCTTCGCCAATGGATTCGGCTGCCATAATGTAAGTACCATATGCAGGGGCATTGGAGGGACGTGGACAGTAATTAATAGGGACCCCAAAATCTACCAGTGAGGGCCCTCGCTTGGCACAATCTGCAAGGGGAGTCCAAAGTGACATTTTGTCAGGGGGCTCAGAATTTCTAGCTCCGCCCCTGACCATGTGGTAGTGATGACTGACTATCTCAGCAGAATGTCTGTTACATCTGAAAAGCAAAGTGCATGAAATTATACACCAGGTATAATTACTAACAGCTCAAACTAAGATAAGAAAACTAAATTAGCAGTGTTTTGCTTTAAAGACTCAAAATAGATGTATAAAGTTCAAGAAACAATATAATTTATTACCAGTAAATGTTATGCATTAAAATAACTAATTATAATTTATTATACCGTCTGGTAATAATTAGCAGTCCGAGCAGCGATAGCTACAGGATCTCTATCATATTTTTATTATTGCGATTAAACATACATTTTTTTGTATACTCGACTTGGCTAGCAATCAAAATATTTTACAGTTTGAAAATTGTATTAACAAAATGTCCTTACGAGTCATTTCTCCAACACAGTGTGATACATTATCTTAAAATCTTTGATCTTCAAATACCATCTTGAGACATAACACTTATGACTTCGTTTGCCCATGTTACCTGCCATTAATGGATGGTTTTAATTAATGGTATTAATTCTTCTTCATTACCATTCAGTATACTAATGCTGAGTTTCAAAGTATGCTACCATTTGTCATTTTGTACTGTCTCTCTGTAGACCATGTGTCCAGATGTGTTCAAAGGACTGTGGGGAGGAAAAGAGTGCAGAGATTCCCCTGTCCAAACTGTCCGAGACTGTAACTGCACTCCAGGTAAACATCCAATGTTACTTCTATTCTATTTTAATTCAGTTCAATTCAATTTTATTTGTATATAGCGCCTTTCACAACAGAGTCGCCCCAAAGCGCTTTACATGATATTCTTTTACATGGTATTTTTTTAGAATACACATTTGAATTAACTGTAAAACTCTAGTAACAGTAGGTTATGGTGATCACTACTCTCAAAGGAATGTCTCTTTGTTACACCTGATTGCTAATGCACACAGCCTGCCAGCAGGGAAGTGCGACGATGTAGCTGAATACGTGCGGCACACAGACAGGGTCCCGGGGTTCAGTTTCTGTTTGTCTCAGCATCAGAATGGCTGACAAGCCTGATTGACTCAATTTTGAACACAATGTCATACCTGATGGTTCTAGCCTCTTTGAAACGGCCCTTTTCCTGGGATTTTCATGGTGTGATGAACAAAAACACCCCATCAGGGACAGTTCTGTGAATGAAAGCAGCTTGTTAATGAGGGAGGTCAGAGGAGAATAGCCATACGCATTAAAGCTGACAGGAGGATCACGAGTGCAGGAATAACAGCTCAGTACAGCAGTGGTTCCCCGAGTGCTCAGTTATAAAGACTGTTTTTATGATTTTTTTGTGGTTAACATGGTAATTTAGATTCACCAGAACATTATTTTAATAATTCCTCGTATATTTATCTTTTATCTAACGTTCTTGCAGTTCAAAGTCTTCAGCGAGCATAAATAGGCAAAAATAGCTTTATTAAGACGAGTCACCGAAATGTCCAAGGTCCAAGTTGTTTGTCACGTCAGATATTTACTTTGTCTTGTAAAATCTTTAAGCCGTACGACTGAATCTTGCAGAAAAGCAGTACATTTTTCTACTTGAAACTTACCAGATATCTAAGCTGAACAGTAGAATTTTGGCATGCAGTGAAAAAATGCTCTCAATCTTTAGCCTGGAAAGGAAGTGTAGTTAAACCCTTTTAAATCTAAACAGGCTGTTGCCAGGCCAATGATATGTATATTGAACAGCTGAAAGAGGTACTGTCCTCCAGCGTCCCATGCCGTATCGCTGCCTTCTTCGGAGAACCTATACAGGTACGTGATGCATGCAAGAATAATGAAAGACATTGTCTGTTCACTTAAGCATCCACTGAGCCCTAGAATCGAATATACATTCCACTAAATAAAATACTGTGAAATATTATATAATCGTGTTGATACTTTCCTCATTATCACTCAAATAGAGGCCTGAATTAACTGTTGGTATTAATGTCATTACAGGGTGTAGGTGGTGCTGTACAATACCCAAAGAACTACCTGAAAGAAGCCTACCGTCTAATTAGGGAGAGCGGTGGACTCTGCATCGCAGATGAGGTCAGATATGGTGACTTCATCGATTCTACGACAGACATTCATTTATTTAGCAGGTGATTTTATTGAAAGCGATGAGCAATTGAGAAAGCAGAGTCAGACAGTCCTAGGAGCAGGTGAGAATCAAGTGCCTTGTTCAGAAGCCCAGCAGTGAAATCACTCTGCTGAATGTGGGATTTGAACCGACAACCTTCCACTCACAGGCACAGCAAAGCCACACGTCTTGATTTACTAAACCTTTGTGTAATTTTGTCAACAGATATATTGAATCAGTGAATGAAATAGTTGGAAAATAGCTGCTTGAAATGTACATAGAAAGAAAGATTTAGAAAGTATCCAAAATTATAACAATTATAATCAGGTTATGTTAGAAAAAACAAATTAGTGGCAGACTGTTTTTTGTTTATGAATTGTGTACTTTAGGTTCAAACTGGATTTGGACGTACAGGAAGTGATTTCTGGGGATTTCAAGGTCATGGCGTCATTCCAGACATAGTGACCATGGCAAAGGGGATTGCTAATGGTTACCCCATGGGTGCTGTTGTCACCACAAAAGGTAAATTAGCAGATTGTTCTAAATGAGTCCATATACTACAAATGATTAACAATACATGCAATCACTTAAATATCTTTGTCTTTAATATGTTTCAGGCCCTGTAAAGAATGCCTCCTCTGGAAATTGGATAATTGTTCATTGTTGTTGTTGTTATTATTATTAATACCATTAGTAGTAATATTAGTAGCATTTGAATTAGTCTTAGTAGTTTAGTAGAGTAGTTACTAGAGTTTGCCAGTCTTTGAGTCTTTGTTTTCCTTGTACTTAGGTAGTGACTCAGTAGTGATTTGCCTAGTCTCACACATACACTCTCACACACACACACACACACACACACACACACACACACACACACACACACACACACACACACACACACACACACACACTGTGTGCACATGCAGCCTCCTCCCCGTTAGTCTAACATGGAGGTTTGCTTTCCTGGTCCTGGAATGTGTACAAATGTTGTTTGTAAACAGTGCAAGGATCCATCAGATGAATTTATGTCTAACATTATTGTTACCCCATAATTATTTTACATTTTTTGTGAGGCTTATGATCCATTCATCAATGCATTTATGAAGAATATTTTAATGTTTTTCACTAAAGTACAGAAACCTGATGATTCAAACCTCGCTGGAGATTCTCACTTGCTTCATGTGACCTTCCAACACCACCTTGAGGCAACTTCTGAAAGACTGGAGTCATTTTTTCTGTGTTAAAGTTACAGTACTTTCGCTAATGTCTTTCAGAGGTCGCCGAATCTTTTGCTAAGGGATTGCACTTCAACACCTTCGGAGGTAGTCCCCTGGCATGTGCGATTGCATCTTCTGTTCTGGACGTAAGTTCCCGTTTGGAAAAGGTATACTTCTGATATAGACAGAGTGTGCAGCTTCTTCCAAGCAGATCTGGGAGAAGCTAAATGCATTAAACGCTGCTTTGCTTGTCAGACGTTATTTGCATGAATTCTTACAATTTTTGGGATAGAGGAGTTTAAAATATCTTCTGGTGACATTGTTCTCATTAGACTATTAAAGAAGATGGTACACAGCAAATCAGTGCCACCATCGGGACATATTTGCTGACGGAGCTGGCCAAACTGCGGGATAAGTATGAGATGATCGGCGATGTCCGTGGGAAGGGACTGCTGATTGGAGTGGAAATGGTCAAGGACAAGGTGGGGCAGCGTAGCTACAAAAAAGTAAACTTTTATACAGTAATAATGCTGTTAAGCAAATATAGTATCAAAGTTACAACTTGATGTACAGAGAACATTTCTAAATCTGTATCCATCTGGAATAACATAATTTGAAGGAAACGTGAGAAATGAGATATATATGTACTTTTTTTTCTTGGCTTATGTTGTGATATTAGGTACATCATAATTATATTATATTTCAAAGTAAATTTTGGGAAATGTTCATTATTCTAAGAAAGGCAGGCCTGACGTACAGATTCTCCTTTAGGCACAAAGTTTCTCATTGCCATTGACTGCATGCGCTGGGGCACGTCTGCAGCCGGAACCTTCAGTGAGTCATAGGGATGGTTAAACATGTCCACCTCAAACCCCTGCAGGAAAGCCGCAAGCCCCTGCCTGCTGAGACCGTGAGTCAGATCTTCGAGGACGTAAAGGATATGGGAGTCCTTGTTGGCAAAGGTGGAGCTTTTGGACAGGTAGGGTGAAACTACTGCGGGAGTGCCCCAAATTGCATAGATGTTGTGAATGTACTGTAATTTGGAATTGGGTTTTTAGCTGTCACACCTAATACTCTTAAGTGTTACAGTGCATACAGTCAAGGTACAGCCACTGTACAGTCTTTATATGTTATGAGAAGATATAATTACTATTTTCTAATGATTTGGTGCTCTTTAGTCTCCACTCCATATTTTGATGACAACTATAGCTTTTACCCTGTTAACCTGTATGCTGTTGCTACTGTATGCCAAAGAGTAATTAAAGGGTTTCACACCATTCCTAAATTATTACACAAATTACAAAGAAAATTCTGGTGACACACTGTGCCGAATTATAATTGGGCTGTAAATTGGATATTTGGCCTCATTATCCCCTTCATGAATCGCCAGCGTATCATGGTGGGGGGGGTTTCTGTGCCTCTGCGATGCCTGGAGCTATGATGACATCGGTAGGGTCTCTGGAGGCATATTGATCCTAGGTGAACGGCCAGATGAAGTGCGTTTCAGAAAACCCCCATGAAGAAAAAGATTAAGGATGTGACTTCGCCCTGGATTGGGAAGACCAGGGCCCCTCCTCGGAGCCAGGCCTGGTGGGGGTGGAGCTTGTGAGTGAGCATCTGGTGGCCGGGTCTCTACCCATGGGGCCCGGCTGTGCATAGCCCGAATGGAGAATACGAGTCCACCACCCTGTGCGCCCAGCACCTGCAGGAGGGGTCACTAGGGTCAGGTGCAGTATAGATGAGGTGGCAGTGAAAGGCAGGGGCCTCGGCGGACCGATCGTCAGCTACCTAATCTGGCTATAGGCACATGGAATGTAACCTCTCTGGTGGAAAAGGAGCCTGAGCTGGTACAGGAGGTAGAGAGATGCAGACTAGATATAGTCCGGCTCACCTCAATACACGGCTCTGGCTCTGGAACCAGACTTCTGGACAGGGGTAGGGCTCTTTTCCCCACTGGTGTTGCCCTTGAAGGGAGGTGCCGGGTAGGTGTGGGTCTACTTATGGCCCCCTGGTTCAGCACCAGTACATTGGAGTTCACTCAGGTAAATGAGAGGGTCGCCTTCCTTTGACTTCGAGTCGGGGGATGGGCTTTGACTGTTGTTTGTGCTTATGCCCCAAACACCATCTCAGAGTACCAAGCCTTCTTGGAGGCCTTGGAGGGAGTGCTGGAAGGCGCCCCCTCTGGGGACTATATTGTTCTACTGGGGTCTTTAATGTTCACGTGGGTAGCAACAGTGAAACCTGGAAGGGTGTGATTGGGAGGAATGGCCTGCCCAATCTGAATCCGAGCGGTGATCAGTTATTGGACTTGCTAACCACAGCTTGTCCATAATGAACACCATGTTCAAACATAAGGGTGTTCATAAGTGCACCTGGCACCAACCTAGGCTTCAGTTCAATGATCAATTATGTAGTCGTATCATCAGTCCGATGGTCTGATGGGCAGCCTTAGAGAGAGGGTGAGGAGCTCAAACATTCGGGAGGGGCTCATAGTCGAGCTGCTGCTCCTCTGCATCGAAAGGAGCCAGTTGAGGTGGTTTGGGCATCTATCTAGGATGCCTCCTGGACGGCTCCCTGGGGAGGTGTTTCAGACATGTCCAACCAGGAGGAGGCCCCGGGGCAGACCCAGGACATGCTGGAGAGATTGTCTCTTGGCTTGCCTGGGAACGCCTTGGGATTCCCCCGGTGGAGCTGGAGGAGGTGGCTGGGGAGAGGGAGGTCTGGGCATCTCTGCTTAGACTGCTGCCCCCGCGACCCAACATTAAGTTGTGATAATTGAGCATTTTATTTGTATTTAATGGGCCCGATTAAGTCTAGTAGACCATCAAGTTCTTTTCAAAGAAAAAGCAAATCTCATCGTCTGTTTGTACTCACAGGTTTTCCGAATCAAGCCGCCAATGTGCATCACCAAGGAGGATGCAGACTTCTTCTTAGCCGTCTTCAGTCATGTCGTACATAAATATGCTGAGCGGTAACCAGTTTTTGATTATTCTTCTCACACAGCAGTCATACAAGAAGCTGAGAGAAGAATTACCTTAAAGAAATGACATTAATTAAAAATAATAACTCTTAACTTAATTGTATCCATATTGTGCTGAGAGCTTCCGAGATAAGGAGTGGTATACATAAACCAGTGTCTAACTAATTAGGTCAGTTGTTACATCTAATGTATAAATAGAATAGAATAGAAAGACATTTTATTGATCCCCTGAGGGAAATTGGTTAAAGTTGTGTAAATGTATAATGTATCAAAAACAGACCAGTTTAAATGAATAAAAATGAAATAATTTGCAGACTGCCATTTTATTTCTATAGGGAGACCAAATAAAAATTCTGTCACTATACTGCGGTAGTGCAGTGGCTGGTTGTGTACGATGTATGGCTGCCACTGAAATGGCTGACCTCTGGATTCTTCTGTTTGTTCCAAAAATCAAAGTTCAGGCGAGCTGGTTAAACCTCAAATCCTTCATCAACCCAACCTTACTGGCCAATGGGGCTGGAAGACTAATAATTTATTTGGACACAAGTTCAGCTACAAAGCAGTGCTGAATAGCAGTGATCTGCAATGATCAGAACTATACACATTACAGAGGATTGGAAAACTGGAATATCATGGACATAGCATATAGCACCATGCATCCATTCATTTTCCATAACTGCAACCAGAGCTACAACTCATTAAAACATTGTTTATAAATGAGGTAGTCAAGGACACAAAGAAACAAATGCAGTATAAAATCAAATCAAATTGTACATTTATGCTAATTATGGCCAGAAATAAATTCTCACCTTAACTTTTCTCATAAAGCTCTTAATACCTGATAGGATTCATTTTACTCAGTTTATTCAAAACAAGTTTCTAAAAATACTATTACTACTACTGTCATTAAACTATTACTATTGCTGTCATTAAAACACTTTAATGGTAATTTGCAATTAGCTCACATTCCATGATTCCTTTTTAAGAAACCCACTATTGGATATGTGGATATTGGATATTGGATACCTCTACTGGATATGTGCAATTATGCTATGTGAAGGTTATCTTTTATCCAGCTTCTAAGTGTGGTGGGGGGTGAAGGAGTCTAGAGCCTAGGCTGCATAGCGCTGAGGTGCTGAATGCCCGTGCTGAAGATGAACTTACTTCTGAAATTAAGCCAGAACGTTTGTTCATTAAAAATCCGTATTTTTCTACCTTGCATAGAAAGATGTGTGAATTTGGTTACTTTTGAGTGCCATTATTTTTCCATTCAACATGATTTTTGATGTTAAATTTACTAGCTTGTGTGTAGCTACCATGATACAATTCTCCATCGTGTTGGCATAATCCAAACTGTAAATGTACAAAAATTGACGTGGACTGCCAAGGTAATGGGCTGAAAATGTTCTCAGTAGCCAGGATAGTCGGTTTTATCTCCTAAGAAAATACAGCATTTTCAAGAAACATCACAGCCACGTACTAAACCTGAAGGTTTCTAACGTTAACAGACCATAAATGGCAAATGCAATAACAATAATCCATTAACTCTAATCCACCGCACATTAAAGAACAACTCTGTTCCCAAAAAAGTTGGGATGCTGTGTAAAATTTTTCATTTCAGAAAAGTTGGGACAGAGGCAACAAAAGGCTGGAAACATTGTGTAATGCTAAAATAAAACAACTGGTTGAATATCTCACAACTAATTAGGTTCATTGGCAACAGGTCAGTAAGATGATTGGGTATAAATAAAAAGAGCTTCCCAGAGAGGCAGTGTCTCTGTGCAGTGAAGATGGGGAGCGGGTCACCACTCTGTGAAAGACTGTGTGGGCAAATAGTGCAACAATTTAAGAATAATGTTCCTCATTGTAATATTGCAAATAATTTGGGAATTTCATCATCTGCGATACATGATTTCATTAAAAGATTCAGAGAATCTGAAGAAATCTCCATATGCAAGGTACAAGGCCGAAAACCAGTGTTGGATAGCTGTGATCTTCAGGCCCTCATGCAGCACTGCGTTAAAAACAGACATGATTCTACAGTGGAAATCGCTGCATGGGCTCAGGAACACTTCCTGAAAACCATTGTCTGCGAACAGTCTGTCACTGTTTCCAATCTAAACATGACCCAGAAACGCTGCTGACTTCTCTGGGCCCATTTAAGATGTACTGAAGTGAAATGGGAAAACTGTCCTGTGGTCTGACAAGTCAAAATTTTCAAATTCTTTTTGGAAATCATGGATGCCGTGTCCTCCATGCTAAAGAGGAGAGGGACCATCCTGCTTGTTATCA
>JAAGVU020000113.1:18273165-18283252 GCA_011763525.2 Mormyrus iriodes | reverse complement strand
GCCCATGGCTTGGGTAGCTTGCACATCTGGGAAGGCACCATTAATGCTGAATGATATATACAGGTTTTGGAGTAACAAATGCTGCCATCCAGACGACAGGTCTTGTACATTTCAGCAAGAACATGCCAAACCACATTCCACGCGTATTACAACGGCATAGCCGCTCAGTTCCCAAACGTTTACAAACTGCTGCTAAAAGAAGAGGTGATGCAACACCGTGGTAAACCTGTCCCTGTCCCAACCTTTTTGAAACATTGTTGGAATCAAATTCAAATTGAGCATGTATGTCAGAAAACAATGAAATTTGTTTCAACATTTGATATGTTGTCTTTGTTCTGTTTTCAGTTAGATGCAGGTTCATATGATTTGTAAATCATTACATTCTGTTCTTGTATACATTTTACACAGCGTCCCAACTTTTTCGGAAATGGGGTTAAGGCCATAAAGATATATCACGAAAACCAAAAGACAGACAGATCTTATGTAAACCAACAGTATAGCATTCTTTTGTGAGATATTTTAACTATATATATATTTAGAACTTTAGATACTTGTAGGTTGATTTTAATTTCATATAAAAAAAATCAGTTTTTATATATATATGTATATTTTGATTTTGTTTAATGTGAAATTCTATATTTTCATTCTGTGTATCAGACTACACAAGTTCTTAGATGTATGTACACAGTGAAAAGAATTCACATTTACATACAGTAAAGAAAACAGTTCAAGGGTTCATTAAAAAAATACCCTTTTAAATATTTTTGAATGTCGATTTATTAAACACTTTGGTCGTGTGGGAAGAGTACATTTTTTAACAAAATAATTTTACTGATTCTGAAGCAACTGAGCTGTTGAATGCCTGCATGAGATGTCATCCAGTTTAGTCTAAAAGCCACAAGTGCTTAAATCAGACCATAAGAACAATGAGGCTACAGATTAAGTCGAGTGTTTCTAAATCATTGTCCTCAAACAAAATCCAAACTGTCCAGCATTAAACCAGTAATACATTACACCATTGTGGGATAATTAAATAAGCATGACATTCAATACATTCAATAAAAGGCTCTTTACGGTATCATAAAACAGCTTGTACAAAATCTGAATGAAATTGCCAAGACCAGTCAGAATCTCTTCAGTTGCTCAGCTGGCCCGGACTGATATGCTCTCTTAATTAGGCCAAACCCACGGGATTCCCAGAATGGGGAAAATGACTGTCCTGTGCTGCAGGTGTTATCTGTTCTTCCTCTTTTCCTTTTTCGCTTTCCCCCCAGCAGGTCCACCCGATGAAAGAGCAGTAGCATGTCCCGTCGTCTTCAAGTGGTCGAACAGTTTATTTCTTGACGGAAATTCGAATTGACAGGTGACACAACGCAGATCCAGTTTCTTTTCGGAGGAAAACACAAACGACAGAAGTATTAGCATCCAGTTCAGCTCCCAGCATCATTTTATCTGAAAATTTATTGGTGCCAAATATTTGCATTTCATTAGAAAAAAAAATGCTGCCCTACAGAGATAACGCCCTACACACCACTTTAAAAAATTTCCAGCCAAGGTAAAAATCACAGACCTCTGCTGCTTGTTCCACACTGCCTTGGATTTTGATGTTCTTTTTTGAATCCTTTCCACCCTTCTTTCCCTTTGTCTTTACAGAGCTGCCAGGACAAATACAGAAAATAGCAAACTTTAGTGCCAGAGAAACAGCTAACAGCATTGTTTTTGGATAAAAATGGCTCACGCATAGAGAGACCGTGGGCAAGAAAGTCACCTCTTCGAGTCCACAGGTACTGGCTCAGCCATACTCTTTACCACATCCTCGGAGGACATGTCTGCTGGGGGCTGCAGACTCTCTGATTGTGACAGGACAGGGTCGTCGGGGGCGGACTGTGCGGGGACAGGCTCTGGAGGCGGTGCCATTTCTTCTTCTGAATGATTCTGCATGAAAAAGGATTAAAAAACACCACACGAAAAAGTCATAAGGGCACTTCAGGTAAGATTTTATCATGATCATTCAATTACCACATATATTCAAGGACAATACTCACATTCCAAACTTGCTGTTGTCTGTTTTTCTTTTTTTGCTTTTTAGATAGTCTGTAGAAGTTTAAAAATGTCAAATTTACACTGGGAATTTGAAATGGCAGTGACCTGTTCTTTTATATTATATACTAGAATTTAGCCGCCACCATAAAAATACTGTATTGTGCTTTTTTGAGACTCATTAAGTATCCCTACATATACAAATTATATATATATATAAATAATTTATTTGACTTTATATATTGTATATATGAATTGTTGAATAAGTATTAGCTAGTACTTTTGTCTTGGAGCCTCTTCTTGTTCCTCATCTTCCTCATCCTTGTCCTCATCTTCTTCCTCCTTTTTAACAGGATTGGGATTTAAGCTAACTTCCTCCTCCTCAAGCTGCTGTCGTAGCAATGCGACCATCTCTCTGTGTTTTTTAGATTTCTCGTGGTTCTTCATGCTGTGCGGGACAGAAAAGGCGTTCTCTCATATTACTTTTGCGTTCATATGTCACGCTACTGTTTTGCGGGATGGCTAAATCGTCAAAGGCACCGGACTCACGCTTTATCTGTTTTGAAGGACTTATCACAGGCTGGGCAGTAGAGGTTGTCATAATATCCCATGACTTCCTCAGGCCCGTCTGTCAGCGTCTCTGTGAATTATGTCAAATATCACATTTCATATACCATTAGTCTGATTCGCATTATTTAAACTGTACAATGACTTGAATTCTGAACCCATTTTCTATCATTTGAAAGTGTGACTGTGCTAAAAAATATTACAAAGTAAAATGAAAGGATTATACAGAATTTCTAAAGCATAATTGCAGTTTTTCTTAAAAAAAATTCAAATCCACGTTCTATCAATTGTGCAAAAAGCTTCAAACCCATACAGTATCTGACGCTTCTTACAAACAGAATACGTACGCATGACCCTATAGCGCAACCCTAAATATGTTTACATACACTATATGGACAAAAGTACTGGGACACCTGGCCATTACACCCACAGGAACTTGTATGACATCTCATTCTAAACCCATAGGCATCAATATGGAGCTCCCCTCCAACCCTTGTAGTTATAAGAGCTGCCACTCTTCTGGGAAGGCTTTCCACAAGATTTTGTAGTGTGCCTGTGGGGATTTTTGCCTGTTCATCCAGAAGAGCATTTGTGAGGTCAGGCACTGATGTTAGACATGAAGGTCTGGCTCGCAATCTCCATTCTAGATCAACCTAAAGGTGTTTGATGGGGTTGAGGTCAGGGCTCTGTGTGGGCCAGTC
Organism: Mormyrus iriodes; assembly: GCA_011763525.2. Lineage (NCBI taxonomy): Eukaryota > Metazoa > Chordata > Actinopteri > Osteoglossiformes > Mormyridae > Mormyrus > Mormyrus iriodes. The sequence continues at coordinate 18,279,944 of JAAGVU020000113.1, read as the reverse complement.
AAGTTCATCCACACCAAACTCACCCAGCCATGTCTTTATGGACTTTGCTTTGCACACAGTTATGCAGGATCAGAAAAGGACCTTCCCGAAACTGTTCCCACAAAGTTGGAAGCATAGAATTGTCCAAAATGTCTTGGTATGTGTATCAATGCTATGCTTCCAACTTTGTTGGATGGCAAGGTATCCCAATACTTTTGTCCATACAGTGTACATGTAACATACATGTCAGTGTACATACATGCATGCTAAGCTAGCACTGACTACATCCACCTTGGTCACCTCCATCTTGTGCTTCCGAATCCTCCTCCCCACTTTCTGATGCATCTCCAAACTCCTCTCCATACTGGGCTTCCATCTGCTTTAGCTCCTTCTCCAGCTCACGCATAGAGACCCAGTTTTGCTCTTTGTAATCTTCAGCCAACCTGACAGCAGGCACAAAGCAGGTTTACATTTTGATGATGGTGGACTACCTTCAGACCCAAACTCTAAACTAAAAACAAGATAAGAGAGGATAAAGAACTTTATTGATCCTGAGGGAAATTCTAGTGCCTTTAACATGCTCAGTGTGACAGAAACAGAAACACTGGTTTTAGAGAGTCACAGAAAGGACTGTCAGTCACTTCAGCCTCAGTGTGGAAAGTACAGCTAAACTTAAAAATATTAAAACTATACGACAAAGTGCAAATATTAAGGGACATTTTTCAAAAAACCTGTGTGCACAAGATTCAAATGAGAATAACAGCAGAAATTACACATATGTACAGTAAATTCACCAAGTGACTTACATGTAGGAATGTAAGTGCAAATAGGTATTAGAAAGTGACACAGTGATGATGATGATGATACTAGCAGCAGATGAAGTAGGTAATAAGAGAGATAAGAGAGAGAGAAAAATGTATTGCACATCATACAGATACATTTTGTTATTGCACATATCCAGTAAAGAACATATTAATCCATAATGTAAAGGCAAGCAAAAGGGGGATGCAAAGGTCTTTCCCATCCACTATGACATCACTAACTTTGCCTGATGAAGTTTCTGTTTACGTCTCAGTTCCTCCACTTTCTTGGCCTTTTCTGCATTCATGTCATCCACCAGCTTCTTGTGGGCCTGGACCCTCCTGTCCCGCTTACGCACGAAGGCCACCAGCTCGCGGACAAGCTCGTTGTACTTCTTCCTCGCTTTCTCCCGCGTCTTCTTGTTCTCCTTCTCCATGGCTCTCTTCTCCCAGCGGTTGGAACCCTGCCTCGTGTCGTACTCCTCCTTCCAGGCAAAATTCTTGCGGGTACAGAAGCTCTGCCAGTAGCCGTAAAAGGGATGCACGACCTGCAAGCACAAAGCAGTTTACAAGCTTTTACGTAAAGTGCCAGCTAGCCACAAACACCACCGCAGCGCGGCCTTTTCCAAATCCATGTCACGTATTTTGAACACAACTAGCAAACTATTTTTTTAGACGCTAACTAGCTAAACTAGCTAGTCATCTACTTAAATGTAACACTGCAACTGCCTACTTTGCTTAAGTATTACATCTAAAAGTTTCAAGAACATTAATATCTGTGTATGTTTCATGTCTTGGGTGCGGCTGCCTGTCCACAAATTTGGTTAGCACAACGTCCCTGGTCGACCCTCATTTAACGTGAGAGTAAAATATGAAATTTTAAAACAATCCCATATAGCCTGAAGTTTATTTTCCTTTGGTATTTCAAGCTCCATTTTTGTGAATGGCAATAGAGAAATGTTTAACATTGCATCAAGACAAAGACGCTAACCTCTGCTTCTTCAATACACCTCACAAGCAGAGGATGTCTGTTGAGAAGAGTAGCCAGGACTACACAGAATGTTTATTATAACAGGACTTGTTAACTTGTCAAAGATTATAATTAGGTAATGAAAGCTGTCATACTACAGAGGCAAGTAGGGTATGAAAACACTGATCACTGGTTCAGCCGATAAGAGTATATATGGATTTACCGTATCGTAATCACTCTGGAAGTCCCCGAATGTGGGAAACTCGTCTTCCTCCTCTTCTTCTTTGCAGTGTTCCATTTCTTCCTTCACTATAGACTCAAACACATTCCGGTAGACAGCGTAAAAGCCCTAATGGAGTGGAAAAAAACAGCTGAAGGAAGCAATGTGAGTAGGAATGGAGGTAATCATCGTCAGCAAAACTGCGGGTTCACCGAGAGGGTCTCCCTTCTGTCTTACATTTCCAATCTGATCAAATCTCCAACCCTATTTTGTTCTCACTAAGTCTGTTAAAACTCAACTCTGTTCTTCCATCTGGGGTAATGGGTAAATAGCACAGTAACACAAACGTCACAATTTTTCAACGTAAGAGTTTGTAATATAAAGACTGATTTTGCACAAGAAATGCACAAAAGTACATAGAACATGCTTTACCTCATTACTGCTATCATATACACCACATTTCAAGCACTTAATGTTAAAGTGCTGTAATTTGCAACTATAATTTATGAGTACAATATTCAAATTCCCTAGAAACATTTATATAATTGTCAGACATAACTGACATGACTATTACCAGGAATACTTTCATTTTATACTAATACATAAAATATAAATTACAAAAGTTTGCATCTGTCAGATAATGACAGTAAAGACCCTGGATTCCATTACTCCCTGTTAAATCACCTGCTTTTTGTTTAACAGGTCACCTTCTTGTTATTACATTAAATAATCTATCACTATTACTGCTCATTACTTACGTCTATTAATGAAAAGTCCAATTAGGGCTTTAGGTAAAACACAAGCAAATGGAGGTCGCAGCTATGTCTCTAACAGTCATAGGGTGTTAAAACCAGACCACACGTTAACTTAAATGCCGAATATGTACTAGTCAAGGCTTTTAAACCTCTGATGTAAACCAATTTCGACCACAATTGTGTACTAACACAAAATGAAAATTCACTCACCCCCTCATCATCTCCATACCCTGAGTAACAGGCAGCAGTAAAGTACTGAAGCAGGTCGATACTGTCATCTGCATATTCTCCACTGACTCCGCCCTTTAATAGCGCCTCCCGGTGGTTATCATACCTGGAGTGCAGACACAGCATTTACTTCCAGCATCTTAAAGCTAAATCTGGCACGTTTAGGACAGTAAACGGATATTATGTACACTCTGCCACAAAGCCTGGACTTTGAAGGCCTTAATCTTCAAATAATTTGCAATTTACTTGATTTTTATCAAATACAACGGTAACACTTTACTTGACGGGGCACAAACAATATAATATTAAGCTATTACTTATGTATTAACTAATCACAAACTAAGTCTTAGTTAATTACTAATCTCATGTTAATTCATCATTAATGAATCGTGATGCATGTTTCATCTCTAGCAGTTACTGTATTTGTTACTATATCTGTTAATTCTGTAAACCTCTGTGAGCTACTGAAGGAACAAGTCATGAATAACACAAGTGAAATGCTGATCTCATGTTTGTTCATTAATGAATCGTGATGCATCTTTTCTCAAGTAACTATATTTGTTCATGATTTGTTCATGATTTGTACTTAAGTAGTAACTGAGTTATTACTAAGTACTTGTGCCCCATCAAGTAAAATGTTACCAATACAACTAATGAAACATCCATCCATTGTCCTTAACATTTATCCATTACAGAGCCACAGTAAGCTTGAAGCCTGTCCCAGGCAGCACAGGGCACAAAGCAGGGGACACTCTGGGTGGGATTCCAATCCACTGTAGGGCATCTACTATGAGCAATTTATCCAAACCTTTTGGACTGTGGGTAAAAACCAGAATACCTAGATGAAGCCCGCGCAGTGAAGAACAAGTACGTTTCACGCATAGAAAGCCGAGGACAGGAGTCACACCTACACCCATAGAGTTATAAGGCAGCCACACAAGCCACTTGTGGTGTCACCTTAATTAAGCACTGGCCCAAAGAAAACTTTTACAATCATGAAAATATACATGTGTTAAAAGCTTCAGTTTGTGTTACGGCTGTCTTCTCCAAGATACTGTTTCAAATGCCTGAGTCATCAAGAGCAGAAAATCTTCAGATGCCAATGATGGGTGTAATATGACTTTTTACTACATGTAAAAGTACAGTAAACATGTTTTTTTGGTACAGATACATTAAGGGATATATAAATACTGCATATGAGTGTGAGACTTTGTGCTTATAAAAAAGTTAAAGAAAATAACTTAAGAAAAACTCAACAATGTAGTTGTACGTCTGTAAAGAAGAGAATGGCATTTATTTTCCAGGTTCCAGCAGTTAAGCTGGAAACCAGTCCATCTATCCATTTTCCATTAATGCACGGCTGCTCTCTTGCTGGAGGATGCTAGTCCATTGCACAGATACAAAATAACAGACTAAAGACAATTTTGACACAGCTAACCCAAGCAAAACCAAGATCATCATGCAAAACTCCACACACACAGGGACATAGGTCAGGATTGAAGACAGAATCTCTCTCTCTCTCTCCATTTATGATACATGAAAGTATCAAGTCATGTATGGAAGAGAAAATAAGATTAAGATTAACTTTACTGATCTCAGGAGGAAATTCTAGCAAATGTGCCTAACACAGCAAATACGTTACTAGCTAAATGCGAAACATAAACAAAATAAATAGCCAGAGTTCTCACTGGTGGTACAGGCTTAATATGAAATATGTCTCCCGCTTACTGTTTGAGTACAGTTTGTATTTTCAGGTTCCAAAACGAGGAAAAAAAAAACTAAAAATTACCAGGCTCTTTCCTGTGGGTCACTAAGGACATCATAGGCTGCCTGGATCAGCTTGAACTGTTCTGCAGCTTCTTCTGCATTGTCTAAGTTTTTATCTGCCAAGAAAAAATGGGTGTGTATGGTTATGCTCATCTCCAAAAGACAGTACATAATTTAAACAGTTGAATTTATCAGATAAAGGACAGGTGTGCGTTTTGAGCATGTCCTGGTCCAAAGGAATCATCTGGAAATGCCATCAGCAAACAAATCCGTGAATGTCATGTGACACATTCTAAAGACATGTTCTCGAAGTAAAATTCCATTCCTTTAACTCCCAATTAACAAAAGATGCTTTGTATTAGGGAAAATATGTTTCAACAAATAGAACAACTAAAAAAACACTACTTACAAACTGTAAGCAAGTACTGTGAAATTCCTAAAAGCAAACATGCTACTTAACGTTATCCAGTACCATTGTCCTGAAGCGTGCAAGTCCAAATTAAAATGAGATTCAATACCTGGGTGCCATTTCAAAGCTAATTTCCGATAGGCCTTTTTCAAATCGTCATCAACAGCGTCCCTTTTAACTCCCAGCACTTCGTAATAGCACTTCATGTCGACGGTTAAATAAGCTAGAATCCTTATTTACCAAAGAATTCGGCCTTATACGCCAGGAGAAAAATAGCAAGCTGGCTAAGAACACAGAAACACTGCAACCAGCAAGCTGACGATTACATGGATATGGTGCTTTTATGACAACAAAGTACTGAACAAAGTAAATGGTTATCGTACAAAGCTGAAAACGATTTCAGATATCATTGCTGGTTTATTCGTAGCAGCCAACTAAACTGATACGAACAAGAATCAGATATCTGAAACGTGTAGCCTCTACATATCATGCTTCAGCGTTCACCCGGCAAAGAAGACCACTTGGCCGGCACACCAGCGCTTTAATATGACGTCATATCCGCGCGCCCCCTAAAGTGTCACATTTACGTGTTTCAGCGTCATTCGCCTAGTCCATTTTTCTGTAAATTCTATTCCGGTGGGTATGTATGGGTGCAACTTCATGTAATTGTCCTTCCTTTATCTGATCTGCATATATAGTTGTATCCTGAATCTGGTTGTTTGTATTTGTTCAATAAAAATATAAACTATAATCTATACTGGTTATTCGCTATTATATGCTGTCATCCGTGGCATCAGTATCCGTGGCAACCAAATCTTTACTGCAGGAGATAAAATATTACAGTATTTTATAGTATAGGGTTTGTTTTATTGTTTCAAGTAAAAAATGAATGATGTCGTTCATTCATTGTACAGGTGAAGACAGAGGAGAACGTATGTTGGAATATGCTATTGAAACATCAATGAAGTAAACATTATGATTACGGTTGATGATTTCTTAGTTCTGTACCCTCAGGAGGAACAAGATATATATGGGGAATAGCTTAAAGTGACGATTAAACACTAACTGAAAAGTATCAAAAGTGACATCCAAATACACAGACCACGATTTAATAAACCCGACATACAAAAGGGATGACGCACTATGGATCAGATAAGTTTAAAGTTAATGTCGCCTGCTCGTAAATCAGTTCAAAATTACAATATTCAGTAGGCTTAATACATCTGTACTTTCCAAGTCTTTATATGCTTCATCTCATTTAGATATACACTCACTGGCCGCTTTATTAGGTACACCTTGCTAGTACAGGCTTGGAGCCCCTTTTGCATTCAGAACTGCCTTAAATCTTTGTGGCATAGATTCAACAAGGTGCTTGAAATATTCCTCAAAGATTTTGGTCCATGTTGACATAATAGCATCATGCAGTTGCTGCATATTTGCTGGCTGCACCTTCATGAAGCAAATCTGCCATTCCACCACATCCCACAGATGCTCTGTTGGATTGAGATCTTATTACTGTGGAGACCAGTTGAGTACAGTGGACTCATTGTCATGTTCAGGAAACCAGTCTGAGATTACATAAGAACATAAGAAATGTACAAACGAGAGGAGGCCATTCGGCCCATCAAGCTCGTTTGGGGAGAACTTAACT